>VZRI01006143.1:35573-99490 GCA_013397515.1 Upupa epops
TGATGAAGGAAGTAGGACACCTCCCTTATGAGGAAAGGCTGAGGGAGCTGGGTCTCTTTAGCTTGGAGAAGAGGAGGCTGAGGAGTGACTTCATTAATTATAAATATGTGAGGGGTGGGTGTCAGGAGGATGGAGCCAGGCTCTTTTCAATGTCATCTGGTGATAGGACAAGGGACAGTGGGTGCAAGCTGGAACACAGGAGGTTCCATATAAATATCAGAAGGAACTTCTTCACAGTGAGGGTACCGGAGCATTGGAACAGGCTGCCATGGGAGTTTGTGGAGCATCCTCTAGAGATGTTCTAGATCTGCCTGGATATGTTCCTGTGTGATTTGGTCTAGGTGATTCTGCTGTGGCAGGAGGATTGGACTAGATCTTTCAAGGTCCCTTCTGATCTCTAGTGATTCTATGATCCCTCTGCTAGAGCAGGATTGCATAGAACCAGTTGCACAGGAACAGTTCTGGCAGTTTTTAAATTTCTCCAGAGAAGGAGACTCCACAACTCCCTGGGCAGCCCATTTCAGTGCTCTGTTAACCTCACCATGAAGTAGTTTCTTCTCATATTGATGTGGAACCTCCTATGTTCCAGCTGATACCCATTGCCCCTTGTCCTATCATTGGGTGCCACTGAGCAGAGCCTGGCGCCTTCCTCCTGACACCCGGCCTTTCCATATTGATCAACATTAATGAGGTCGCCCCTCAAACTCCTTTTATCCAAGCTAAAGATACTCAGATCCCTCAGTCTTTCCTCAACAGGGAGATGCTCCACTCCTTTCATCATCTTTGTGGCTCTGCAGGGGACTCTCTCAAGCAGTTCTGTGTTCTTCTGGAACTGAGGAGCCTAGAATCTGACAGAATGTTCCAGATGTGGTCTCACCAGGGTAGAGTAGAGGGGGAGGAGAACCTCTCTTGATCTGCTAAGCACCCTGTTATAATCCACCCCAGGATGCCATTGGCCTTCTTGGCCACAAGGTCATATAGCTGGCTTATGGTCATCTTGCTGGCCACAAGGACAAACTAGCATTGTCTAAAGGACAGAAATCAATTAACCCACCACAGTCTGTGTGCTAAATGACAACTGTGGCCCTAAGGAAGGAAAGACTCTGGAGAGGACATTCCAGTACCTGAAGGAAACCTACATGAAGGTTGGAGAGAGACTTTCCCCAAGGGGATCCAGCAATAGGACAAGAGGAAAGGGTTGGAAACTAAAGGAGAGGAGGTTCAGACTAGACCTTAGGAAGAAGTTCTTCAGTGCAAGGGTGCAGAGACTCTGGAATTGATTGCCTGGAGAGTCTATGGCTGCCCCCTCTGTGGAACTGTTTAAGGCCAGGTTGGATGAGACCTTGAGCAACCAAGTCTGGCTGAGAGTTGTCACTGCCCATTGCAGGGGGTTGGAATAGATGATCTCTGAGGTCCCTTCTAACCTGAGCCAATCTGTGATTCTGCGAAAGCACATGTGATCATACAAGAAATATGCACCAATACAGATACCCATTGGCAAACGTGTACTGTAAGGAAAGGGAAGGGTTACAGTCTACTGTAATTCACTTTGCATTCAATCCATCACAGCTCTTATAGACACTGACCATTTGACAAACTCCCTGCCAGAGCTCTTAATCCAAGAGCCAACTGTCTAGCAAATTCTCCCAGTTCTGCCAAGTCAGACACCTGAAAAGGGCCCAGAGCTCAACAGGCAGTCAAGAGCTCAGTGCATTGCAATAAACAGCCCCATCGAAAATATGCTGAATGAAGTATCAAAGCTGAGGCCCACAACATCACTAATTGCTCGTGAAAATCTAAGCTCCAGTGTCTGTGAATGCTTAAGTACATGTACAACCAAGTCCTCCTGCTGATTCAGTGGTTGGCCTGGCCATACATGCTGGGAGGTTGCTCAAATGTATGTGGTTGAGGGGGGGGGGAAGTGCTATTAATAATAATAATAGTAATAATATTGAGATCTCACATAGCCTGGGACACATCAGAGCTAGAAAATTATAGAGGAAGGTGAGTCAGGAGAAAATAACCACCTCTCATTGGTAAAGAGCAAGTTTCACTTTGATGAATACAGCACAGTGAAAACACAGGAAATCAACGAGTCCTGATTGAATTATATAGATCAGAAAAACTGTGGCCCTTGTGGGCAGCTACAGAGAAAAAACTAAATCACTGTCCAGTGGTCAAAAGCAGCAAACTAGAGGTGAGTGCTGGGCAATCCAGCTACAGCCTGTCCTGGTGCAAAACCCTGCCTGTGCCATTTGAGCTGGACTAGAAAGGGCACAGGCAGGTTCAGGAACAACTCCCAGCCAATGGCACAAATTATTTTAGTTGTGTTGAGATCATTGCACAAAGACCCACAAAAAAGCCCCACAGTTCTCTCTGTTCAAATTCCTACAGTTATGAAATAGCTGAAAAGCAGTGCTCAGAAGAATGCAGTGAAGGTGAATCCCACCTCCTGTCTGGATTTTCCCATTACATAGAAATGGGTCTGAGGAGTAGCTGAGGCATGGTGTAAGAACAGTGCTGAAACTAAACCCACCAACCATCCCCAACAACCAGGGTGGGGTCAGGGATTAGCAAATAAAATAGCTGGGAGAAGACCCCTAGAGCATCCTCTCATGAGAAGGGAATGGGCCAGGGGTGAGAAAGGTATCTCTCACCCTTCAAAACCTCAATGAGAAAAAACTTCTTGTTTGCAGCCATGTTCACTGTCTCCTCGTAATGAATGGGAGGCAAATTCCCAGCAGCCTTGAAGTGAGGATATTGGCGCAAAATTATGGCAGATTGTTGTTGGCAAGGAAGATCAGCAGTCATTGAGGCCAATAACTACTGGTTCACTCATCCTCCCAATCTTAGAGCCCTCACAGCAAGACAAAATCATAGAACCATAGAATTGCAAGGGACCTCCGAAGGTCATCTAGTCCGACGCCCTTACAACAAGAGCAGGGACATCTCTAACTAGACCCCATTGCCCAGAGCCCCAGCCAGCCTGACCTTGAATGTTTCCAGGGATGGAGCCTCCACTCCCTCTCTGAGCAGCCTGTTCCAGGGATCCCCCACCCTCAGATTCAGGACCTTTTTCCTCCTGTCCAGCTTCAAACTGCCCTTCTCCAGCTTCCAGCCATGACCTCTTGGCCTATCATTCCTTGCCCTTGGGAACAGTCTTCCCCAGCCTTCTGACAGACCATTTCAGGTTCCCACCCGGGCCTTCTCCCTCCTCTTCAGGCTGAACAACCCCAACTCTCTCAGCCTGTCCCCAGAGCCAAAGGGCTCTAGCCCTCTGAGCATTTTCATGGCATCCTCTGGACACATCTGGGAGAAACATTCCCCCACAGCTAAGAACTTTGAAGGATGCTATGACAGACAGAAGCACCCACCCTTAGACAAAGGGTAGAAAAAGATCACTAGGATTTCTCCTGCCTTAGTTTAGATCCTTAGCCATAGACAACATTAAGGCTTTCTCTAATCAAGTCAATAACATGTCATACACATATATAAGAAAGAATGATACATAAAATAGATAGAAAGATACATTAAAATATGGTGAATTGGCTTCTGAGGACTTGTGTCCCCTTCAACTGACAAAGAAGTCAGCAGGACTAGGCAGCAGTTTCCACACGGCCAAGATCAGATTCACCAAAGTGCTTCCTACATGATGAAAGTTTGTAAAACTGTTATCGGCTGACAGGGTACTGCAAACATTCCTCCTCTAACAACTACTTGGTCTTTTCTCTCTAGCATCTGGTTCTGGCCACCACCAGCAGCAAAGTGCTAGACTCTGTGGAAATCAGATTTGACCAAGCATGGGGATTGCTGTGTACCAGTAAGTTACCCTTTGATTCTGGGCATATTTCAGATTAAAGTTCCATGCAGGTACAAGGGCAGGGGGAATTCTCCATTTCAGTCCTGAGGGCTGCACTGATTTATTATTTCTGGCACAACACAGCGCATTGTTTGCTTGAGATTGGCTGTTAAAATCCATACTTCTGAAATGCAATATTCCTCTGGAAATGTCCCATTCCAAGACTTTTTTATTATTATTTATTCAGAGGGCAGGAATGGTGGAGTTAACCCAGTAATGATGTTCTAAACCATTTCAGCTGGTAAACTCAGACAGACTAATATTTCACTTCTACTTGGCTACTTATTTCTTTAACCAATGCAGAGATGAGACCATTGTGAGAATTCTGGCAAAAGAATTGAGATGGCTATGCCTCTTCCTTATAAATTAAAGGTAAAAAAACCAAAGGACCAGAGCATGGCTCACTCCTCAGTGCCTTCTCACATTAGCACTGCTCGATGGCTAAGTAAGAGATAATCTGAACTCCAGAATGTGACTGGGCCAAGCTGAGGGGTTCACACGCACAGGCTCCTCCAGTGAACAGATCAGGCCAAAGCTCACTCCTCCTGGCTCAGCAGAGACCTTGGCAGGGTACACAGGCATGGGGCCACCAAAAAGCAACTGCAGAGACTGAAGGACAGCAGAAGAGTGTAAAACTAGAGTTATCCAAAGCTGCATGCAGTACTGCCATCCTGGCAGACCACCTGCAAGTCACACTCACTGCTCAGTTACTAATAACCCCCTGATTTCATTCTCAGAGACCAGATCTTCAGCTCATACCAATCCGTCGCTCCTTACTGCAGCTATTAGGGGACTGCAACTGCCACAGGTTTAAACCCTCTGCTCACCAACAGCAGCCACTGTCTTGGAAATCCAGTTGGGACTTTGCAGTGTGGGAAACGGCAATTTTTAGGAACCAGCCTCTCTCCCTTTCAGGATGATTTACCCAGTGTGGTCAGAGGCTGAGAGGAGCAATCCCTGGGGGAAAGGAGCTAAAGGGGCAAGCAGACAGAAGCGAAAGGTGCTCTAAACCTGAACTTGCTTTTTGCTTATCTATCCAACATTACAGCCTGTTCAGAAAGCAGAGAAGAGTCTCTCCTGCAAAAGGCGCTGAGAGCAGGTCCCCACAGGGCCGGTTCCCCAGCCTGGGCCCTGGGAGCAGCACCAAGCATCCCTACGAGCTACACTGGACATCCCTGAATCCCTCGGACAGTCACCTGGCTCGGGCCAGCACAACCATGAGCCTCTTGTGACACCTAGTGCTCAGAGCTGAGAGCCTGGTCCAGGGCAGTCCCAACCTCGGACCACACCAGAGGGGTTGGGAGGGTCCTTCACCCAGCAGCCTGGCAGCCACAGGCACAAGTGACAGGGGTAAAGAAGTCCCCTCTATTTGCTACCTTTGAGGTCAGGGTCAGGTTTGCAGAGTCAACCTAAGTATATGCTTCAGGCTATGGGAAATAGTGTTTCCTGATTAAAAATCCCAACTCCACAGGAGTGATCGTGGCTTTTGATTTTGGCAACAAACTCACTTTTTCCTTGTCACTCTTAGAGGATTCTCTGGGTGTAAAAATACTTAATGGAAACGTTCCTGGAATCACATTACCATGAAAAAAGTGTGATCCCAAAAACATTTGCAGGAGACAATGGGCTGTAGCTTTGCAGCATCCAAATCCAGATGTTTCTGCTGAGAAAGAAATAGATGACCTGAGAATTAAAGCCAGGCCCCTTGGCTCCCCTCCAGATGCTCTACCAGCTGCTCACACCAAGTCCCCTCTGCTCAATTACTTTACTTGATGCTTCTAATCAACAATATTATATATGTGATGCTATAAACTTTTGTATTTAATATTAGCTCATAACTCAGCATCCCAAACCAGATGTTTTTGGTGAGAAAGAAATTGATGACTTATCAGAGGACTGAACCCAGGCACCCTGGCTCCCTGCCAGACAGTCTACCAGCTGAGATGCAAAGCGACCCCGTCCCCTCCTGCTCCCCCCACACCACTACAATTTGTGAAAGGAAAAAGGAAAAGGATTTCACATCTCCCAGTGCAACATGCAGGAATATGTGAAAGATATTTTTATAAAGCATTGCTCTGAGTTAGAACACACGTTTTCCCAGAGACAGGCTGTGAGGACCAGCACCCTTCTTTTCTAACAAGCGGTCCTCATTGAGGGCTCATGTACAGGCAGAAGCAGTGTAACTGATGACTAATTTAAATCTGAACTATTCAGCTTCTTGAAGATGATTATGAGACACTGTCTGCAAGGTTGCCTTCAGGACAAGCTCACCAGGTCATAGGATGGAGCAGACTGCTCATGTTAAAGATTTCTGCAGGGCTGAAAGGTGGAATACAGTAATTTCTGATTTATGGAAATGTTATATGTTCCAACCATGCAAAGCAGTTCACCAAATGCTTTACTTCAAACCCATAGTAGATGCATTGAGTTCATTGCAGCTACTCATATGTTTGAGGTTAAGTGCTGCTCAGTACAAAGCTACAGGTGGGGAACCCCAGAGCAGAGCTCAGTATGTTCTGCTGTTGCTTAACTAGTTCCGACACTCACTCACAGCAATAACACATTTGTTTATCAAAGGATAGAGCACCAGTTTCATAAGGTTGTATTCAGAGAGTTTTGCTCTTAAATTACAGCTACTTAAGATACAACGAAAAGCAACCTCCCTGAAAACCCACAGCTCAGAGCCTTAAGAGCTCAGAGGATCAGAGGATCCTGTTGAGGATCAGAGACAACATCCACTACAGAGAACACACAGATCTACAAATATTGGCCTGCAATTGTTAAAATATTAGTGTAACTGAAAGGAATCTGAAAGTAGAACCAGCATGCAATGAAAATCCATTAGTGTTTTCCAAAGAGGCAATTCCAGGTCCCTCACCAGTAAGGACGGAATGCAACAGTCCAAAGAGAAAGTATGTTTTAATAAAAAAGATGACAGCAAACACACAGAGACTGGGCAGTGGGGTTCAGAGATTCCAGCTCCTGACAGTTCATTTGACTAGATTTTACAAGCAAGGGCTTGCCTTAAGTTAACTTTGTTATAACAATGTTGTGACTCTGCAAACTTGAGTAAAGTACAGACTTGTTTGCTTGGGCAGCTAAACAATCCCAGAAAATGGAATTAGGCAAAAGCTTGGATGGATCCTACAACTGCTGAAAAAACAAATCCCATCCCCAGTGAAACAGATTTCTAAATTTGGCTCTGTTCTGCTCTGAAGACTCAGCATTATCTCACCAACATTTCCGTCATAATCAAAGCAGCTGAAAGCAGAGCTCAGAATACTCTGAAGAACTGTAGCAACACAGATAACTTCCCATTCCAGATTGGTACCTGAAACAGTATCAGTGGCATCCAGTCATCTTGGACCAAAAATGTCGATCCCTCTGGTCAGATTACTTTCCCAGATAGCTCCAAACTATGTGGGAGGACATCTTGTACCAAGGCTGTTCTGCATGAAGAGCAGGAAGAGAGAATCTGCTTGGTGGGAAGTGACAAAGAAGAGAAAACAAAGGTGGAAAAAAACAGGCTGAGAGACTTAAATACCATGAGGGTAGACAGAGACATAGGGGCAGGATCACCATGGCAGGGAGTAGTCCAGGGGACCACATGTCTCGAATCAGCACATTTGGTCAACCCCAATGCTGGCTAACAGCACATTCAGGAGTGCTGAGAACTGCAGAGCATCACAAACATTTCATTTTCAATAGCTGGTACAAATCATGTTGTGCTTGAGCCTAGTGAGATACTAAGGCCTGCAGAAGCTGATGAGAGACAAGCGCACTCAGTGTTTCCTTGGATGTTCTCATTTAACAGGACCAGGGCAGCAAAACAGTACTGTCCAAACAGCTAAACCAAAACAAGAACATCAGCAATATACTTAAAATGACTGATATATCAGTGCTTTATGTACTGCTGCTTTATGCACTGCTGGGGTCAAAAGCACTAACTGCAGCACCATGGGAAGAGAAGAAAAGTCTATGGCACAGGCAGAAAACAGCAAAGGAGCAACTGAGAAAGAGTCTGAAGGTACAGGTCTGCAGGACTGGACACGCAGCACAAAACACTTGTGGCCTCTAAAGACACAAGCCACTCATTTTACCTTCTGCAGAGGAAGCAACACTTCAAAGTTCTCCATGTCTCTGCTCTCCTCACACTTCCTTCACCCATGTTAGTTACCCAGCGCATGTCACTGGCACAGGATGAATTGTTAAGCACTCTAGCACTTATGTATTCATTTGCACCTTTTAATTCACAAAACAGCTATTTCAAAGCATTGCTGTGACTGACTTTGATAGACCCAACCTTGTCCTAAGCAATACCAACAGTCACAACAACTCTCCAGAGCTTCTAACCTTCTGTTTTAACACTTCAACAGGCACATACCTATATAAATTACACCCATGGCATATCATAGTCTCTCCCTCTTGCTTGAATCACTACTGCAAAGTGGAGGAGACTTTGGATACTTGGCCCTCATTTGGTGGTCTGATTGTTGCAACACCTCTCACCTGGGATTTGGAACAGGGACACACATACCTGCAGGAAACCCTTCAGGGGTTCCTGAGCACACATGCTTACCTACATGAGGAGGAACCAGCTGGCAGATTTCAGTGCTGTTTTCCACTGGGTGCCCCTGCAAGTTCTTCTCCTCCTGCTGCTGTCACAGCAATTCACCATCCCATTCTGGAGCATCATCTTTCTCTTCAGCCACATGCTAAAAGGCAAGACAGCCAAGGGATGAGAACCTGCATACCAACATGAGGAGGTGGTATCCAGGTTATGCGGCTGGCTTCCAAGTGCAATGAGACTATCCAAGACCAAACGCCAAGAAACTTGCTCTTTGAGGTGTGTGGAGGAAGGGCTGATGAAGTGCAAAGCAGGAACAAGCAAAGTCATCAACAAGCTGGGAAAGAATGGTATTTCCTAGTTCCTCCTTTAGTGACTGCATTTTCAACACCAGCAGTGACTGCCTTTAATTAACTGGCCATGATTGCACTGAGCCATAATTTGCAGGTTGTCAGTACCACCATTCATTCAAAGAATATCTGCCCCACACATGCCTGCCTAGACTCCAAATCATCCTGTGCTCCAGAGAGCAGATTCCAGGTGTTGAACCACATCAGAAAACAAAACAAGAAGGGCTAGTTGCAAAACTAGAGCTTTCCAAGAGCCTGGTAGTTTGGGTTTCTTTACAATAACCTGTACACAGTGTTTTACAACAGTGTAAACAACTCATTTTCCTCTTTTCCATAGACTGTGGATATTAGAGCATTGAAAAACCCTCTAAACCACTTCCCTTAAAACATCCACTCCTCCTCCCAGTCTGTTGTCTGTGGACACAGCATGGATCAAAGATTAAATCTGCTTGTTGCTGCATGTATTATTTTTTTAATCAGAATGTTCACTGTCCTGAAAAGAGCAGCAGGAATCACCTCTGCAAAGTTCTCCCTAGTGTCACACCTGTCCTGGTTGATAACCAGGACAAGGTCACTGTCAGGTTTACCCTGTGGTGCCCACCAATGGCTCCTCACATGGTGTCCACCGATCCCAGTCACTCTGGAGATGTGGCACATTCTGACAGGTGCTGCACAGGGACAATGGTCAACAGCAGCATTCAGGGCTTGCATCGTCTTTACAGGAGATCTGATATTTTGGAGCTGGACTTAGGAGAGAGCAAAAATCCCAGCAAGCAATCCCTTAAACCCCATCTTGGCTGGTCCACAAAACAGGTTGGGAGACTTCCAGAGGGCAAGGAAAGGCACATCCTCCATTACTCATAGAATTGTTTAGGTTGAGAAAGACCTTTATGATCATCGAGTCCAATTGTGAACACAGCTGTCCCAAGGCCACCACTAAACCCTGCCCCTAAGCCACAGATCTCCAGGACTTTTAAACACATCCAGGGATAGCAATTCAACACCCTCCCTAGACAGCCTGTACCAGTGCCTGATGACCCTTTCAGTGAAGAAGTTTTTCCTAATCATAGAATCAAATTATTGATCTATTTGGTAATGGCCCTGGCTGGTACAGCCCAAATCCAGAGGTGCTAAATGCTGCAGGTTGTGGATTTGAACTGAATTGTCTCTAGAGCTGAGGCTACCTGTGCTCAGATGCTACCCTGCTTTGACATGGGAGAGGTAGGGTTGGAAGGACAGGATAGCTAAGGACCCATCCCCGCCTCACATTTCTGACATCATACATAAGAAACTGCAAAACAGGAAGCCAAGGACCAAGTTAGGGTCCAGGCAGGCACATAGAGTTTATTCATTACACACATATGGAGCAACCAGACTAATTCATGAGGTATCTGACCATCAGTCAGTGTTTGACACCCCACAGCTTGGAACAAGTGGTATCTGCTGGGTGCCACAGAGCCTGAGGGTCACAGTGTCCCTGAGCATGACATAGGCAGCCCCAGCGCATGTAACAAAGGGACAAACCAGCACTACACTGAGCCCAAACCCTGCGCCACAGCTTACCCAGGGAATCACCATCCCAGCTGCAGAGTAGTTGGAGCTTCCTGCAGGGTCCCTTGGAGATGGGTATGTCCTGAGGAGGGTAGGTTAGGGACATACCCACGGGTGGTGTTGGCAGGATAAGACTTACCCCTCTGTGTCTGACTATTTTAAGTGGTCTTCAGGTGTTTGAATAGGAGGCTTATGGACTGAAGGCTGTTCCCTGGATGTTCAGCATGAGCCCAGGCAGTAGTAGCAGCAACTGGAATTTTACTGGGCTTCTGGCAAAACAGAGAGATGCTGCTGTCATCAGCTCATTCACCTAATCCGCAGCCACAGCCATGCTGCAGCTTAATACCTGACACCCAGGGCAGAAGACAGATTAATTACAAGATAAGAAGGATATGCTCCAACTCACTGTCCCCAAATCAAAAGAGCAAACACTGCTGAGGCTACTGGCTTTGCTTATCAGAACAAGGGAAGCCAAGATAAAAGTTAACCCTTATGGGGTAAAAGCCTCTTGTCCTGAGAACTATATGTGGTAGAAGAGCCAGGGAGAAAAGGAGATTCAGTCCCTGTTGTCCCAAAGGCCTCTGCCTAGTGCTATCCCTGTGAAACTGTAGCTTTTTCTGCTGTTTAGCCAGTGTCTGCACCCACTCACGACTTTAGAATAAAGTTATTCCACAGGGATTGTGCAATTTTGTTTGGCAAAGGTTGAAGTGTCTGTAAGCAACAAGACAAGAGGTCTTGAGATCAAGACAGGTGATTCTGCCCCTCTGATCTGCCCTGGTGAGACCTCACCTGGAGTCCTGCATCCAGCTGTAGAGCCCCCAAAATAAGAAGGAAGTTGGAGCAGGTCCAGAGGAGACCACAAGAATGATCGTAGGGTTGAAGCACCTCTGCTCTAGGGACAGGCCAAGAGAGTTGGGGTTGTTCAGCCTGGAGAAGTCTCCAAACAGACCTTATAGAGGACTTAGAGACCTTATAGAGGGGGCTACCGGAAAGCTGGAAAGGGGTTGTTCATAAGAGTGTGCAGTGACAGAACAAAGGGAAATGTTTAAACTGCAGCAGTGGAGTGTTTGGTTGGATGTTAGAAAAAAGTTCTCTACAATGAGAAAGGTGAAACTTTGGGACAGGTTGACCAGAGAGATGGTGGAGACCCCATCCCTGGTGACATTCAAGGTCAGGCTTGATGAGGCTCTGAGCAACCTGATCTCGTTAAAGATGTCCCTGCTTACTGCAGGGGGGGTTGAACTAGATGACCTGTAAAGGTCCTTTTCACCCAACACATTCTGTGATTCTGTGAGATCTTTTTCCTCATTGCTTCTTTCAGCATGGGTGGAGAAGTTGAACCACAGGCAGAAGGTCAGAGGAAAGCATTAGGAGGAAAGGAGCAGAAGGGAGAACACTGATGCCTAGACAACAAGCAGGCTGATGCATCTTTCTCCAGGATCCTTTACCTCAACACACTGCTCAAAGGAATCTGGCTGCAAACATCAGCTGGTGGGCATGGAAAAAGGTTCACAGCAGGTCTGCCTCCATGGCCAAAGGGGGAATGGAGCCTGGCTGGAGACAGAGCTCTGTGCCCACAGTCCTGAATCAGTGACACAGCTCCCTGCACCACCAGTTTGTGCCACTCATTGTAAAGCACATTTATTTCTTGGAAGCCTCTGAACATCAGATGGAACTAATTAAAACCAGGAGGACTCCTGGGAGATGAGGGGAAAAAAAGGAGACATGCAATTTGTTTTCCACTTCAAAGTGGTTAAGCAAAATAAAAGCACTCAGGCCTCTAACACAAGTGCATAGCCATAGGGAGGGCAGAAGAGGGGGCACTCAGTGCTCTCCAGTGGCCACTTTACCCCTGCTTGTGCTCAGCAAGCTCAGAGGAGCTGTGTTTGGCTTCTGTGCCAGCTGATTAGTCTGGGCACCCGCGGTTAATAGCAGTGGTTCCTGCTGTGCCTTCCCATCAATTCTGCAGATCAGTGGCACTGCACAGCCCTGGTCACAGGCCCCCACCCACAGTCTTCCCACCCCCTTGTGCCACTGGTTTCCCACTATGGGGTCCCCACCTGTGATCCCCTGCAGTTTTCAAAGCTCCTCAGACCCTTCCTGTGCCCAGCCCCAAACAGCCTGGCCCTGACCCCCTCTAACACTGATCTCCTTGGAATAGACTCCCCCCCAGTCACTGACCTGCCCTGGCCCTGACCTCCCTGGAGCAGACCTCTCCCAGGACTGAACCCCTGGCACTGACTCTCTCTGGAAGAGACCTTCCCCAGCAACAATCCTCCCCAGCACTGACCCTGGCCATCACCCACTGCTCATGCAGCTGGGTTCCTCACCTGGGCAGGGCTGTATGCCCCAGCACTGAGAAGCCACTCACCTGAATGCCTCTGCTCTACTTGGGGCTTTTTTAGTTCCATTTTTAAAAACTCTCCAAACAGGCACTTTAAACCCCACTCTAAACATTATGGCAGGAGCTTGCACCAGGCTGAGTAGGCAGCTCTGGGGCTGCAGGATCACCATCATCCTGACACGAACTAATGGGGCCCATTTCCACTCCATATCTGAGCTATTTCTTCTCCTTCAGACCCCAATTCAACCAGTGACCTGGGGTGGGACACTGAGTCTGACTGCAGCCCCTGGAGACAGCTCCTGCACCCGCTTTTGTTTGTTCTTTCCTCATTTTTGTGGCTGGGGGATTGGAAAGGAAGAGAATCAATAAAAATTAATCCTGAAAATAAATAAGGAACAAATTGGCAGCTTGCAAGTGGCAATGGATAAAGTGCCCCATGATGGCCCCATAAAACATATGCCATTTATCACCCAGCCAGTATGTCTTAGCATCAAGCTTAATTTACTCAGTATTAAAAGACATAAAAATGGCCTTGCAGTTTTGGGAAGAAGAGTTTTTACAGCAATTGAGATTTTAACACATCTGATGCCTGCACTTGGGATCTTGTGTCACTGGAGGCTGGGCTGAACTGCTGGTGTGGGTTCCTCAGGGGTTTAAGCTCCCTGGCACCTCACATTTAGTTGCAAAACCTGAAAAGCTCTGGAGATCTGACCATCACGCACCTGGAGGACTGGGAAAGTGACCAGACCCACTGCCACGCTGGATGCACTCAGCAGCCCCCAGCTGCTGAATCCCCCTGCATGAACTTGCCTGCAGCTCTGGCTTGCTGTGGCTGCATCACTGCAGTTGCTGCCATATGAAGGGAAGAATTCTCCATCCCCAGGCTGCCACAGAGACCTACTGTGAGCAACAAATTACAGTCCCATTGGAGCCTCTTGGCTGCAGCACAAGAAGTGAGGATGCTGGCCTGATGTAGAGCTGCTTGGATTTTACTCCATAGCTTTCCCTTTTGAAAGTTTGTACTACATCGCCCAAGACATAGTGTGAGCTCTGTGTGAGACATGAATAACATTTCCTCATGACTGTTTGTACAACCAGGGGCATTACAGGTCAGCCTGGGAAGTGTTGTAAGAATGATGCAAGGCCCCCAGCCTTGAGGAGCAGGAAGCATAGCAAAATAAGATAATCGGGCATTCATGGGGCTGTGTGGGGTCCAGCACACGGTAGCTGAAGTTCCAGTAGGTCACAGTTTCAGAGCAGGTTCCTGAGACTGCCCGTGGGGAAACACAATTCTTTTCTGGCTGCACACCATTATCAAATGCACCATGGAGAACTGCAGAGACCCCCATCAGCCCTGCAGAGACAGACTTTGATTTGTGGGGAAGCCTAAAGAAGAAACTCAGCGGGGACCAGGCTCTGCTGCACTGCTCAAGTCCATCTTCATAGCCTTCTGGGTGGCTCTTTAGGTCCTCAGCTGCTCCTACAGGTCCTCCTGCACCTCCCCATTGCCTCTCCTCTTGGCACCAGGCACCCTAGAGAGAAAAGGCCACTGAAATCAAAAGAAAGGATGGGTTTATTCCAGTTCTCACCAAGGAACCTGCATCAAGGAGCAGTGGTTTTGCTGGTAACTCACAGTAAGGCCAGGAGGGAGAAGCAGTTTTTGTCTCCCTCCACTGAAATACTTCAGTGTACACACTGTGGAGGCAAATAAAAAGCTCAACAGCAATGCACACAGCACAGCACTGGGGCTCATTTCCTCTATTAGTCCTTCCTGAGAGCCACCAATGTTGGCTGGCAGCTGCACAGATTCACACTCTACTTTTTTAACCCACCAGTCCATCAGCTCCTGCTGCCACCCCACACACCCACCCTGCCCCTTTACACCCCTTCTCTTAGCATTTCTACCCACAGCGGTGCTGTTCTGGTAATCCAATCTACCCCAGCAAAAACAACCTGGCTTGGGGGGGGGCACGGTGTCTTCTCCTTAATTTATGTTGGGTCAACCTCATAATTGTCCCCCTCTTCTCATCCCTTCCTCCATATAAATCATGGCTATGACATTTTAGCGGAACACCAACAAATTGAGCATGATGTTCTTATCAGCAGCTTCATGATTTAATTCAAATGGGCTTTGCATCACTGCACACCAGGATCCCAGGGAGGTAAAACAAGGCCATCCCTGTGCAGCAGAGCTCCTCCAAGCTGAGCTGGTTTGTCACCCAACTCTGTATTACCTGCCTGTTTTTCTTTCATTTAAAGTTTTATTTGGACTCCAGGAAAAACCAGCTGAGGGTCCCAGCAGAAGCAAGGGCTCTGTACTGCTGAATGCTGCTGAAATGCCCATTAAAAGTCGTGGAAATAATAGTTTTTTAAGCATTGCCTGCAGCTCAAAGGATGGCCTTTGCACCCACTGCCTGGCCAGAGCCATGCAGGTATGGAAGGTGGTTGGCAGAGCAGGAGGGGAGAGACAGGTTGTGTCTGCAAATCCTTGGATCCTTCTTGATCACACTGGGAAATACCACTAAACGCAAAGCAACACTTTGCCTCCCATTTGCAGACACCTGGCCAATAGGTCACCAAAAAACCAACCCCAAACCTACAAATAAATAACCACCACAAAATCCCACTGCTTTGTTTTTAGGAGATTTGTCCATCTTTGACCACAAGGTCTTGTCTTGAGCTCTGTTTCTCATCTAAGAGACTAAGGAAAAAGCTCACATCATGAGCTTTTGAACGAGATAAGGAGGACATTCACAAAACGGCACAGTGCAGTCACATGAGCATACTCCACCTGGTGCACTGGATTGTGTCTCTGCAGGTGTTTGCCCTGGTACAACAGGAACACCCTGAATGTCCCAGCTGGCCTCCCTGCTCGGGTTTTCTGCCACCAGACCACAGACCACTTGTTTGCAGCAGAACAAGCCAGGCTCAGCCTACTAGTGCTGGGGAACAGGCATGAAAGCAACTCAACAGCAGCAGAAAGGCCATGATAGAGTGATGGGGTTCTCCCTAGCAAAGCCACAGCTGGGAAACAACAGCTTGTATGTTTGTGCACACTCCAAACGATGCTATGTGCATTCTACTTTCCTTAAGTATCACCGCTGGATGTGAAGTGACCTACAGATGGAAATGAGACAGATTTGATTGATAACTCAGTGGAAGCTGATCTATGAAAGCAATGCCCCACCAGAATGGTGTCAGTAGAGCTTGGTCTGTGCATTTGCTGGGTAAAATGGCCTAATTAACACAGTAAGATCAGTTTTAAATGGCCTTTGTAGTGCTGAAAGAACATTATGAGCTCAGGGAAAATAGAAAGCTCTTCCAATGAACAGCCTTCACCAAATCTTGTTTGGGACCTCTGGTTCCTTCTCTGTCCCCTACCTAAGGGACAAAGGCCCAGGCCCACTGGGGTGATTTTCCAGGCTGCCCTGAAGGCACAGATGCTCTGACTTGCCTTGGTATCTTATGCAGGTGCTGAAAGCAGGCAGAGCAGAGAGCCTTGTATAGCCAAATATTCATAACCTATGTTTCATGAGCCAGACAGACTCTCCAACAGCAGCACATCACCCAGGGCCTGGAGAGCTGCTCAGCTCTGATCTACAGACCACTACTGGTCCTGAACATGAGCAGGTCCACAGAACAGTTACAAAGCCAGAACTCCCATTTCCATGCAATCTAAAGGGTCCATCTGCTCCTAGTTGCTTTGTGCCCAGTGTAAGTGTTTGCAATTATAAACCATGATTTAACAGAACAATGGAAAGACTTTTACCAAAGTGTTAAGTACTTTAGTACCTCATTCCCAGCCCATTGTGTGGGTTAGAAAGTAAATTTTTCTTTTCCCTTTTAAAAGGTCTGTGTGATCCTTTAAAAAGTTGAGAATTTGGGGGCACTGCCTGAGGCAAAAACAGAGGTGAAAGAGGGGCAAGGACATGAAGGACATGCCATGGAAAAAAATTAACCAAAAAAATTCCCTTTCCCAGTTTGGCAATTCTTACCCCTCACCTGGAGGACCTGGGTAGTCAAAACTCGCGTCGTACAGCAGCCCCAACCTTCACTGCCCAACTGCCATCACTGGTGATGTTAACAAGTTGATCACACAACTCCTTCAAAATTCTGTGTCCTAAAAGCTGTTTGAGGAATGAACTCTCAGGTTTCCATCAAAAGGAGAGTTTTCAGTGGAATATTTAACAGTGAAGAGTAGTTCCCACTGATGTGGGGTGACCTGACCTGGAGCTGGTCCAGCCTTTGTTTCTCTCCGCCAGGTCAGGCAGCATCAACGAGTCTCATCCTCTCCCACAGGCATCTTTGCTGAAGTGGCAAGGAGGTATTGCCCCACAGCAAACCCCACACAGGTCTGGCTCCTCTGCAGCCCTGCTCAGACCAGCTGAGCTGGAGACATCCTCTGTGCATCCCCACTGTAGTTTGGACAACTACAGCCAGTTACTGTCCCTCCTTTTCCTATTATTCTTTCTTAAATCACCCAAGCTGTTGCTGCATCTTGCCACACATTCCTACACCTGCTCCAAACAGATCTGCCTTTACACGTGAACCAAACTGAGCCAGGACACAGGCCTGAACATGAACTTGCAATCTCTAGTTTGATTGTTTATGACATTCCTGACCTGTGCCTGGGCACAGAGCAGGGCCAGGAACTGTTCTCTGCCAGCAACATGGGCAAGGTTACATTAGGGGCAGACACAGAGTCCCTGTGGTGGAAGAGTCTTTATTAAAGAGTCCTAACATCAATCCACTGTACCTCTGTTAGCCCTTGGGCAGGTTTCAACAGTAGAGGCTAAGAGATCAAGACCAGCACCTTCTTGGGTGGCTGCAGGAACTTGTTCTCAGCCTCCAAGCTGCTGATGCTCTTAAGTCCTGCCAGTCCTGTGGCACAACCACACACCTTGCCCAGATGTCACTGCTGACATGCACCCACGTACAAGTGAGAAAGCGGCACACATTACAAATGAGGTGAAATAGAAACCAGAACCCACCACTGGATTCTTGTAGCCCTTTGCTAATTAGGTGAGACATGGTAAGAGGAACCCCTGCTATCAGCCAAGCCCAGGGAATGTAAATATTTGCAAGTCTGGGTCACCAGATCCATTATTTACTGCTCTGTCACATGACTCAAGGTTTGACAAAAGGCTTGAGTTTTCAGGGCATTTTGTTGGGTTTGTTTTGGCTGTTTCTTTTCCCTTTTTGCTCTGAGCATCCCTTGATTTCTTGCCAGTTAGGTAACGGCAGAAAAGGAGGAGGGGTTGCCTTCAATATCCCACACACGTAAAACAATGATGCTACTATGAACTTTGCCCATCCATTCCAGTTTAGTGGGTTACACAAGGTGTTGGGTGCTATGAGCCAGAAAGGAACATGAGGCAGGTCTCTCAGCCCTTGCCCTGCAGACAGCAGTGCCAGAGACCTGTGGTGTGAGCACAGCTGGAGAAATACAACTGCAGCAAAAGCTACAACTAAACTCATCCTAAACTTAGTCATGAGAGATACAAACTCTCAGCAGGAACCTTCTGTTTGCACATTTACACTGGACCCTGCCCGCAGGTCCCCATTCCCAATCCCTTTGCCAGAAAGTGGGGAAATGTTTCTTTTTTGCAGTTCATAGAATCATAGACTCATAGAATGCCTTGGGTTGGAAGAGACCTCCAAAGATCACCTAGTGCAACCCCCCTACAAGAAGCAGGGCCATCACTCACCAGACTCGATTGCCCAAAGCTCCATCCAGCATGAATCTGAATGGCTTCAGGGAGGGGGCCTCCACCACCTCTCTGAGCAGCCTGTTCCAGAGATCCCCCACTCTCAGATTCAAGACCTTTTTCCTCCTATCCAGCCTCACTTTGCCCTTTTCCAGCTTCAAACCATGACCCCTCAACATATTGTTCCCTGCCCTGTTGAATAGTTCTTCACCAGCCTTCTAACAGCCCCTTTCAGGTATTGGAAGGTGATTATATTTGAAAGGAGTATTTGACATTCAACAGGAAGTACTGTGTTCATCTACTAGTACTGCCCACCCCAGGTTTCAGAGTCTCCTGTCAGTCAGTTGACAGTGTGATACGGTAATACCTTCCCACCGTTCATGATTAGATAGAAGTATTTCAAGGTTTTCTTTTCCCTCTCCCTAGTAATTTGGGTTTCCACACTGTGGGGATTACATCCAGTTTATGCGGGCATTTTGCACTAAGCAACCCTCACTGATTGCCTGTGGCTTCAGGCCACCTGAAACTGCAACAGGACCAAGCATGGCTGAAGTTTTGCTCTCTGTTGCTCTCTCTGCTTCAGACCATCTATGCAGACAACATCAACAACAGCTGGACTAGAAGAAACAAACCCCTGTCGCTGGCCTGTCACAGAGGTAAAGCCAGGTATCTCTAACGCAGGTGCTGCAGACTTGCGGCAGCTTTGTGCAATCATCCAGCTTGGATGCCTGTAGGTAAAGAAAACTAGGAAAGATCTCTTTCCTTCAGACAAGTACTAAAACAAGTATTTTCCACTTTCACTAGAAATTCTTTACTTTTCTTCCAGCATGCAAAAATTTACATTTCAATTTCTGAAGGGGGGAAAAAGGGAAAGCAGACATTTCCTACAAGACTTTTGTTTCCAGAGATGTGGCTGCTGCTGCAAAAGAGCTTCAATTTAAAATTCCCAGCTGTGCTGCCTGGACACCCTCTGCTCCCCACCCATAGCGGCTGGAGGCTATGGCTTAGCTCAGCGTGAGAGGACTGAACTACCAGTGAGGGAAGAAGAAGGTAACAGCAGGCAGGTGAAAGGGATAGAGTGGGAAACCAGAGTCTTTAGAACACTTTGTGGTCTGCTTGGTCATTCCCATGAGTAAAAAGAACAGAATCTCTGGCTGCATTTGGTTCGTGTGGTTTCAGAGCACGAAGAGGGGTGCTGGCCTGTTCTTCCAGTCCATCATACTCAGCTCACACAGCTGGTGCTTTTTTGCTCAAAAATACCCCAAATCCTAAAGGAAGAGCCTTTCCAAACTGCCTTGCTGCTGGTGGTTCTCTACAGATTCCCTGGCTGAACCCATCGCACCCTATTGGCCTCCCACAGATCCATCTAGCAACTGCTGCCTGCCGCTGTTCTTGGCAGCACATTTTAGGGCTATCTTAGCTCTGTTCATACCAAACACCTTAGACATGCTTCTGAGACCACAGCAAAGCTTGCCTGACCTGGGGAAATGCTGACAGATGCCCTGAACTACATGGGGTCCTTTCCAAAACCTCCAAAGAACTGTGTGACCCTAGGCTTGCACAGCACTGCATTAGGATGGCCGGCCCTTGGCCATGGGTTCCCATGGTGTATTGAAGGGGTCACCCCAAAGTGGACACAGTCCAAAACAAGCTGCCACAAACACCGAAAGCTGTGAGCACAGCAGACAAAGGAGAGGAGTTTAATTTTATACAGCCTGTAAGAAAGGAGATTAAATTGGGAGTGTGATAACACTATAAATACCTCCAGGGAAATACCATCAAAGGAAAACGGGATTATTCAAATGATCTGGAAATGGTAAAACAAGGAGTGCTGGGGCCTGAAGCTACAAATGGAAATATATCAGACAAAGCATTAGCAAAAACTGTCTCAGTAGGGAGAGTGATTAGGTGCAGCAATCAGCTCTCCCAGTTGTAAGGCAGTATCAGAGTTATCAGAGGTATTTGAAGATGAAGTCAGTGTAAGTGGGAGGAGCTGAGGATGTGACCTAGGTGGAGAAGAGGGGTCAGACCTAAAAATGGCCTTTTGGAGCCCACTCCCCTGGGGTGCTCCTGTCTCTTGATAGCTTACCACAACCCCGGCTGCATGGCTTGGCGTAGAGCACCCACCCGATACCAAGTCACCCACAGGTACCACCAGAGCAGGTGATCCCACGTGTGTGCCTTAACACATTCCTAGGCACTCATCCACCTCTTCTCATCCCATCTTCCAGCCTTTCTCCATCTTTTTGCAATAATTTCCCTACCCTATGGCCGAGGAAAACAAAGGCTGATGGAGTCATATGCTGACATTTCTGATACAGGGTAAAATGCCATATAAAATATTCCAGCCAGCTCACCACTGTGTAACTTGGCTGAGTGTAAGTAGCTAATGAATAAAGCTGAAGTTGGCTGTGTAATTAAAAGTCATATTTTTTTATATATAAATGATGAGTTTTCCATCCCCAAAGCTGATAAATTTCTCAGGCTAAATTTCTCTGGCTAAGAGCCTTTTGTGGGCAGTTTTTTTACACAGCACTATTTTTTTTTTCACTCTGCTCCCCTCCAAAAAAAAAAATGACCAGTTTTCCCATTTACTTAATGGGCTGTAAATACTTTTCTGCTAAGATGAAAAGTCCATTCGATTGGCATTAAATCTTCATCACTACAAGCTCTTGGCTGCAGGCTTGAGTATTGCAAGGCCCAGAGACTGACACAGAACACTGCATCTTTTTTCTGGAATCCTCCCCTTAAAGATCCAACTAAAAAAACCCAGCAGGTCTGGATGGGATTCATGTCCATCCCCCAGTTTCAGAGAGGCATTTCCAGACATGTGACAAGGATGTGGTAGGAGTGAGTTTTTTAATGATCACTGGTACTTCACACTCCCATCCTGATTTGACCCCAAATACTCTAGAAAAACATTCAGCAAATGCCCATTATCCATATCTGAAAAGTGTTTCTTTCCCTGTATCTTATCTGAGTACTTCAAACACCGTGTATCCTACAAACTGGTCCCCTTAGTTTGGAAAACATTAAAGTACCCTTAAAAAAAATCTCTGCTCATTGTGGTATTGATCTGCAGAGAGACTCTGAATGACAGGGATGCTCACAGCTCGTTTCTAAATCCTCATTTCCTAATCACTCTGCAGCCCTTGGAGCCTTTTCACAGCCCCTGTTTTTTCCCCATTGAGACACTGCCTGGCCATTGCCAGTGAGGAACCAGCTGGGCAGATGTCATCACTTCACAGTCAGGTCTGTGTGAAGTCAGAATCTCTGCTCCAGGTCCACCTTTTGGATAACCTATTGACCCCTACAGAAGGCAGCTCCCCACTCCCTGGGGCATCCTTGCAGATCCACAACCCCGTGCTTGCTCTGCTCTGAAAACTGCCCCTATAAATCAGATGGGATGCTGTCAGCAGAGTAAACATTTATTAAGTGATAACAAGCTTATTTCTTCCCAAGTCCACTTTGACTCCTTCCTTGCATCCTTTTTTCAAGCTCATTAGCTTTGTCATTCCTCCCTTCACTCTTCTTCTCCCTCTTAAAATCCCACTATCTGGTGAACCAGCAGTAACAAAAAAAGCTGAGAACTCACCCATTTGCCACTCATCCAGGAGGAGCACCTGCTGCATCTCATGGCACCAGCTCCTTCCAGCCTCATACTAGAACAGGGCTAGGAAGCGGAAAGACAAACACCCCTAACGAGGCCAATAAACTCCCAGGCCACAGCGGAGCTGTCAGACTAAGTTACTGCCAAGGGCCAAACAAGTGGACTTTGAGGAAGACTCAGATCATGAGATTTTTATTGCTGTTCACTGCCCTAGAGATCCATCCCAGCTGAGTCCCCATGCTTGATTGCTTTGTCTGTAAGTGTCACCTGACAGCTGGACAAGAGCCTCATCACTGTCATTGCCATCCAGAGGTCTCTTAGGACATGCCTGGGTACCACTGTGCTGCTGAGCATGGACGTTACCATCAGAGAAAAGTCATCCCCAAGCCCAGGGCAGCCCTCAGTGCAAAGAGCAGCTTTCACCAGCAATGGGATAAATAGGAGATAACTGTGAATCTATCCATTGGATGAATCTATCTGACTTCTGAAGTGCTCCATTGTCAGCATAGGCAGTGGGCCCAGGTAAGCTAGAAGACACTCAATTCATTGACCCTCCAGCCCCTGCACAGACATGTAGACATTCTTATTAACAGGGTCTGCACTGCTGAACTTGCAGACCATCCCTGCATGCCAGGTAGTGGCATCTCCTGTGAACATTCTGCTTGTATTCACCTCAGTTTAAACTCTCCTGAAACACAAAAGAGGACAGAAGAACATTCATTGCCAGCTGGTGAGAAGAGTCCTGGCCAGTACCAAGGCTTCTGATGTGTCCCTTAACACATATGGATCACTCATACAGGATTCTGAGCTGCCCTTTCAGCTTCACATTCAGCAACCACTGCTTCCACCTGCGATCCTGCCAGGTCTCAGATGCTGTGAACTGACCTGCAACAGTGCTTAAAAGCTGCCCACTTTGCCTTTCTTCTCCATGGATGACAGATGATGTAGTATGTTTTGCTGATTTTTGACAGTGATGAAGAGGAAGGTCTCAGACTGGAGCACTCTCCATGAAGCTGGTGCTGAGCTCAGCACAGGGCTGTGCTCCAGCCAGAAGCCCTGTGCTGATCATCAGCTCTTCCTTTGCAGTTGTTTTCAGATATTCTGTTTATAATGCTCCTACAACCTCTTAAACCCTCAGCATGCTGCAAAACCAAGAAAAGCCACACCGCCATTGTAATTAACATGATCCCAACAATAACTAATCCATGGTGGGACTGGGACCACAAACCCTTGGTGGTCTCTAGTCACAGTACTGAAGAGTGGCACAGAACAAGACCCACTCTGAAGCCTGATCTCCTGCACACCATAGTCCAGTGAGTTCCCCAAGCCCCTGTGCTGGAGACAGCGATTCTGCTGCTGTGCAGGGACCTACCGGCAGTAATAGCTCTGGGGCCTTGGCACCTCAAAACCTATCACAAGAGTGCAAGGAGCTTCCACTCAGGACCTCTCAGTCTCGGTCTAGTGCTCAAAGACAAAACAACGTGAGAAGGGAGGTAAGTTGGGCAGAGAAATCCTTTGCAGGAGCAGCTGATGTTCATCCTGGGAAGAGCCTGGGTGAGTGCCCAGGCTGCTAGCACATTCTCCCCAGCCACAGGCACACAAATGCTCCCACCAAGACTGTTCATCGTCTCTGACATAGCAAATTTGAGTTTAAATTAAAGAACCCCCCTTACTCACAATGAAACTGTTCACAATCACTCGGACAAGTAGTGCTTCAGCACACAGATTTGGCTCATAGCATTTAAAGCAGCTGTCTTCATAAAAGCTAATAAAATACAGTTGGATAATTAAATGCTTTAATTAAAAATGCAAAGTCCAAATAGTTTCGTATTAACAAGGAAACTTGTTTTGACATCTGAAATTGCTGCACAAGCTAAATTCCCATGTATTCTCTCCAGGCTATTTAGAGTTTGCTGTGTAGCTGGAAATGTCTCCTCACTCAGTCCAATCACCATGTGTTGCTGGGGACGTGCACCAAAAATTGATGCTGCTTGTTTTACAACTTCACTTTTAATTATCGCAGTCTGAGGCAGCAGCGGGCTGATTTGTATGCCAATCCCCAAACGCAGCCTGGGGATAGAGCAGCTTGGCTCTCCGGGAAAATAAATGGAACTCCCAGGCATGGGCTGCCAAGCTAAAATGAGAGCAGAGCAGCAGAGCCAGCTTTGGGTGGAGGTTTCACCAGCCATGTCCTTAGGAGGGACACTGGAGCTACCACCAGAACACACAACACAGGTGCTAGGAAGTGAAATTTGCTAGGGCAATGCTGGGGATGAAGGAAGTCTAGGACCGAGCCTAGGCACAGGAGTTGTTTTTGCAGATGAACACAGGAGTTGGGTACATGGCTGGTCTCACATCTGCAACCACTCAAGATGAGCAAATTCTGTGACTGTTTCTCCTTTCTGTCCATGCCAGCTTGAACTGGAAGCACATCTGTCCCACATGAAATTCTATTTCTGGCAGGGTAAGAACATCCATGGACAGAGCCATGGATGTTCTAGGGTTAGGTGCAGTGTGCTGCCAGGAGAAAGGAAACCTGAGCAAAGAGAGAAGCAGCAAGGCTCTACCCCATCCCTGGCATTGCTGGAGGATCCATGAATCCTCAGTGCTTCTCGTATCTATCACTTCAAACCCCTGAGGTCACACAGCCAGTGGGAGGCTTCTGCTTCATTTACTTTCCTCCATGCTATCCCCTTTGGACCTCCTGCAGCATCAGATCCTCTTCTGCTGGGACTGATGCATGAGTGGACTTCATAGCTCCTTCGCTCTAGTTAGAGTGGAATGAAATACTCTCGTAACAAGTACCAGTGGAATGGCAGTAAATGCACCAATGCACCCTTAGGATTACAGATACATGAGGCTTAAAACCAACAGGGACCGATTTAATTGTGTAATCTGACATTGCTCATAACACAGACCAAAGAACATCTCCAAACACCAGCTGTTACAACCCATCATCACAGCAACTTTTATTTTACCTACTCATCCCCTCAGTTAACAGCCTTTGGCAGTGAAGAAGCCCCTACAGCTCTGCTAAGGAGACCTGTTTGGTACTGTCCTTGCTATGGAAATGGGCATCTCATGTTCAGGTGTCATTGCCCAGCTTCATCTCCAAGCCACTGGAACTTGGACCATTTTACAAAGCACTAACTCTTGCTTTACTGGTTCATAAAAAGTCAGATTCATTTTTCCATTTCACCTATTTTTATAGAAGTTAAATGAGACTAAGCTTAAAACATTTAGATTTCAACAGCCAAAGGCTCTGGTCTGGCCTCATTTGGTATTGTATTTCTTTTTTCTCCCCAGGAAAACTTTCAGAAATTAAAGCTTGGCAGCAGAACCAGGCACAGATCCCCACACCCGGATGCCACTTCTTGTATTCTGCCCTACCTTACCAATTTCCTTTGTGCAGAGAACACAATGAACATTTATCCCTCACAGCCTCAAGACTGACAGCACCTTTAACAAAGGCAGTGAGCTGCTGTAACCCTGCCCTTAGCCCAGTGCTCACAGAGCATCAAGACCTAGGCCCATTTCTCTGCCAGGTGATCACTGGCAAATGATTGCTCCAACCCCTGCCTCAGTTTCCCCATCTGCAGAATGGAGTGATGATGGATGAACTCACCTTCACTACACAGCACTCTGTTAAGAACTTCTCTTTTTCCACTGGCTCTGCTGACCTCTGGAGGGCGGGGGTTTTATGTTTCTCAGCAGTTCCTGCATCTCCACTGATCTGGCACCTGCAGCTTGAGACAACGGTGCTGCAGGGAATGGTCTCTGCATCCCACCCGCTTGTTCCCTGCTCCTGCAGGGGTGGGTGTCACAGAAGTCGCTTTGGTTCTCCAAATGCCACCAAGCACAACGCCCCGTGAAATCAGCCGTTAAAGCTGTCCCTTAGGCTACCACTGGGCTCCCCAGCCGCGGGGCCCAAAGGCCAAGGAGAGCAGGGTCAGCTGCTGAGTCCGGGGCAGGCAGGGCATCATCCCCCACGGGTGTCCCTCAGCACCCAATCTTAGGGGTCGGCGGCGGGGGATCCCAAGACAGTGAAGGGGCACTGCGGCCACGGGACAGGAGGGGCAGACCCCGCCAGTGAGGGCACAGAAAGAGGAGCGGGGGAACTCGGGGGAGGCAGCGGAGGCAGCCGTGGGTTCAGAGCTCCCTCCCGTGGGTCCCAGCCGCGCTGCTGCTCCACAGCAAGACCCGTGTGAGGGCTCCTCCTGCTGTTTCCACAGCTCCACCTTCTTTCTCTGTTGGTCCCCATCAACCCTATACATGTAGCTCTGGAGAAGGAGGACGCTCTGTCTGGTCCTGGCGGTCACTCCCTGGAGCGGGGACTGCAGCAGCCACGCTCTGACCTCTCTGTCCTTGGTGCAGACCTGGGGGTGGGAGCACCAAGAGGGACCTTATATTGACCTTCCAGTCACTGACAGGGTCTGTCAGAAGGCTGGGGAAGACTGTTCCCAAGGGCAGGGAACAGTAGGAGCAGGGCTCATGGTTTGAAGCTGGAAAAGGACAGAGTGAGGCTGGAAAGAGTGAGGAGGAAAAAAAATGTTGAATCTGAGGGTGGAGGATCCCTGATCCCTGGAACAGGCTGCCCAGAGAAAGGGTGGAGGTCCCATCCCTGAAGCCATTCAAGGTCAGGCTGGATGGGGTTCTGGACAATCTGGTCTGGTGAGTGATGACCTTGCTTGTTGTGTGGGAGTTGCACTAGATGACATTTGGAAGTCCCTTCCAAACCAATCCGAGCAATGATTCTATTCTGACCTTCACCACCATAAGACCAGCCTGATCCTGAAGCCAGTTGAGAACAGAGGTGAGGACTGAGACCACTAATCTAGGCACAGCCACAAAAAGGACATCACAACCTTGATGTGCCCAGCTTCTGTCTGCTCACTCACACCAGCCTGGTGAGAACAACTCATCAGGGCAGTGACACAGAAGCATCCTTGGTGGAGAAAATAATATATTTTTTAAATAAGGCATTACCTAATACAAAAGAGAATATTAATGGATATAATGCTGGGGACAGCCTTCACTGATCATTGAACAAGCAACTACATCAACTCTTGAGCCGTGTTCACCTCTAAAATGCAGGGTGCTGGAAACAGTATCTGATTACAAAGTCTTCACTGAAACATCTCCTCCTTCTTCACGAAAGTATTGAGACCACACCATAAGCTAAGCACTGGCCAGTTCTTCTGATTAGTTCCTTTCAAGGAAGCAGCTCCTCGAAGGAACTGAAGGAGGTTGGGATCTTCTTAGCATCTTCCCCCAGCCTCATTATCCTGGTAATTTCCTTAAAAGCCAAAAGTTGGGGTGAGGGAGCTGAAGACAAATCATCATAGATGACCCTATAAAAGGGCAAGGTCTCACTAGGCTAGTTCAGGTAGACTCACATCCTACCAAATACATCCATTCTGAATGGCAGCTCCACGTTACTGTGACAGGCAAACAACTCTCCCATTCTGCAGGGTGCTGTAGGAGAAGTTGTTTTTTGCAGGTGCAAGTATTGCTTTCTGTACCTTTCTGGTCAGTGCTTCTGTACATCATGCCAGACCCAGATATCTCAACCTCAAAGCAGTAGCATCTGAAGTACAAACTCTTGTCAAACAGCACTTGATGCCAGTGTTCAGATCTTCCAAGATGATCAGGATATGGCTGTTCCCAAGGAGCAGTGCTGCTCACTCTTTTTGTTGTCTCCGGCTCTGCACAGAAAAACAGAAAAATAGAGAAGTGTGGTTTTGAACCATAAAAGGAATCTTTTTTACTGTTACAGTGGTCAAATGCTGGAAAAGTTTGCTCAGAGAGGATCTGGAGTCTCCAGCCATGTATGTATTCAAACTCAAGTGAGCAAGACCTACAGCAGATTGTCGTAGTTGACACCTCTGAGCAGAGACTTCCAGAGGTCCCTGCTAACCACAGTGATTCTGGACAGTTGCTAACAAGACCTATCTAGGAGCATTCTCTGTCCTGGTCATCCAACATAGGAGCTCTGTATTTAAAGTCTGCACACAACCAGAGGAGCATTTTGTGTGATGGATGGAAGCTGTGGTGGTGCTAGGCTTCAGCCACTCACAATAAACCTAATTAACATGTAAAAAATCAAAGGCAAATTAGGCAAGACACTCAAGAAAATTAATCTGAATTGATTTTTCAAGTGGATTACGATAAGTCACATTAAAGTTCTTTTTACCATTCTTACCACAATTAAAATGACAGCGACTCAGTTTAGTTCTCCTTAAATGAATGAGAGAAAAAACCAAATTCCTTGTAAGAGTCTCCTGCCAATGTGTTTAATCATAAACTTTTATTTAATTTGGATTTTCTCTCCTAAGTGTCCTTCTGAGTCTAAGCCAGTCCTGAGGCTCTCTCTGCAATCAGGGGCAGGAGACAGACACCTCTGCAGGGTGCTGAACCCCTGATGGAGCACAACATTCGTGAGGAGAACTTCACTCAGCATCTCCAGAAATCAGCCTCCACGTCTCTCTGAAAGGAAGGGCAGTATGAAAAGCTGAGACTTACACATAAGGAAATCACTCCTTGTCTTTCATTGGGGGGCAGAAATGCAGTGTCTGAGTGGTCCAGTTGCAAACATTAAGATTTTGATCTCACAGATGTCTTTGGGAATAAAAGGCAAGAAAGACATTATAGCTGTCCCCGCTTTAACCAGGGGTCATGGTACTTAGGACTTGTGCAACACAGGAACAACAGTTCTCAGCTGTTCAGTACCAACTGCTGATGCTGTCCAGAGGATATGAACCTGCCAGCCAGCGCTGCAGAAGTTCCATCACAATGGATTTTTTTTAGCTCATGCAGATGTGGGGCCTGATTCCAGATTCACAATGGGTAATCCCATATAGAATCACAGAATCACAGACCAGTTTGGGTTGGAAGTTTAAAGTTAATCTTGTCCAACCCTCCTGCAGCAAGCAAGCGACACCTTCAGCTAGATCAGCCTGCCTTGAAATGCTTTCAGGGATGGGACATCAACTCCTTTAGAGCCTGTCAGTGCTGTGGGACACAATGTGGGGCTAAAGGTGTTCAGCACAGCTCCTCTGCATTCTCCAGGCCACAGCTAACCACAGTGCTGGGAGGCAGAGATCAGAAAGGACTCCCTGACCTCAGGATATACAAGTGCTTCACACAGGACAGGGAGCAAGGAGCTGTGTATCCTGCTGTGCTCAGACACTCTTGTGCTACCTAGAGCATTCCATTCAAGTGCTTTCAAAGCACTGCCTCAAACACTTTTTTATCATTAGATTTTTCCTGCCTCAAAACAGGAGAGGGCAGTTCAGAGCCCAGACTGCATCACTGGTGCACAAGCCCCCATCTCCAGCAATATTTGAGGCGCGAAGAATTTTTCAAAACTGATCCCAGCACAAGCCCTTCTCTTCATCACACTGGTACCTGGCAGTTTTGCCTTTCCTGAGGAAGCTGGGCTGATGTATACAAACCAGTGGGATTTATGAGGCTAAGGCACTTACCTCATGAAGGTACAAGCTCAGCAAGTTTATAGTTTGCTGCTTGGGAGATTTTAACCAGAGACTTAAAAGGAGCAGGGATAAGGACACCGATAATGCTTAGGCTTCCCACATAGTAAATCATCACTGTCTGACTGCTGCTGTTTATCATTTTAAAGAAAGACCCGCACAAAGCTGAAGTGGGAAGACATAAGCCTCTGGTCTTGCTTGCCCTCTGCACAGAGGTGGTGTTGGAGTGAGACTCAGCATCCCTCTTGGTCTGGGGAATCCCTCTCCTTTACCTTTGATCATTCCACAAGCTGCTAATGCCTCATCACAACCTGTCACTAGGGTCAGGCTTGCAGCTCCAAAAATGTCTTGTAATCACCACGGTTTTCCCATTCCTTGTCAAGATGAGAGCTGAAATTATTCACCAGAAGATAAAGCAGAGTTAGCTTCTGGCCTGACCCTGGCCTCAGGGGACTCACCAGGACAGTGAGTTGATGTATCTTGTCTTGAACAAGATGAGCAGGGAGTTTGGTCTTTGTTGCTCACACTGTGAGTTCATGCCCTTTTTATCCGGCTATTTGTCATTCTCTCCAGGTCTGACAAGAAAGTCCCTCCTGAATCTGAAACATGTTCTTCAGGGAAGTTTTATCTGAACCTCTGAAAAGTTCCAGTTTCATTAAATCAAATAACTTCAAGAAGCTCCTGGCTTGTTGTTGCTGTCACAGCACCCAGTGCAAATCCAAAGCAATGGATTTTATTGCAGAGGCAGAGGAGTGTGCTGGGCTCCAGGCTGGTATACATAGAGCTTTGCTTTTGCTTTTGCTTTGCTGGTACCCTGGACCTTTGCTTTTTGCTCTTGGTGACAGCACAGACCTCTTCAGAAACAGCCCGTGTCCTCAAGTATAGCTCTGTGAAAATAAGTGCAAGCAGATATCAGGCTCCATGAATGGAAACAGTTTGCCCTTCATCCCCATGTAAATGCTCGGCAGTGCCTCCACCCCAGAGCTCTTTCCAAATTCTAAGCACTCTTAGCCATAAAATAAAGAAGATTGACCCCTCAGCTCACCCTGCTCCTAAGCACAGACACTGGTGCTGTGGGCAGGCATCTACTTCAGGCTGAGCTTGCTCTAACCCAAGGTTTGCTTGTGCTCTAGGTGAATCTTTGTCCTGTTGATGTGGCAAACCACACTCCTCTTCTCCTCCAGAAAGGTTACTGCCGCTGCTGCACTGTCTCCACTACCACCAATAGCAGCTTAAATCCTCCCACCAGGCTTTCCACACCCAGGACAGATACCCATGGGGCAGGAACTACCTGTTGTTCCATCCTTCAGGTTGTTTCCTGCTGCCATCAGCCACTCTCCATCCTGGGGTATATCCCTACAGATGCTGGCACATCCAGCGCTGTTTTGAAAAGGGAAAACTCGGCAGCACAGAGACAGCTGGGGCAGCTCTGAGACACACAACAGGCTGATTTTCAGGGAATGTTTTAGAGATCTGGTTGCACCAGGGAACCACTGTGACTGCTTCGGGGATTATAATTTCCTTTATGGCTCACACTTTGCTGAAGGTGACGATGCTGTTAGCAGTGTCCCCTCCATACAGCAAGGGGTCAATCCAGGCAGCTTTGCCTGTTTGTCTTGTGCCACAGCATCTGCAGCACCAACAGCAATCTAAACCACCCGCACCACTTGCTGGGCTACCCTGGCTACTACACTGTGGATTGAGAAGTGTTTTCTCGAGAGACTTTAACTGCCACTCATGCACCAGGTGGGTCTGAAGAAGTTCATCCTGTGAACCAAAGTCATCACCCCACCTTGTCCATCTTTGCCTTCTCTCAAAGCCTGATCAAGTTCTCTGCCAGCAGCAGGAAACAAAACATTTGTTAGTCAGTGAGCACAGGCAATGAGCCCATGGGAATGCAATCCTGACAGCCAGCATTTAAAATGTGTAACACATCCACCTCAGCCAAACTCTCACCTGGAGGGAGTGATTCAAACCCACTTTCCAGCCTAGAACTGAAAACGGATTGACAAAGAGCTGCCAAGCAGAGCCTGTTTTAAGAGAAACATTGTGGGGTCCAGCCCTGCCAACTGCTCTGGAGCATCTCAGGTCAGCACCTGAAGCTGGGCAGGAGGGATCTATGGCAGGTTAAGGTCACTGGGGTTTTTGGCCTCACATTTGACCTTCACACAGCAGCAGATCTTCCCAGGCAGCTGGGGCTGCAGGTAGAGTGCAGGATGCCCCTCACACAGCACCAGTCACAACACCTGGCAAATGCACAGGACCCAAAGTTTAATAAAACTTTCCATTCTCACACTGGCCACATCCACTCGTTCTGGTAGTGGATCCTAGGGGAGAAAGTAAATGCCTCAGGGAAAAGACAAAGAGAATTGCTTATCAAAGCATATTCTTCCCTACATACTACCAAACTTGCTTCTAGGGTTACCTCTTGAAGTATTTACTCTTCACTTCCCCATGCTGTCCACTCCTAACCATGTTTCTGGTTAAAAAGTTCTCAAACCTGTGGGCTGTCAGCTCAGTGGCCTTTGAGGGACTGTAGGTCCAGGCTGTGGAGCCACAGCTTCCTGCTTCTCAGGGCAGCCTGGAGATGCTCCAAGTGGGTATAAGACATCACCACCACCTCCTTGGCCAAGAAGCAGTCACAGTAAATCTCATTCTTTCTGTTCTCCTGAGCACTGGCTGCTCTCACAGAGCTATTCAAAACCAGCACAGGGCAAACCTGGCTGCTCCATGTGCTTCACCTTCTCCATCAATTATGTGCTCTAGGGCATCTTTGTCCATAGAGAAGGTCCCTCATGGCTGTTCTCCTGGGACAGGTATTGCCTGACCTCTCCCCAAAGCCAGTGCTGCAATCCTGGAGGAAAGAAAAGCAGAGCCATACCAGAAGAGCTCTCCCAGCACTGCTGCATCTTAACCCTCTCCTCATAATGGCAGGGTGGCTCAGAGGGGAATCTGCCTGCTCAGCTCCATCTGAGCCATCTCACCTCTCTCCTCTCCCACCCGCACCACTTGCTGGGCTTCTCCCTACAGCAGCTGGAGTGTTTTTCTCCTGTTTTAAACTCACACAGAGGGTAGGAACCATAAGAGAATGGTGGCTAGAAAGAACCAAAGTGAGAATAATGACCATCCCTTTCCTATTGCTTGGCAAAAGTTCAGCTTGAAGCAGTTTTCAAAAAGGGATTTTACCAGTTCTCACTCATTACCCAAAGTAGTTCTTATGATGGGGTTGGTGCAACACCTTGATGTGCTCCACATCTGACAGCCCTGTGCTGTGTACAGCTTCAGCAAAGGCTGGAGAAGAAGGTGAGATTTGGTTTAACAATCACTCTTCAACCTTTGATTTTGAAAACCTGAGCTGGCTGTAGCTGCAAAGGTCAAGTAGGTGGTTTCAACTGCAGGAATAACACATCTGATTCAGAGGATGTTTTTTTCTGCAGGAAATGTTGGGAGTGAATGTCTCATTATTAGAGAAAAGTCCTTCTATTGCCCTTGGCACCCTGATGTGGTCCCACACAGTGGTGCTTCTCAGTTCCTGTCCCACGCTCAAATCATCAACCTGTCCTGAGCAGGGACTTGCTGCCCAGATGAACCTCTTGACTTCAGATAATACGAATACCAGTTCATAAACTGTCTAGAGGCAGTAAAAGAGAGAGAGTCATTAATTCAGAGAGACACAAACCCAAGGAGCTACTGCTCCCTGTTCCCTTTCTCTTCTGTTCCCTTTCTCTTTCCCATCCAGAACAGATCATGGTATGCACTCAGGTGGAAGGGACCTCTGAAGTCATCCAGCCCGACCACCCTACAGCAAGTAGGGACATCTCCAGCCAGAACAGATTGCCCAGAGCCCCTGAGTGTCTAATGCACAGCACTGAGTCATGCAGAACACTGGACTCTCTGTGGAGGACACATCACTAGCCATTGATACAGGGTGTGTCAAGCAAGAGGCTCAGATAACAATCCACCTCAGTCCACCTCTGTGAGAAAATACCAGTCAGCACCAGCATGCAGAATCCCACCCCATCCCCCCTTACTGATGGTCGCCTGGAGATCACCAAGGCTCCCACAGAATTGGGGGATGATGCTGGTGCCTGTTCGGCCGCATGTATTCTGTATCCAAAACTCCCAGTGCCCTGTGTTACACGAGCTCACACACTAGATGTCAGCAGCAGAACAGAAATAAGGCAGCGAGGTGTCAGTTTAACCTTGGCAAGGATTGCAGCTCCTCGCCTGACCCCAATAAATCCATCTGCTGCAGAAAAATAAGACTGGGCAGAGGGTGGCAGGGAAAAGCCACACAGAGGACACCCAGAGCCTCTCCATGAGTCCTGGATAGGGCAAAGAGTGGCCCAAAAGTTCTCTTTCCTGACAGCAGTTTTACTCACTTTGAGACAAGACTGAGACCTGAGAGGTTTGGGATTTGTGCTGGCCAATTTGTACTAGAGCAGGAGAAAGGATTGCTGGGTTCTAGAAAAACTCTGCTCCTAAAATGTACCCCACCAGACGGAGCTATATGCAGACTCTTGCTGTTGGGCAGCATCTTACAGCAAATGCTGAAACATCCTTGTGGGGTTCCTAAACCCAGGGATGGGCTCCAGCCAAGGGGTCCCTTTGAGGTTACACTGGTGCTTTGAGATCCCAAATGCTTTGGGGCATTTATTCCTTCCAGACCACACCCTTACCCACAGCATATAGACCAGTCAAAGTGATACCACGTGTAGGGTAGAGGCAGAACATCCCAACATCAGATTTGCTCTCCTCTTTCATCCCAAGCCACCTCCATCACTCTGGAAAATATGGGTCACTACTCACCCCCAAATTCCTCATCCTGGCTAAAGATGGATGGGCTCATCCACCCATACCTCTCCCAGGCAATCAGAGTCCCCTTTCCCAGGGTCTAGGATTTCAGACCCTCCCGATCTGAGCCTGAGGTGTCTCCCCTTGCACTGACCTTGCAGGACACAGTTCAAAGCCTCCAACAGGAAAAACAGGAAAAGTCGCCCTGGCTCTCTCAGTTGACATAGTTTCGGTCTGGTTCTTGGTGTCAAAGAAAGTATTCACCTCCGCCTCAGCTCCGGCCCTACATGCTGCCTGGTCCCACTCAGCAGATGTTGGGAGGCCCCTGAAGAAGGACAGCCACTAGCACATTCAGGTGTGGCCCCACATTGGGTTACTCCTAGCAGTTGCCATAAATCCCTGCTGGAGCAAGTTTGGGGACACCAAAGCTCCGGGAGGCAAACTGTGTTTTAATGGGGCCATGCAAGGGGAAATATTTCTGCTCAACACACCCCAAGGAGACACCAGAACCCACCACATGTCTCCTGCCTGCCAAGGTAGCAATGAGCAAACACCATGAGGGTGCAGGGTGTGAGGTGAAACTGTCTTGCAGCCAGGAGATGGTGACTCAGCCCTTGCAGGGCAGGGATATTTGGGAAGCCTGAAGACTCAGCATGTGCAGTGTGGGGACAGCCTCTAACACCACAGTGCTGATGGAGCCACAGATCAGGGATGGCCCATGAGCTTGGGCACATCTCTGGCATGTGCATGGAGAGCATGGTCCCACCACCACCACCAGGATCTGACTCCAAGGGACAAGGAAGGCCACATATCCAGGATCCTCTGCTCCCCTCCATTTACTGTGTAAGGTACCATGCTGCAGATAGGCAGAAGGTTGGGAATTCCTCCAGCAAGATGTCTGTCACCATATAGAGCACAGGACTGCCCATGTCTCACCTCCTGGCTTCCTCACTGTCAGCAGTTACCGTCTCTTAATCTCACTCTGGCCTCTGGCCAAGAGGTGGGGAGCAGATTTCTGTGATACAGAAGAGGCAGCTTTTCTTGTTGAGCAGGTTCCTGGCTCTGCTCCATGGTGGGGCAATAGCTGATACACCCAGAATGGAGCAGGGCAGCACCTGGGGGGGGGACCTGGCCCATAGATCTGGATCTGTGGAAGAGTGACACACTGGTGAAGATAGCAGAAGGCACAGAGGATGCCAGTCTGAGTATCCCCATGGTACTGGGGTCAGCACAGCATCCTGGCCAACACCATATCTTCAGTGATGGTATCCCATGTAAAGGTAGCCCAGTGATGAACCACTGGTCCCCTGGAGATCAGGAGCTGTAGCATCCTCACCAGTGACATGGCATGAGCAAACACCCCACAGCATCCTACCATACCACCAAGTCCCTGAACCAAAGCATCAGGCCTCCACAGGCTGCACCAAACACAACATTAACTCCCTTGCTGAGATACTAGCCCTATTTACAGTCCATCACCTATAGATTTCCTCCAGCTGCTTTGCATATTGTTTACATGAAGAGTTCAGGGCCTGGTTTGCACCTATGAGAAGGAGCTACAGAGGAGTAGGTGTGAGGCTGCAGAGCAGGGCCAGCAATGCTGCCTTTGAAGAACCTCACAGTGACTTTTGACTTCTCAAAAATGCAACCACAGAAAAGAATTTTTCTATCCAGGCCTCATCTGGCAGAGTCCTTGCTCTGGGATCTCCATTTCCAGCACAAAAGCAAGGCATTTTTCCAGATTAAATGTTGCAAATCCCAGGGTCAGATGTAGCATGAAGTGTGTGCACAGAAAGGTCCCTGCTGGCTCCATCTGCCATCACCCGTCTCCCCAGGTAGCACCGATCCACTTCCAGACACTTTCTTGACTGCAGAAGATGCTCTAGCTCTCCCATGACTTTGCATCCACCATCTCTTTCCCACGTTACCTTCCCACTGCTTATACTGCTGTTCACTGAGTCTGTCACCAAATCCATCACCAACACACATGGATGGAGATTTCCTGTGGGTTACAGACACCCTAGCCCTGGCCTCATGCTCAGTCTGTGTCTAAGCACGTGCTGTCCCAGCACTCAAAAGCATCTGTCCTTCAGAAACCATTTCCTCAGATCACATATCCACATGGGACCTGAAGACATTCACCATATCCTGATGCAGCCAGCACATCCGCAGATTGGTTGGTCTGTCGGTGCCATGATCAGACTAGCTGTAGCAGTGCCCACATCACACTCAGGCCAACAAGGTCTCAACATCCTGCCCAAGGATGTCCTCAGCATCTGAGGTGGCTGGTATGCCTCTCTCAGATGTGGGGTAGACAGCCCACTCAATGCACTGGAGACATTTCTCCAGGGCTGGTGGGACACAAAGCCATGGTACCTCTGCCAAGCTTAAGTCAAGGCAATGCTACCAACATATTCTGGTTTGGATCAATTCAAACACCCTCTCTCAGATAAAGCAACTATGAACAAGCTGTGGGCAGCAAGGACATGTCAGTCCCACTCTAGGATCATACAAGGGTGATCAGAAGAGCATCCTACTATAGAGCCCCCCACCCCGCTCAGAGCGACAACAGTTGTGTCTTCTCTCCTGCCCTGCTCTGTCAAGGANAGCTTTGGTAAATATAACAAAATCATTAAAACAAGAGTAATCTCAGCCCCCCAGCACCAAAATCTCTGGAGACTCTGATGCGGCTGCATTTTCCTCTCAGCTACACTGGCGTGAGTGGTGGATGGGAACTCATCCACTTACTGCCTATTCTCAATGTCATAAAAATGGTATTAAAAATAGACTCTGGAGTAGAAGCAGCACAAAAAGATTCAACACCTGATGCTGTTCCTCTCTGTTATCTGAAATCCAATAGCTGGGTTCTGGGAACAGGCATGTCCATGCGATTACAGCTCTGACACTCCTAGTCCTTGTTTTGAGCCAGAGCTGAAGCCAAACTTTACTTCTAAAGAGCTGAAAAGTTTCTGTTTGGTTATTGCAGCTGCAGGTATGGGGCTGTCACCTCACCCTGGAACCACCACATTTCCCTCTTGCCCCACTTTATGCAAATGGCACAACAGATGAAAATATCAAAACCCACAGGACATTAAGATATCACAATAAACATCAGCCTTATAAAAACCGAAGTGCTGCAGGAAAGCCTGGTTTTGTAACATTCAAACCACATAAAAGGGGAAAGCTGTTGCAAAACACTGAACCCAAGTGCTAGGTGAGCAGTAGGGCCCAGAGCTCTTTCCAGACTGTCTTGCTGAAGGAGAAGTTGTGAATTCAGAGCAGAGGGAGGAATGGAACAGGCTTGGAAATCACTGCAAAGCAAAGGTGGGGAGGGAGTGAAGTGATAGTTCTCCCTGAGCCTTGGGCTCAGCTCTGAGCTGAACAGTTCTCTGCAGTTTTGCCAGACCCCATCTAGCCAGGCAGAGCCTTCTCTGTCATAAAGACAGAGTTTTTTAGTCATCATTCACTTTTACTCCTTTTTGCAAGATTTAGTAACACTCCCATAAACAGGTTTTTAATGCAATCCCTTTTCTATGACACGCTGCATGTTAAAGATTAGCAGAGGCATTTTATTGCAGGTAATAAAGAACCCTGATGTCAAATATTTTAACAAGCAGAGTGCTCCATGGGAAAAGCCCAAGGGGCTCCAAACACATTTCTGCTCTACAGCCTCTATCAGGGAGAAGGGAAAGAGATAGGGAAATTTCTGGGAAAATACTTCAGATTTTATCTAATTTTGTTTCTGAAAGTAGAACAAAACCACAGCCACTCTGACCACACTGGCCATTCAGGAGCTGTTACCTGCCACACTTCACAGCCAGGCATTTCCCCAGTTTCCCCAGTGCCTGCAATGATTTGCTTAAGGGAAACACTATTTTTTCTTAAAAGAATGCATTTAGGTTCACCTTTTGGGAGCTGCAGCTCATTGTCCCCAGCATGTTCTCCTGGACCTGACCACAACCATGTGGGAATGAGCAGCGGGTCGATACTACCAGGCACTGCAGGACCCCACAGGGATGAGTTCACAAGGGGGTTTTCTTCCTCAGGTGATGCTGCTGGCTTAAGTCATCAAGTCCCTGGAGTCACAGGCAGCTGGTTGGAGAAGGAGGTGAAAATCAGCAGAACACCCTGTTCTCTCACCACCCTCATAAAACAGAACAGAGAAGGTGCTGCTCACTGGGCATGAGCCTCTGCTAATGCTTGGTCAGAGCATGTCCAGTTCCACACCAGAAACAAACAGAGGAAGTAGGGCTTGGCAGCTCGGCTCTGCCCAGCCTCAGTTTTTCCCTGTATTGTACACTAGGATCCTCAATGGGTACCAGATGCAGAGCAGCACCCCCAGCCCAGCCCCAGCACAGGAAGGGTTTGTGCTGCTGAGCATCAGGAGAAAAATCACAGAGAAGATAACTGGGCAGCTGCCATCTCCAAAGCATATGGGAACATTTACACCACCCCCATGCTGCAGTGGCTGTCCAGGCCCTGCTCACCTTCAGAGCAGAGCTACAGCCCGAGAAACCAGGAGAGGGGAAACAGTCCTCTGAAAGTAGCCCACGCCGGCAGTTGAGCAGCTGCCAAAGTTATTGCTGCCCACGGATTAAAGGGGAAGTGCCTCGTGCCCTTCCCCAGGAGCTCAAAGCCTTTCTCCCATTCCCTTTTCTCTCTCTTCCCCCACACGGGCTGTGTAGGGCTGACACCACAGCTCTGGCTCCTCTCAGGGCATGAGAAGGAGTTCTGCAGAACAGATACCTGTCTGTAAACGGGCAACCCTCCGACTACTGCCTGCAAAGCCAGACAGCCAGGGCTGGCAGGATGGGGTTGCAGAGACCCTCAGATGCAGCACAGCACATGGACACTCCTGCAAGAGCCCAGAGACCCTCAGTGCTCCCTTCCTCCTGCAAACCCCACTGTGATGAGCAGAACTATTTCTTCAGTTTCCCATGACCAGATTCCCCTGAAACTAGCAGAAAGCACATATAATGATGGTAATTAATCTGACAAGAAGTCAGGAGGCACTGATTAAATGTCGCTATCACTGGGGATCAGGGATAATTGTAAAGATAGACTCCTCTACAAAATTGGCAGCTAGTCTCAATGCACATTTAGAAGAGATCATGAGAGAGATAGCCACGCTTGTGCCTTGGGATTCACCACAGCCTCCCCATGGTGGTTCCTTACAGTTTCTGGAGTCCACACAAACACTCACACACCGCATGCTCTGTCCTAAGATGCCAGGCATGCAGGTACATGTGCTGGACACACTTTGGGCAGGCAGCCTGGGAAAGCAAGGGAACATGGGCATTTCCCATGGCATGAGGAAAGGCCGTTCCAAGAGGTCCTAGCACTGGCCCATCCTTGGTCCCAGAAAAGTCAGAGTGGGGTGCAAAGGAGTTATTCAGCTCCTGAACTCCTACAGCAATGGTTCTCTGTGGTCCAGGTCCCTCATAGTATAATCCCAAGGGTTTCCCCACTCCAACAGGTGGGAACACCTTCCTAAGGTCTCTTTCTAAGCATCTTCTCTTTCCACACACTAATTCAAGCACTTCCACTAGTGAACTGGGTATATATGAGTACATAGGTGTATACATGGGTGTATATATGTGGATTCTATATGGGTAAAAATGCATCTACAGCCCAGCCCTGCTGCTGCAGAAGTTCTTTGGGAACAAGAAAGCAGCCACCAGTTCCTCTGCCATCCTAGCCCCACACTGCAGATCTCTACAGATGGCTGTAATTAAGCCAATTTCTCCCAGTACCTAAACAGTACTGAAAACACTTGGAAGTCATGTAATGTAACATGGTTTTTTAAGCCTTCAGCACCTGCTCTAAACCAATCTGAGGGAGCTCATAAAAACTCCCACATGGTGAGCAACACTTGCTGCTTGTTGATGCTAGGTTGGAGATGCTCTGGAGGCAGACACTGAAGAGCGGGGCTGTTTGGCCACCTGTCAAGAGTAGCACAACCTTGGAAATGGAAGAAATGGTGTTCTTGAAGAAAATCAGCCTATGGTCTGCACAGTGACCATGAGCAGGATACAACAACCTGTTGCAGTAGATGAATGAAGCAGATGCTTTACTCACCCGTCTGCAACTACACCCATCACTTTGCAATAAACCGTTAAGACTTTGCAGCCAGCATCCATAATCCCACAACCCATCCCCAGGCCCCTCATAACCACTGCTTTAGGAAGGATTTTCCTTTTTTCCTCTTAAACATGAAAATCTGAACTTGGATCCAAGATCAGAGGGGTTGGGCTTTAGCTGAGTAGTCATTAGGGCTTCCTGAGGCTAACAGGCCCTGACAGCAGAAGCAGAGATGCGACAATGAAGAAACCAGCCTGAGCTGAGGTGTGGGTATGGCTCCTCTCCCCACAGCTCTCAATTCTAATTAATCAGCACTGGTCTAAGCTGACCTCACAGACTGGCACTGTGATCTCCAAGGTATAAGGGGCATCTGCTGTTCAGCACTGACTGGAGCAACCTCTTAATTTTCTTTCCTCAGAGCTGCCAGTACTTCTCAGTCTTTCAAATCTGTGTCTGCCAAATGCAGAAATTGCTGAGCTAAGCAAAGAGGTACTGGCAATTTCCTGCATCACCAGTGTCTGAAGCTGCTGGACAGGCACATCCAACGCCCCCAGGGTGCAGGGAAACCAATTCCCATCCAATCCAGGATTTCTCCCACCATTCCAAACACAGGATGAGTAACTGATGTAAAGCAGAAGTTAATAAAAGAACTGCAGAGGGATTTCTGAATATTACACTTGAATGCTGGAATGGTTTTAAGGACATCAATGCCATTTCCTTTCCTATTTAAAAAAAAAATTCACAGTGAAAATTACCATGAGAGCAAACAGATGACAACTAGAACTGTTGGAGTGAGTCCAGAGGAGACCACAAAGATGATCCAAAGACTGGAGCACCTTGCTGTGACGACAGGCTGAGGGAGCTGGAGTTGTTCAGCCCAGGGAAGAGAAGCCTCTGGGGGGACCTTAGAGCTGCCTTACTGCATCTGTAGGGAACCTACAGGAAGGCAGGAGAGGGACTTTTCCCAAGGGGATCCAGCAATAGGACAATGGGAAATGGTTTGAAACTGAAGGAGAGGAGGTTTGGACTACATCTTAGGAAGAAACTCTTCAGTGCAAGGGTGCAGAGACTCTGGAATCGATTGCCCAGAGAGGCTGTGGCTGCCTCCTCCCTGGAGGCGTTCAAGGCCAGGTTGGATGAGGCGTCAAGCAATCAAGTCTGTTTGAGAGGTGTTGCTGCCCCTGGCAAGGGGTTGGAGTAGATGATCTCTGAGGTCCTTTCCAGCCTAAGCCAGTCTATGATTCCCTTTCCTTGAACTTTCTTCCATGATACCAAGGGTCACCTGGCCTCACTTTGCCTGCCCTGGCCCCATATCCCTGTGCCAGCAGTAACGACTCTGTGATGCAGAGCAGGAGACCATCATCACCCTTACAGTGGGCAACCAAAGAAACAGACTTCCTGGCACAACCTCCTGGAACATTCATGCCCAGAGACATGGACAGCCTAGGAAGACTTGTGCTACTAGTAGCTTCTCCAGAATCACAAGGTGCAAGAGACCACAGTGTCCACTTGAGCATGAAGGCATGAGTCCTGGCTTCATGAAGAGAAGATGGGGAGGAAAGGGGGTCAGCAGCACCCAGGTCTGGTACTGACACCCCTCCATTTAAATAACAGCTAATTTGTTCATCACACAAAGTGACTGTAGAGCTGCCTAGAGGGCAGAGCAAACCTTTCTGCTGGGCTGGGCTTTCTGATGCTTTTATTGTCTTAGTGTTTTTCCCTGTTCTGGTGCTTTATTGATTTGGGCATGGGCCAGCCCTCCTGTCTACTTAAGGCTTCCCACCCTTGAAGTTTTCCGAGATGGAGCTGGAATTGAAAAATCAATAAAAAGCAGAGGCCAACCGTGTGCCCTGCAGAGCCCAGTCCTGCCAAGGATTGCTGGGGTTCAGCCACTGCAGCCAACAACCTGCAAAACCTGATGGCTGCAATTTCCAGAGGAACCTCCAAGCTGATTTCTCTACAGGGAGCACTGGTGTGGCTACTGTCTGGCCTTTACCACCCTGACCCAACATCTCTGCCCACAGTCTGCAAAGGGGAGACTGTTCTTCATCTCATGTCTAGTCTGGCAGCAGCATGCCCTATGCCCACAGCATCACTGCCCCATTCCCAGCTCTGAGAACAAACTCCACCAGAAAAACACCCTCACAAAATCCCTGCCATCAGCTTGTGTGACTTTAATTAAGGCTGGGGCAAACCAGAAGACACTAAAAGCAGGACAAAACCAGCACAAAAAAGCCATCAGGACCTGCCTGCCCCTGCCCTGCATCCAGCCACCATCCCGATTCACTGGGATTTTCTGCTCCTTTCACACAGGGGCAAGAAAACAAGAGGCAACCAGCACATGTGCCCAGAAGCCTTCCAGTGGGGCATGAAGGTTTTGCTGCTCCTGGATTTTGGAAAAATGCACTGAGAAAACAAAAAGCTGAGACCTTGCCCAAGAAAACAACACGTTTGCAATGGGCTAGGCTAGTAGAGATGCTGGTCTGCTCCTTGTCCCCCAGCAATACTTTCTCCTCTAAGACTCAGCACAGAAAGGAGGAAGACAAACTCCAGTGCATCATTAGAGACTCACCACCCATCTTTGCTGAGCACAAAGCAGTGAACAAATTCTGGGTAGAGACTCCACAGGGTCTCAAAAGGTCCCCCAAAAAATCGGAGTGAATCATAGAATCAATAGGGATTGGAAAGGACCTTGAAAGATCATCTAGTCCAATCCCCCTGCCAGAGCAGAATCACCTAGACCAAGTCACACAGGAACACATCCAGGCAGATCTTGAAAATCTCCACAGAAATGGACTCCACAACCTCCCTCAGCAGCTTGTTCCAATGATCTATTACCCTCACTGGGAAGAAGTTCCTTCTGATATTTATATGGAACCGCCAATGTTCCAGCTTGCACCCATTGCCCCTTGTCCTATCACCAGATGACCTTGAGAAGAGCCTGGCTCCATCCTCCTGACACCCACCCCTCACATATTTAAAGACATTAATGAGGTCACCCCTCAGCCTCCTCTTNGGACCCCAAGGTCCCTTTCTCCTACACTGCTCTCCAACAGGTCAGTCCCCAATCTATACTGGTCCCTGGAGTTGGTCTTGTCCACATGCAAGACTCTACACTGACCCTTGTTGTACCTCATTCAATTTCTCTCTGCCTAGCTTTCTAGCCTGTCCAGGTCTCACTGAATGGCAGCACCGTCTGCTGGGGTGTCAGTGACACCCCCCAGCTTTGTGTCATCAGCTTGCTGACAGTGCACCCTAATCCCTCATTAGTCATTAATGAACAGATTTAATAGCACTGGTCCCAGTACCAATCCTTGGGTAACTCCACTAGATACAGGCCTCCAACTAGACTGTCCCACTGACCACTACCTTCTGACTTCTATCTTGCAGCTAGTTCACAATCCACCTCAGTACCAGTCCACACTGCCTCAATTTGGCTGTGAGGATGCTATGTGAGACTGTGTCAGATGCCTTATTGAAGTTAAGATAGACCACATCCACTGCTGTGCCATCCTCTATCCATCTGGTTAGGCCCTCATAAAAGGCTATCCGGTTGGTCAAGCATGACTTCCCCATGGTGAAGCTATACTAACTCTCTCTAACGAACCTCTTGTCCTTGATGTGCCTATCACAATATTTCACCACAGTAAGAACAATTTTCTCCTCACAACTAGACCCACTCTTGGTGCCATCTTCTTGACCGTGGCCAAGAATCACAAAGCTGGTTGACAGCCTGTGCACAAACTGTGCAACCTGGGTTGAGAGCCTAAGCGCAAACTGTGCAACCTCCTGTTTCCCCAGAAAGCTCTTTTCCAGGCTGGCCAGTAGATGGGGATGGAAGAGCAGCCAAGGCCTGATCCACAGGCCATGGTGTCCCTGCAGCCTGCTGTGTGTCCTCATGGCTGGCAGGGCTCAGGTGGCACCGGCTGCTGAGCTTGGGACAAGACAGGGACAGAGGCTTGGGCTTGGCTTTCATGACTTGGAAGCTGGGAAAACACCCAGGATCTTAAGTTCCAATCCCCAGGGCAGCAAGTGTAAGTGATAAACTGTAAATTACAGATGTCTCTGGGGTCTGCGTCTCCCCTCACAGTCCAGGGTAAGGAGGACTCGTGTCACATAGATGTCCCCACTGCCCGCTGAGGTGACTGAAGAACAGGCTCAAGATCTCATCTTTCTGCAGCGCCACTACCTAGTGAAACTATGCAGCCAAGTTCAGGTCCTTATGGGAAAGAGCCCCAGAGTCCACCACGTGCCCATGCTTGCCTGTACCTGTGCATTGTAACCCCCCAGAGCACACTCAACCCCCAACTTCCAAATCTGCTCTTGTTCAGCCAAGAAGCTACATGGAAGAGAGGTAATTTGGAAACCCCAGGAGGAGCCCAGAGGCAAAAGAAACCTCCCTCAGACAGCTCAGACAGCCCTGTTCTATTGATTGGTGGCCAGCTCTGCTGAATTCCCACCATGTCACCACCTTCAGGATTTGCCTAGTAGGTGAAGTCATCCAGGATGGACATACAGGAGACTTCCCAGCAGAGCGAAGACACGTGTGGACTGACACAGATCTGGTGCACAAGGCTTTCCCCACCAGGAACACAGCAACCAGCTCCAAGCAAACCCTGAAACTGCCTGCTTTTCACCCTCCAAAATAAAGAAACAGAAGTGAACAATAAGTGACACTCAGTGCTCTGCCCATGTGCTTTGCTGTGTCAGGAGCCATCATTATGTCGATGTGTAATTATACCATTAATTACTGACCATAAAGCTCTAAAGAAAACAGACCTGAAATGAATATAGCAGTGGTACAAAGTCCTGAGAGATAACTCTGTGGCTGCTAAGGTAATGTAGACTGAGCTGTGTTTCCTCAACCAAAATTGAATTTGCAATTAGCTCTCCTTGTCGCCTCAGTCCGACAAAAGACCTTCCTGCATTTAATACCGAGAGGGGATGTCTCTGAGCTGCCATCAAATGACAGGGGCTTACAAAAAGCCAACTGGAGCAGAGCGGAGAGACCAGAATCCCAAATGTCTCTTTGGGGCTGAGCAAGGCCCTTGTTTGAGTTGGGATTTGCAGCACACTCAACGTACATCTCCAAGCAAGCCACATAATCTGACCCTGGCCCAAGGTTTAGCTGTCTGTCAAATGTTAGAAAAGGGCTTTGTCTCACTCACAGGGACTTGGAGGTTTAATTACCGGCTGTGCCAAGATGCCCTTAGGTGGAAGCTGCAATGCAAATGCAAAGTATCATTATTAGAGCTTAGCAAATAACTCAAATGTTTTTCTGCAGCAACTCCCTCAAAAAGAAATTAGATTTCTTTTTGGGGTGTTTGGGCGTCTTTCCAGGCTCTCTTGTTGTGACACTCATGACAGAGCAGAGATCTAAGAATGGGAAGGTAATTCACCAAAAGTTGGAGGCCAGCTCCTAAACCTGAGCCTTCACACTGAGCCTCGCTTCAGACACAGCCATTGTCCGCTGAGCCTGGCATCAGGAAAACACAGGAGGACACTGCAGCCAGGCAGGGGCTCTCTGGGTTCAGGCCATGCCTTGGTCCCTCAGGAATGGGCAAACATAAGCTGCTGCCTCCCTGCATCAGGTTCAGCATGGATGCTCTGGGACACCTTGTACCTCAGGTAGTCCCAGGCTCCTGCTGAGTGAAGTGGGCATCTCAGATTAGAGAAGATGGAAAGAGGCTTCACTAGAAACATTTTCACAGGAAGCCACATGTCTCAGTCAGCTCATCCTATGCAAATCCCAATGATTTAAGCCATTTCACACTTGCCTCTGAAAAGTCTGGGGCAAACATTTGCATCATAAATTACTTGGGACAGTTATTCTCTGGGGTTGAGCAGTTGCCATAAAGCTCAGAGAGTTTATGAGGATCTGACAAAAGCTCCCAGCTCCCACTATAAGCGCTCAGTACCTTCCCCAGCACCACGTGCTGCCCAGCAGCTGCCCACGCCCTGGCACAGGGATGAGCAGGAATGTCACCACATCCCTGGTCTCCCTTGCAGTCTCGTGTGAGTGGGAATGATGCAGAGAAATCTTTTCAATTAGCTTTACAGAAAACATTTGCCTGAAACTGGATGCTGTGTGAAACTCCTGAACTCTCCTTTTGCTTTCAGAGCTGGGGGCAAGGGAAGCGGGGAGAGGAGAAAATTGGAAATGCTCCTAATTTGCTCAGATCCAAGCTGCTTGGGCTCACTGCATGTAGGGCTGGGCTGGCCAGAGCCAAAGTCTGATTCAGAAGCCAGCAAGTAGTTCCTGCTGTGCTCCACACCCAGCCACTCTGTGGGATGGATGCAGGATGTGAAAGCAGAGCACCTGGGTGCCTGTGCAGGAGCACAGCACCTTCTTTGGGTGCTGGGGTGCAGATAGAGCAAAAAAGGCAACAAGTGAAGGGTAATGGGACCTACCCAAACACCAAACACCACTAGCACCCCAAACACTTTGTCACCCTGAGACTAAACCTGCCAGAGCCCAGCAGCAGCTCAAAGGCCAGATCCTTCCCCTAAGCTCTGATGAACAAGTCCTCACCACCGGTGAAATCAAAACACCCCAACAGCCCCAGTCTTGTGCTAGCACGTCCAGACAACCTGCCCTCACTGCTGCCTGGCACAGAGGCTCCCTCGGACACCATAGTTTTCCCTTGCCTGCTCACCAGTGAGTTCCACAGCACAATTTATTCCATCTAATTAACTTCTCCTTCCTTCTGTGTCTGATTTCTGCACTAAATCAGGACTCCAGGGCTGCTCCAACCCACTGAGCCAGCAGCACAGCCTTTTGTTCCAGCACTTGCCTCTCTGCTGCAGACAGCCCAATCTGCTTCAGTCCTCTCAAGAGAAAGTCCCAAGAGCAGCATCACCAAAACCAAGCAGGGCTATGGCACAACCTAGCTCCTGTCCCACTCCTTCGAGGGTTTTTTTGTTTGTGCTAATGTCTGGAACACTAGCACTTAGAAAAAACAGAAGGAGCTTTTACTGAATTTGTTCTCCCTCCCCAGGCCGGGTGTTCCCTTCCCAGATACCACCCCACAAAGGTGCTCCGGGGACTCTGAAACATGGCAGCACCCCACCAGAGAGAAGAAACTCTCATGGGAGAGGTAAAGGTGGGATTAGACCTTAAGAGGAAGTTCTTTGGTGCAAGGGTGCAGAGACTCCAGAATCAATTGCCTGGAGAGGCTGTGGCTACCCCTCCTTGGAGATGTTCAAGGCCAGGCTGGATGAGGCCTTGAGCAACAAAGTCTGGTTGAGAGGTGTATCTGCCCATGGCAGGAGGTTGGAGTAGATGGTCTCTGAGGTCCCTTCCAACCTCAGCCAGTCTTCTTCCATAACTTCTCTGCAGTTGATGTCTCAGGCGGTTCTATTTGAGACTAGCTAGGTACTAGTGGTATCAGCACCACTGAGCTTCCATCCTCTTGCTGAGAGCTCCATACATTGCTTTTCCCCACAGTGTTCCCCTGGTTCTCTGCCTACAGTCATCTCTATGCCTCTGTGGGCCACACTTGCACTCCCAGTAGAGCCACAGCATCTGCAAAGCCCTCTTAGCCCAGGCAGGTGATTCGCAAAGATGCTGTATCTGCTGCACGCACTGTTATGATGTAGAGAAGTCAGACCATTTCTAATGAAAGAAACCTGTTGCAAATTAGTTAACAGCCCAAGCTCACACCAAGGCCAGAGTGATTAACAGTGTGAAGCTGTTCAGCCAAGCCGCACTCAAGCCATGACAAGTCAAAAAAAGAAAGTTAATAAAATACCCTTGAAATGAAACACAGGTTGTGGCGTTGATGTGCATATTTATGAAAGCAGAGCTAATCCAGCCAAATTTACAGAAAAGGGGGTTTGCTGCTCTTTGATCCTGCCTGTGCCTCCTCAGGGAATATCAGTTTGCCTTCAGCAAAGTTAGATGGGATTAAAATTCACCTTAAAAGGAGCAAGATCTGCATTGGCTAGGGAAGTGACTAAGAGCCGTCTCCATGATACTGACTGGGCACAGCCTACACTACTGAGAGGCTGAAGCGCTTTTGAGGCAGACAGATTTTACACCTCACAAAGCTCCTGGGTGAGATCAGGGCTATTGCAGCACCTGCTGGTCCAGCATCACAGCTTATGATCAGAGAAGCCTAGATTCCCTCTGCTCTCAGCACATAGCTCAACCTGCTGAAGTTCAGCCTAGAGCCTCAGGACAAAATATGAGACCTTCTCTTGGCAACTTGTCCATCCAGCACTCAATACTGAACCTCAAAGAATCCTTCTCACACCAGTGACAGGGGGAATGAGGGATGTTCCTGGAACTTCACACCAGGATCCATGTAGCAGAGCAACGGCAGCTGCCTCCCCAGGCAGATTATCCCCCACTGCTGCTGAAACCACATGCATGGCTTAGTTTCCCCAAACACTCAGCCCAGGCAAGGCCAAGGAAGGCAGACCTCCAGGCCAGGGGACTTGTGTCCCATCCCCTGAGGTCTTTGAGGAGTGACATGAGCTGCAACCCCCTCTCTGTTCAAGCTGTCAGCAGGCTCCTTCCCAGCCAAGTGAGGGGCTTGGCAGGGCGGGTGTGAAGAAGCAAGTTGCAAACTGGGAGATTGACAACTTCAGCAAGGCTGAAGGCTCAGGAAGGGGAAGAAAAGCATCCAAGTCACACTTGGGTCAAAAGTATGATGTGCTCCGTTGCAGTACCAGGGTCTGATTGTTGCTTTGTGTGTTTGCAGATATAAACACTTGTGCAAACACCAGGGAAACCACAGATGCTATCCACCCAAGAAATTGCCCAGGAAGTGGCTCCAGAAATTATCATCTTGGCTACAGGGTAGCTGGAAAACAGGGTTTTGTGACAACAGGACTGGTGGTCTCAATGCACTGAGGTCAAGTGAGGGGAATTAAAATGGAAGAATGATTAAAATATAAAACAATAGTTATAATAAGACCTTCTGTCTAGACCAGGTCCTGCATGGGGTGACTTAAATCCTTCCTTTCTGTTGAGGATCCACCAACTCCATTGTTCTGTGAGAACCAAAGCAGTGGTACCAAACCCCAGCCCAGCTCCTCAGTTTGACTAGTGCATATCCCCAGTCCAGAGCCAGTGTGACATTACTGCCAGATTGCCTCCATCACCAGCCTGAGTAGCAGCCCTGGGTGCAATCAGCCTGTCTTGCATCTCCTCCAAGAGCCAAGTCATCCACACTTGGTGATAACCAGTTTCCAGGTGAGATCACCAGGGGTACTCTGCTGTAGTGAACACCCTCTGAAGGCCTTTGCAGGCAAGGTATGTTGGCTCCTATCCTGCCTTTGAAATCCCTCCCCCAGCATCCAGTGTTGCTGTGTGAGTCAGGGCCCACACTTAGGATGATGAAAACAATCCTTCATCCCTCTGGCAAGTGTTTCTGCACTCTGGAGACAGGGGATTGTGTGCTGTCACTACCAAAATATGCAAGTTTCTCACTCTTGGCTGCAGAGAGGACACCAAGTAAGTGACTACCACCAAGGCTCAGAAACCTGAAAGTAAACTCAGGGCAACAAGCACACACATGTCTGCAAGAATGAGGGTATCCAGGTGCTCTCTGAATTTTACTCAACAGTACAGCAGAGTCCAGCCTCTGGAACTCTGCTCTTTTCCATCCCCTTCTCACCTCTTTCACTCTCCCTTCTAATACACTATCCATGTAATACATTAATGCATCCCACCACATGTGGTCTACCTCACATCCACCCCTTGGGTCTTGCTTAGGATGGAGCTGGCGTATTACAGAATAAAATCATAGACTCAGAATGTCAGGAGCTGGAAGGGACCTCTAGAGACCATCTAGTTCAACCCCCCTGCCAGAGCAGGATCACCTAGAACAGGTCGCACAGGAGCACCCAGATGAGTTTTCAATGTCTCCAGAGGAGGAGACTCTAGAACCATTCTGGGCAGCCTGTGCCAGGGCTCCATCACCCTAACAGGAAAAATGTTTCTCCTCATGCTGAGGTGGAACTTCCTGTGTTCTATCTTTTCCCCATTAGTCCTTGTCCTACTACTGACCACCACAGAAAAGGGAATGGCAAACATCAGCTCCAGCTTTATGCACCAGGGAGCAAAGAGTAACAGGGCCCTGCAAGAAGGGACTCTCATGTCTCAACTCCCCAAACTGGATGATGCAGAGCCATGGGGGGAGGAAAGAGTTTGGGGTGGTGAAACCATCCATCCAAGGCTCAGAGGACTGAGCACTGGCACCAGGTGGCATTGAGAGACATGCCAGGCTGCAGGTGGGACCTTGCCCAGCCATGGTGGCAGTCAAGGGACATTGCAGCCACTTCCTCAGCAAGGCTGGAACAGGCACTTGGGTGCTTTGAGAGCACTGTAAGGACAGGGAAGACCAGTGACAGGCTGGTGGGTCACAGCTCAGCCATGCTACCCAGCACATTGCAGGGATAAGCTAATGCACACATGGAGACTTCTCCACCAAAACAGGACTTTGAGCAAGCTTGAGTCCTGGTTTTATGAGCACAGCATCAGGCCAGAAGGAAAGCAGGGATCTTCCTGTAGTTACACAAGAAGTCAGTGGAGAGGAAACCAGCCCAGTTTAACCAAGCTCTTGATTAGCCTCCCAATAAAGGGACACAGAGCACTTCTTTTGCAAGCCACAGAGATGCTCAGAGGCAGGAGGTGCCAGGTCTCTCCTCCCAAGGTCAGAGAAATGCCGGAGGAGATGAACGCCTCCGCTTGCTTTCCCACCTCTCCTTATGGAAGTCAGAGAGCTGTGGGCAGGGGGCTGCCCCACTGCACCCCTAGGGCCCCGCAAAGTCCCATCCTGAGTCCTGGAGCACTCCAGCCCCAGCACATTATATCAGGATGAATCACTCACTGACCTCTGCCTTCCGCAGTGTTCGGTTTCTAATTTTATGGGCTGTATCAACCAAGTTATTGAATCCAGATGTCTGCAAAATGCAACTGCAGCACACAGAAACCCACAAGGAGAGGAGCTGGTGGCAAGGACCAGGGCACGTGGTTCATTTTTCCTGAGCAAGCCCTGGCTTAGGAGGGAGAGGAAGGCATCTCATCACCTCTGCAGAAGCAAGTGGGAAGCTGTGACCTCCACAGGGCATCTCACATTTCATTCCAACTGCTCCTTGCACCCCTTTTTTGAAAGCATCTCCCCCCAAGGCAGTAGCTGCACAGCTGTATCTGTCTCAGATAGGTCCCACCTTAGAGAACTCTTGAAGATACTGCAGAACCATGGGACCTGCACAGTACATTGGTACTGACACTGATGCCACTGTGGGTGGCAAATCTGAAGCTCAGCGCAGACCAGACGAGGCATGAGGTGGCCAGTGGCAGCAGCACCTGGCAGCCATCGGGCATCTGGTTTGCATAAAGCACAGCTGGCTGCAAAACAACGGGAGAGGATTTGTCCCAGCAAGGCAAGACAAAACTAAAAGAATATCCAGACTTCACCTAAACTTCAAACAGAAACCCACTGTGTGACCTGTCTGCAGTGGGGCCATCCACCCCAGGCAGGTATCCCACTGTGCCGCATCGATGATTCCTGAGCATTGACACCCTGCGGGACCACTGGCACTAGGGGATTGAAGGAATTTTGATTTTTTTCAAGATGTTCCTGCTCCTTCTCATCTCTGCAGCTCTGATGTGGCAAACTGTACACTAGAATCCCTCTGAGCTGAGGATTGTGGATGCATCTTCCCCAAAAGTACCTGGTCAGTTCCCCCCCATCAGCAGCAGTGCAGACCACCATACTTGGTACTGTGATGCTCTTGGTTGTGTTCAGGACATAGCTAAGAACAAGAGGCTATGGCACAAACAACTGTGCTTTCTGCTTAGCTCTGGTGTACTGTGACCCCAAACAATTAGTTCACTGCCAGGCTTTCATTTACCTGGCATCTAGCTCCACCTTTACAGGGAAACCTGACCTCCAGGTGGGATATTTCTAGTGGTAGCTTGCTTCACACTATTAAAAACAGCCCCAAACCCCTAACTTGCTTCTTGCTGGCCAGAAATGACTGGAAACTGTTGTCAGGAAATGAAAAAATCTGGCCATCTTGTCCACACCTTGGCCTCCAGTCCTCCTGAATGAGCCCCAAGAGAACATCTGCCTTCTTTCAGCCTAATGGGAATCACAACAGCTGACTTACAGCACCCCCCTTTAACACCAGGGTTTAGGGGGAGGGAATCTCTGCCAGAACCAAAACTATAGCAACTGCTGTGATAAAATCACATTTTAGTGTACAGCTATTTCTGCAGTACACTGCTGCACTCATGGCTTGGCCATTTCCAATGCCTGTCAGATGTCTGCTGCCAGAAGATTTATCTGGATTAGTTTCTTAGTAGTTAAAGAGGGAGGGATCATATCAGGTTGTCAAATACATCCCTTTGCAATGGGAAAAATTATATCCTAAGAGGTGATTCATCAGCTATTGGGTTCACGTAAAACTTGAACTTGACTGATTAAAAGGCCAAGATTGCCTCAGGGTCCAAACCTGGTTGCATTGAAGTCAGTCTGACTTTTGCAATTGGCTTTGCTAAGCAACCAGGAACCAACCCCTGATCAGACGCCTGAAGCCTAGAAACATATATCCATGCTCCTCACACATTCTAAGTAGCAAAAGGTTATGATCTATAACAGATTACTATTTATCTCGACTGAAGCTGATGCAAATTTCACCACTCATTTGAATGGGGCCAAAATTCCAACCAAACTTACTGGATTTAATTTCTGGGTGGCACCTTTTCTTCCTGCCCTTCCAGTCCAGTGTTTGCCTCTTACACAGTTCTTTGGTATTCTCCTTCATAGGAAAATTTATTTCAATATTCATGAAGGTGGAAGAGATGGCCCTATGGTCAGTAATCAAGCTTTATCAGTATCTAAAATCAAGATTCTGTGAGTGGGCTGATACATTGGTCCTGCAATCTTCACACTATGACAGAATCAGTCAGCTCCATCCCCTCTCCTACCACCACTAGTTTCCCCACACATCCCACTGTCTGTGGGGAGATGTTCACCACCAAAGTCCACAGACACCATCCAAGGCCAAGGTGGCTTAATCTTAAGTTGGGATTTTGCACAGACCTTGCAGTTGCCTCTTCAAAACCCATGTGAAGCTATGGCCCATGGTGGAACTGTAGTGAATCCCATCTCCATTTCTGTTGGTGCAAGGTGGGTATAAAGTCAAACGAAATCAGAAATTGCCATCCACAGGAGATAAGCTTGGAGGAAACATTCCCAAGAAACCAATACGTGAGAGGCTTGAAGTGAGGGACAGGTTACACCAAGCACACTCTGCTTAAAACAAAAGCTTTTTGCTGTCCTCCTTGGTTTGGAGGGACACATACCTGCAAAGGAGGTGCCTTGGGCATCCTGAAGTGAACAGACCTCATCAACACCCTTCTTATGTGGGATATACAGATTCTGCTCAACCTCTTAAACCCATGTTTCATTAGGCCATAGGAGTGGTGAGGGAGAGCTGCTCTTTGCTGAGTGTTTACCATGGTGTTTTCTGCATGACTCTGTTACACCACTTACACAAACAGTGAAACTCTGTGGGTATCTGAGTAGGGAATGACCCATGTGCATGGAGCACCTATTATTGGTGGAAGGTATGTTCATCTCAGCTCTCTGAGCTAGACCATCCAAGCCCTCACCTTGTTTACCCATCCTGGGTACCGATGAAATATGAGTGGGAGCCATTATACACCCACTCAGGTCAGGCAAGAACGACAACACCAGGTGCAGAGCAATGGAGAAACAGGCTGGTCTCAATCCCTTAGGCAATGGCTTCTTATCTGATACTAGCAATTACAGTGAACAGCCCAAAGGGCAGTGTTCAGTGTGGAAAAATATATAAAGATCTCCAAAACCAGTGATCCTGCCTCTCTGGAGCTGGTAGGTTCAGGGAGAATTGGAAATCCATGGTGGAGCTGGACAATAATCCTGACACCAGTCCCAGAGTTCACAGGCATCCATGACCCAAAAAGCCTTTACTCCCCGGCTTTACCACCAACTTCCCATCTTTTGAAGCTTAGACATTGTCCAAGCACTGTCTTGTGATGGTAGCAAAGGTGACAGCTCAGTCAGCGCACTGGAGGATGGATGGGAGCAAAACCTAAAGGCAGCGAATTGGAGGTAGCTTTGCAAAACGTCAGCCTCAGCTGCAGTGTTGGTTTGCTGCTATGTACAATGAGATTAATAAAACTCACTGCCCAGGGTGGGGGGGGGTGGTTGAGGTTTGATGGGGCAATCTTTGAAGATTACTTTGAAGATGGAAAGTTTGGCCTTTTGTACTGAAGTCTCCGGGGATATCAGTCACCTCAACCATTACCCTACCCACTGAGACTCTCCTGTTGACTTGTACTCCTAGCAGACCCAGGGGCTAGTTTTTAGCAGAGGGAGAGGAGAACACAGGCAGGACTCATCCAGGAAACACAACCAGCACTGCGGAAGATGAAGGGGGAAATGCATTAACTATGTAGAAAAGATAACAAACACCACCCTCAATATTGATATACAAATAGCATTGCTGTAGATGGGAAGAAAAGGCACACCTATGTGGAACAAACATGTCTCTACAATCACAAAGCAATACCTGTCACCTCCCCTCAGCCATCACCTGTATTTTTAATCTGAGGAACTTTTTGCATCAAACTGCTATTATCTGGTATGGCTTCTGCATGAGCTTTTCCCATTTTGGAGAGTTGGAATCCCTGGAGGTGTTCAAAATGCAAGCGGATGTGGCACTGCTGGGACATGGTCTGGTGGTCATGGAGATGCTGGGTTGAAGGTTGGACTTGATCTTAGAGGTCCCTTCCTTAATGATTCTGTGAATAGCTCAGGTTAAAAACCCTCACCTCAACACAGGTTCCCCAGCACTACCAGGATGCTGTTAAATCCATACGGAACATGGAAAGCCATGGAACTGGAAAGGAAAACGTGTGCTGGCCCAAGTCCAGTTTGTCCCCCTCAGCTGTGGCTCCTTGCCCTTCTCTTTCTCTGCCATGAATTGCTTCACAGTCACGCAAGAGGCCAAAGCAGCAAAGGCAGAACTGGAATCAGCATGTCCAGCACCTGGGATCCACAGGGGAGGGAGACCCTGCCAAGAATTATTTTAACCTTCAATATTTCTGGCAGTAGAATATCGGTCAAATGATTCCTACCGGGTTTTTTTGGGTTATGTTACTCTGACACGAGCTGGTCCAGACCTACAAGATCCACGTGCTCATAGAGAGCAGGGGTTGTTTTCCGTGTCAATGGGCTTTCAGTAGCAAGGGGAAAGGATGCCTGAAATAATAATCCTTAATAAATTCAGCAGTCCAAGAAGGAAAATCATGCTAGAAATAGCTAATAATGCACTGTGCAGATGCAATGAATGTTTTCCTCCTCCGAACCTACAGTCAGGCCAGCAGTGGGGAACTTTCCTCCTGCATTCCAAATTCTTTGTGCAGAGCCAGGTGGAAAGGGTTGGCCAGGGACTCATCGCTAAACCCAAAGCAGTAGAGGCAGGAGGTTATGAAACAGCCCCATCATGCAGCACCATGGCCAACAAGGGAGCTCTGGCTGCTCTGAAAGAGCAGAGCAGGAACCTGGTTCCCTTCACTTTCTCCTGGGAAGGAATTGTATTATTCCCAAACTTTCTTATTTACCTTTTTTTTTAAGCTGAAATGTCAGGGTTTAGTGCAAGTTACTTGCTAAGAGAATTCCTCCTCTTAAAAGTAGGAATATTTCAATTGCTGTGAGCAACAGTACTTCCAGTTGATCATAAAACGAAGAAAGAGGAAATGGTGAGATTTTGGGCTAGTTTGGAAAATCTTAGGAAAACATCCACCACAAGGCACTGCCTTTTGCCATTTGTTGTGGCTTTCTGTGCCTCTGTCACTGCAGGCAGAGCAGAGTCTCACCGTCTGGCACATGCCCATAGCAGAGGGCACCTGTACTAGGAGCCAGCTCAACAGGCTTGGGCAGCTTATTGCACAGTGGCAACTGGATGATGTGACTGGGCCCAGAAGAGGAACTGAACTGTCCCAGAGTGGTTGACAATAAATACCCCCAAACACTTCACACTCACATGCTACTGAGCTAGGAGCATATCTGAGCTCTTTAATGGGCAGATGCAAATCAGGCAATGACAAGACCCAAGGTTTGCTCCATGGTGATTCCCAACTTTTTCACCCCTCTATTTCTGTGAGTTTTGGTTAAGGTGAAAAGCATCTATTCTACCACTGTGGGTCATATTGACAAATGTACTAGGCTTTTGTCTCAGTATGACTTTTACTAATTCCACTCATGTTTTCAAAAGTTTTTGCTCAGGAAGCTAGAGAAGGTGGGGGCAGGTTTTCCAGATTGATACATGAGGAACATTCATCTTCAGAACAAATTACTGCCCTGCTGGAGGATACTGGGAGCTGTACCTGCAGGTGAAGGAACTCTCTCTGGGCTGCCATAGGAGCAAGGGGCAGATGCTAATGCACTGGAATTACTTTTTTTCTAAAAATCCTGTGAAAAGCAACAAGAGTGACTTTTTTCATCCCATTATTTGACTCCGGCTGCTGACCTTGGCTCTGGGAAAATAATTATTCTTGACTTCGAAGTGGGGAGGTTTTTTTGTGCCAAAGGCAAATGTCTATAGATTTATACTATTTGGAAAAATCAAACGGCTGTAAGCCAAGCCATCCAGCTTATAAAACACAACCAACCCTCCAGGGAGAATTTAAAGCTGACCCCGCAGCACTGAAATTCCAACCATAGATGATGCAAAACGTAACTCGCACCATTTTCTTATCTGGATGCTTCCATCAGTGTGGGCTTTGGGGACAAAAACCAGCCAGGAGGAGACGGAAAGAAGAAAAAAATAAAGAGAAAGAGTTCCAAAATAAGTTTGTGCTAATGAAGGCGAAGAGGCCTGGCAGTCCAGGAGGCAAACTTTATCATGCAGCACAGCCAAGAGTTGCGAAGGCAGCCACAGTCCATGCTTTTTCCATTGTGCTCCGCCAAAAGAACCCTCAAAATTCTCCCGAGATGAAACATAACCCACTCCCTGCTGCTCGGGCAATCCAGGCTGAGATCCTGCTTCTAACGAACAAAACTGACCTGGCATGGTTCATTCCTACATAATTAGGATTCATATGCCAGTACTGGTGTTGACTCCAATCCTCAGGCCTTTCAGCTACCTGACCAAGCCCCATTGAACCAGTGAGGCCTCCTATGGCCAGAGGCCCATTCAAACCAGGATACAGAGGTACCTTGTCCCAAGGCCATCACTACCATTGCTGGTGATGAGCCAGCTTGGCAAGACAAAGTGCCATCTCACTGGAGAAGAAACTCTTGTGGACAGATGCTGAGGAAGATCTGCTCATTTCTACTCCTCACATCGTCTTTGCGATCCCCTCTTTGTGTGCACACACAGCACTGTGCATTCCCCCCTTGAGAATGACACATTCAATAAGTGATAAATTTTCATTTCCAATTTCCAGCTGGTTTTGGTCTGCAGCCTCCAATAAATAGCAAGTGGCATCGTTAGCAGTTCACAGCTGTAGACATCAGGAAGGAGTCACAAGCATCATCTTGCGGCACTTTAAGTTATGATTACAAAATGACCCCTTACACTGCGTGCAAAGTGCAAGTGGCTGAGATCACCTCTTTGCTAATCCCCGTCTTTTACCCAAAAGCCCTTTGCAGATGTAAGAGCATGATTCGCTTTCGCTGATCACTCACAGTGGGAAGTTTTGAGTCACAAGCTCAGCCTCTCCAAGTGTTTTGCCAAGTACAATATTGGCCTACAGTGATGTCCTAACAATACAAAGTAGTCGACATCATCAAATAAACAATTGCAGAGAGCCTAGCAAAAGGGTATTTGGAAGCGCCGAGGAGCTTGAGGAGGTATTACTAAGCCAGCCTGGAATTAGTAAAAGCATTTTTTATGACAAAAACAACTGTCAGTCTTTCCAACACCCCGGTCTCCACACAGAAAGAGCATCTCTGTCCAGGCCAGGCCACATGGCTGACTTCTTGCTTCAAGTTTCACAACGTTTATAGCGTGCAGAAAGAAGAGTAAAAACACTATCATGGCAAAGAACCCATTAAAGAGTGATATACATATGGTCACACACCCCCACAACTGGGATATATGGCTACAGATAGAAATGGCAAAGGAGAACTAGAGGCTGTCACGCTCTTTTAATATAATCCCAAGGAAATCATTGTAATTCTGAGCAGAAACTCCTGGCAAGAACCAGTTGAGCTTGATTAGTGGCAGCAGTATAGCTGCCTCTTGCCTCCCTGTCACACCAAGAACATCATCAAATAGCAAAAAAGAAAAAGTAAATACATCTTCCTTATTTGTCAACATAAACAGAAAAGCCCTTACTAATTAAGACTTCCAACAGCTCTAATTTCTGCTATGAGCTGCCACCTTGAAGAGTGCTGTTTGTAGGTACTAGGCAGCCAAGGACATCTGTACATCTGCCTTACTGAGCAGAAGCACATGAACAGCCCCAGAACACACCTCCACAACCAGTTACTTGCCCTGATCACTATTTCCACACAGTTTGCACTTTCCAGAGGCAGATCAGCATTAGGGTCCATCTAGCTGGATCCTAGCTCTGTCAGATGCTTCCGAGCAGTGTGGGAGTTTCCCAGCAGCTGGATGGTGATGATCTACTCATCATCTTGAAATCAGTTTTGAGCTGAGTATGTTGGAAGAGGTGGACTGAGCTCCTTCACTAATACACTTCTTTTCCAAAAAGTGAAACACAGTGAGTGGAACTTACCTGCTCTTAATGGTGTGAGTGTAAGTGAGAAGAGCAAATCTAAACAGGTCACTCTGAGCTCTGTTGAAGTCTGGTTACCTCCAGAGAATGGGTTCCCACGTACCTTAGGGCAAACTACCTCTAGGGCAGAGGTTACTTTATTTTTGCCTTTTTATTCTGATAATAAAAGAGATGTGACAAAAAAAGCTTATCCTTGGATATCCTGTAGACCACTACAGGTTTGGTGAGATTAATCCCACTATTGCTATCACACAATGAATCCTATAATCTTACAGCTTAGAATCAAAGATCTTTGAGAACAATCCCCAACCACTAAACCATTTCCTGAAACACCCTGGCTGCCATTTGTTGAACCCCTCCAGGGACGATGCCTCCACCCCCTCCCTGGGCAGCCTGTTCCAAGGCCTCCCCACGCTGTCAGTGAAGAATTTTTTCCTAAGATCCAATCTGAACCTCCCCTTGCACAGCTTGCCTCCATTTCCTCTTGCCCTATCATTGGTCCCTAGGGAGAAGAGGCCAACCCCTATCTCACTCCAACCTCCCTTCAGGTAGCTGTAGAGAGCAGCGAGGTCTCTCCTCAGCCTCCTCTTCTTCAGGCTGAACAACCTCAGCTCCCTCAGCCTCTCCCCATCAGACACCCACCGGAAGCAGCAGCATGGCACAAGCAATGAAACGCAAGGCTGGGGAGAGATCCCTGGGGCAGAAGGGTGCTGGCAGGCCATGCTGACCTCCCAGCTACTCCCATCACCTCCCGAGAGGGCTGACCAGCTTCACATTCCCACGCTGTGTTCCAGCACATCTCCAACACCCCACTCAGCAGAGCGCAGCCTGGACTTGGTTTTCAAGGTCTTTAGTTGCCAAGTGGGGGATATTTCTGTGACCTTTCTCACCATTTCCTATAGCAATCTAATCCTAATTTGAAGTGTCATGCCCCGCAGCTTCCTCATAAAATAAAATTGAAACAACAAAACACAAATAAGCAAACAAAAAAGAGACCAGATGAGTCTTTCTATAAGCAGCAGAAATAGCACAGAGTAGTTTCCTGGGGATTTCTGTCTTGTGGTTGGATTCTCTGGTGCTGTGATTGAAACTCCTTCTGTGGTTGGAGTATTTACAGCATCCCTCTAATGTGAACTCTCTGCTGTCTACTATGGACTGTGTTTAGATGACAGTCTTCTCACTGCAGCTATTAATAAAAGTGTTTTTCTCTTTTGAGACGGTTATATTCATGCCATTTTAGAACTTCTAACTCTTTGAAACACCTATCGAAGTGTCAGATTTTGCTAAAATCGGCCCAGGGGTTTAAAAAACTAACACACAGGAGTGAATCTGGACAGATAAACAAACATATGCAAACTCACTCACAGCCCCATGTGAGCACACCGTCCTTTTCTCCTTAGGGAACAAGGATTAAAATAAAATTAAATTATGATTTAGAACTTGAAATTCTGCCATGAAAATTTACATAGTTTACTATTTTTAGCTAAAGCTTGTAAAGAAAAATAAAAAGTCTTCTGCAGTCACACTCGGCAAAACTCCAAACCCCCAAAGAAGTTTGTGTGCAGTTGGCCGGGATCAACAATGTGCGAGACATGGGTGGAAATCTTCATGACAGAGTCCCCGTGCATCTCCTGAAACTCATCACCTTGGTGAAAGAAAGAGAGACCTTAAATCATGGTGCTGCAGGACAGGCAGGCAGGGATGGTCATCCTATACAGCCAGCACACACACAAGCTGGCCAGTGACTCCCAGTCCATTTTGGCGAAGGCAGACCCTACAGCTGGAATTCGGAGGGCAGGATCCACAAGAGGGGCCAGGTTTCCGAAGAGCACAGAACCTCAAACTTGATTAATCTGTTCCTCAGATTATCTCAAACTGTGATAATCCCACAGGGACCTCTCTTTCTCTTGGGGAAGGCACTTATTAATAGAGAGGCTAAGCCACAAATTTCATAGAATCATAGGATCACCGAGGATGGAAGAGACCTCCAAAGTTCATTTAGTCCAATCCCCTTCAGTGAGCTTCCTTGTGCTTCTCTCTAGATGCACAACTCTGAATCATGGCCTGTTCTCTCTACAGTAAAAAACACTTTGTCATCCTGTTTTCCTCACCAAAAAGCATTTTGGCAGCTCCTGGGTATCTCTTTCATATTTGAAAAGCAGCCCACTTTGCTTCATGGATTGATAATGCATCCGCTTCCCTCGCCTTGTTTGTCTGGGGGTGTGCAAAGCAATGGGCTGCTTTCAAAAAATAGAAACTACATCTGTAAATCACTCATCAAGTCACTGTCATCAGCCATTGTCCAGAGACATCATCACCTCCAATTCTACCTCCATTTCAGGCTTTGAATAGCACAGTCCCATTTAGCAGACAGTGCTATAGCTGTTAAGCACAGCACATAAGAGTGGAAGGCTTAAGTTTTAACACTTCTAGCTCAGCCATGGTTCTCAGAAGATACCCCAGCTGTCAGCTCCTGGGGCTACATAAAAAGTAAAGCCTGAACCACTGCCACTTCATTCTTATTGATCCACAGCCCTTCTGAGCCAGGGCAAAGCTGTAGATGCCCGCAACCTCATAATGTAGAAATGAGCCAGCAATCAAACCACAGGCACAGAGCAGAGGTCTTGCTATAACCCCATTAAAGGAATTGAAAGGAGCTTCTGTCAGTGACAAAAAGGTGGAAGACCTCCATAGGACCAAAAGACTGCACAAACAACCCCTGCACTGTGACCTTCCCAGCTGGTCCTTTCAATGCGAATGTGAAGTTCAGCAGTGCACATCCAGATTTTCACAGAATCATTAAGTTTGGAAAGGACCTCTAAGGTCATCAAGCCCAACCTTCAACCCAACCATGACCACTAGACCATGTCCCACAGTGCCACAGCTACTGCTTTTTGAACACCTTCAGGGAATGGGGACTTCACCACCTCCCTTGGCAGCCTGCTCCAATGGTTAACTGCTATTTCACTGAAGAAATTTTTACTGATTTCCAACCTGAACCTCCCCTGGTGCACTTTGTGTCCATTTCCTCTTGTCCGGTCAACAGTTATGTAGAAGAAGAGGCCAACACCAGCCTCCCTACAACCTCCTTTCAGGGAGCTACAAAGGGCAGTAAGTTCTCCTCTCAGCCTTCTCTTTTTCAGGCTAAACACTCTCTAAACAGCCTCTTCCCATAAGTCCTGTTCTCCAAGCCTTTAACAAGCTTTGTTGCCCTTCTCTATTCTTGCTCCAACACCTCAATACCTTTCTTATACATTCCTTGCTTTCTTGACTCAGAAGACTGCAAGCAAAGCCTCCTTCCTCAGCTCTATCAAGGCTGAGCTTCCCACACAGATGAAAAATTAGCGTCCAGAATCTGCTATAAAGCCACAGCAACTGTGTGTGAGCAGCAGGTGCTGAGCTGTTTGCTTTCACTGGCTCTGAAGTAATTGCTGTTTGTGCAGTTCAAGATGCTTGAAGTAAGCAAGAGTGTGACACATGAATCATGGTGCCTGAACCAAACAACCGAGGCTTAAGAGGGCCATGGCAAAAACAATTACAATCTCTCTCTTTCTGAGCTAAGCAGATGTTTAAAATAATGTCAGTGACCTCCCAACTGTAAACATTTCTCAGGAAAATGTAGATGTGGTTTGCAGAAAAAGGAGACGTGTCCAATGTAACAGCAGAGGTCCTTGCTAAGCAAACCCCCTCTGAGCAGCAGGAATGTCAAACACGCTTGACCTCCAAATCAGCAAATAAGCACATTATAAACAACGTTATTAATGGTTCTGCTTTCATTGCAATGAGGAGTCCCCATGTTTGTTTAACGTACAGCAGGCTGGGTAGGGTGTACATAGCTCCTTGGCCAAACCATATGAAAGTAATGAAAGTAGTGCAGCAAACTGTAGATCTACTGCTGTGAGACCACAAGTAAGAGGCAGCAGGAGAAGACACTGCTAATCTCAGTGCCACCAGGGCCACTGTCATCATTTCTTGTTTAGATACTGATACAGTGCCTTGAATCACCCAGTAATCACTGTCTAACAGTGAAGATATATGTGAGAGGTCATCAGCTCCTCAGCAAAACCAGACAAGTCTCCAAGTGCATCATGAGCAGATGTCTCCATGCAAAGTCTGCTCAGGACCCAGCCCAGAAAAAGCTGCTTTTTTTTAGGACAAGAAGCAAGTGGGGTGCTCTCCCAGGACCTAGCTGTCTTTCCCACATACCTCACACAGAAAGCCATACACTCCAGTGACTGTAACTGTGTTGTGTTTCTATTGGAAATATCTCAGCGATCCTGTAACCTTCCTGCAAACACAGCTGAACCTAGGCAGCCACTCTACATCCTTACTGTATCCCAAAGCATTTTGGAGTCATCTTATTACAGCCCACTCAGACTCCAACACAACTACTGGGTGTAGGTACCTCCCCAAAGAACCTTGTGGCACAGCAGCTAAGGAGATGGGAAATCTCAGCTCAGGGTATTGAGGCAGAAGTGTCAGCAGTGGCACAGAAGCTAACACTACAAAGAGCAGCCCAGGCACTGATTTGTAAGATTCTCCTTCACTTCAGCCAACATTCATCTGCAGGAAGGTCCATGGACACATCTCCTGAGAAGCAGTTCCGACTGAGTAGAATCATCACAGGTTTCAGGCCACCAAGGAAATCCCTAATGAAAGTCATAGAATCATAGAATCATTAGGGATTGGAAGGGACCTCGAAAGATCATCCAGTCCAATCCCCCTGCCACAGCAGGATCACCCAGACCAAGTCACACAGGAACAGATCCAGGTGGGTCTTGAATGTGTCCAGAGAAATGGACTCCACAACCCCCC
>VZRI01006143.1:99841-138180 GCA_013397515.1 Upupa epops
TCCAACAGGTCAGTTCCCAACCTATACTGGTCCCTGGGGTTGGTCTTATCCAGAAGCAAGACTCTACACTGACCCTTGTTGTACCTCATTAAGTCACATTAGTTTTAGACGGGTCCAACCCAGTTCACATGCTGTGTTCCTGTAAGTGGGGGGAGCTGGCTCTGATGAAAATAGGGAAGGGCTGAGATGGTTTTCAAGAGTGAATGTTTCAAAGCTGACCTGCAAAGTGCTAGAACCTTCCCAAGTGACTATGCTGAAACAGCCACGGATCTTGACGTAAGGAGCAAGGAATGCAGGCTCACATTAGGAATAGTTTAGATCAAGAGTTAACACAAACCCTGAAAAAAAATTAAGAATGAGAGGAAACAGAGTTATCCAGCAGCCATCCTACCTGTGCAAATGAGTAATGATGTCCTGAGCACAGAGAAAAATATCAGAGACCCACCCAAGGAGTAAGTCAGCAGTATCTGCAACAAAGGGAAGGAAACAGGATGGTCCCTAGAGGCTTAGAAGTAGCACTGTGGACTTTCCTGAATGACCCCAGGCAGGTTACAGAGCCAAAACTGCTGGATTCAGAGTGGTTCTAGAAGCTTGCCCCACCCCACAAGGCAGATGGGCAGTGCACTTTGCTTCTCAGCTTTTTCCAGTGACCAGGATAAGAAATTCCTTTCCTATTTCATAGGCACATTGAGAAGATGCACACCAGCATCAATGTGGCCCTTGGGGACTGTAGCGAGGAGACCACACCAGTAGCCAGGCTCAGACAGCCTCGCTCAAGTCCACAAGCATTTTGTTTTATGCAGCTGGCTGATTATTTTTACCACTTAAGGACTTGTCCACTTCTAATAGATTCCTTCAGATCAGTCTGATTTTCTGCACTGATAAATCCCCTCCCACCAGTCCTAAACATCAGTTGCTCTCCCTTATTTTATGAGGGCAGAAGAAAACCCACAGCAGACTAAACACCTCTCTTGTCTTGGAGACTGTGTGGAGCAGCAATTTGCCATTAAGGACTAAACAAGGCGATAGCCCAGCAGCACCCAAGGAAATGAAAAGCAGATGAAGATACAGCCCCTATAAGCTGCAAAAACATCCGGAGAGGCACAGAAGAGGTGTCAGGGCATCATCTCTGTGAAAGGGGCTGACTCTAAGGGTCCTCCAGAGGCAAAGCCCACAATTGCGATTTAAATTGGATGGGTGCTGGAATAAAACTCAACCCTTTCCTATTAGCAGTAGCGTGCACTCACTAAAAGCTCTTCTCTGCCTCGGGCTTTGGCCATGATACCGAGGAAGTCACAGGGACTGAGAAATATGCACCAGGGAGAGCAAATAAACAGAGGTGTGCAAATCTGCTAAAAATAACCCAGGAATTGCGGCTCTTAGAGGGGAACACAGATACTCAGTTGTTCACTGCTGTCTGCCACAATTGAAGCCTTGTCTGAACAGGTGGGTGGCTTTCCCAGCAAATCCCATCTTAAAAACAACACCACACCGAAAAATCCCTCCTCAGTCATTCCTGCAGCCCCTCTGTTTTCATCTAGATTCTTGCCAAGGGTTGTCAAAACAAGTAAGAAAAATAAAACTCCAGCATTCTTTTTACTGTCTTCCCACTGCTTTCCAGGACACTGATATGTTGTTCCCAGCAGCCCAAGAAGTGCCACCAAGCTGGGGACAAGGGGCAAAACTGGCAGGGAGCACAGCAGCCAGCAGTGCTGAAAACACAGAGCAACCTGTTTGGGACTCACAAACAAGAAGTCCTTGAAGGAAAATTCCTTGATGAATCTGGTAAGGATGGGATATGGGTTTGAATTATAGATCCCCATGATCTTGAGGTCTCAAAATTGGGTAACACAGGCACCAGCCGCAGCAGGACGAGGGGAGCAGGGACTGTGTGTGACGGAAAGCTCAACAGAGGCACTGGAAAGATCAAGTTGTGTAAGACCAGCAAAAATAAATCTCTTGCCAAATGAGGGGGCTGCAAACCAAACCCCCAGTAAGAAACCCAAGTGCTCTGTTGGTTTTTCCAATTCCAGACTCTAAGCTAAGTGTGGGCAAATCTCCTACAGTCAGGAGTAATTTGTGCATGTCAAGAAATCATCTTGCATCAAAATGTCCTGGTGCTGTATTCTGTTTCTTTGACTTCTCCCTTAATTTAAATGTTCCAAACCCAGATAACCCCAAGTCCCTCCAAGCAGAATCTCAAAGCAAATATTTCAGTCACTGTTTTCCCCCCTCTCGTTTTTGGCCATGCTCCTCACAAGTCTCCTTTCATCTCGCTCAAGTCTGAAATTGGCTGAAAGGCTCCTTAAAGGGTAACTCTCCAGCACTGAGAGTATTTCCCAACACCAGAGAGAACACATAGCCACAGACACCAGTATTTTGCCATCTTCCCAAAGTGTAAACCTTAGATCCAGGCTAGCTGACCTCCATTTGGTGCAGAGTGTGGGCACAACTACCACATCCATTGTCTGCTCCAGCCCTTTATTGTAGGTGGAGACAGACCTATCTCCTGCACTTTTATACACACATTTCTGGAGCTGACACCATGGATGGCAGGAGCCCAGCTCTAACAAGAGCAGTGGAGACTATTGGGAAGGATGGTGAAGCTAGATGTGGGGCACATCACAGCACAACACCAGACCCAGGAGGATGTGTGATACCTGGGAACACAGCACCTCCCCATCACTAGTGGATGTTGAACACTGTCCTGTGTGGTGTTCCATGCTGTTCCACAGCAACTGGTTACTATAGTCTGTGTTGTCAGCAGAGACCAGGTAAACCTGCCTCATAGTCTCTGTCACCAGACACACTGGGGTAAACAGCAAGGTTTGGAGGTCTGAAAGGGCTGTACGGTGTGTCATAACTGCATGTTGATGTGAAAGTAGTTAGCATCACAGCTCTGATGGAGCATTCCCTGTTCCAGTACACACCAAGGCAAGCACAGGAGCTCTCTGTTTCTTTGTGCTGGGTCACTGTGGGGGCACCAGGCCAGTGCAGTGGAGCTGAGCAGGCTGGGCAAGCATCGAGAGATTTCTCCACGTGGTCCTGAAGTCAAAAAAACTACACTTAAGGATACTAAAAGATCAAGCAGTCCATGTGTACACAACACAGTGCCCCAGGGACACTGTGTCATGCTCTGCCATACCCCACCCTGAGTGCATGCACCAAGCATGAGACAGACTGGGGTCCACCCTCACAGTGCAGATGTGCAGCTCCCCTGAGCTTTCCCGTGCTTGGCTGCTGATAGTCAAACACAGAACTATCAGGCCAGCTGCTTTCTGACTTGCTTCATGTAACCCCAGCTTGAGTGCCTGATAAAGATAATCTGCACTCGTGGCTTCCTCTGGGTCACTGGGACTCCTACAGACCCCAATCAAAGGGCCCCTGAGCTGGGCTTCAGATCTGGCTACTCCTCCACTGCTTCAATGGTACCAGCAGCAGGAGAGTAAGTCTGGCCTCTGCCAGGCTAATACTTGCTGTAAAAATAAACTCCAGACTGCAGAGACAGAGGAAAGCCTTTGAAGGGAATAACTAACTTCACTCTCAGAGGCACATATTTGACCATATTCCCTCACCTCAACTGCAAAATATCCAGTTCACAGCTGGTCCTCCTGATTTCTTCTTTCAAGACTGCATCCAACTCCCCCTAAAGCTGATTTAACAGCCTGTTTAACTACTGATGTCCTTGGCCATTCACTCCCTATTTTAGGCAAAGAAAGGGAGCCTGATTTTTTTTATGCACCACTCAACTTCTTTTTAATTTGCTCAAGACACCTGGTTATAGCATTATGATTTCTTAAGTGCTACAGAGCAAAAGGATCTTTACAGCAGTCAGTGGTACTGTTCTGCTGCTTCAGACTAGTTTCCAGTCTGGTTAAGCTCCAGTGACCCCAACAGCTATTTTTATTCACAGTGCTGCATGCGAGTCCCCTCAACGCTGGCCTTACACTAGTTATATGGTTTCCAGGCACTTGGCCGCTGCGTTCACAGAGTTATGGGCAGGAACGGTATTCAGAGAGGGCTTCTGAAGAAAAACAAGGCAGCTAAGAGAGAGGGTGAAATAACATTCCTTTCAACTCAGCGGTTAACATCTGTGGCTTTAAGCTTTCCACCAATGCAGGAAATAGCATCAGGAAGGTTGAAGGTAATGAGGATACAAGAGTTCGTCTTCCCTACCTTTTGTTAGAACTTGGTCCAAAAGTTGCACCAGGGGAGGTTCAGATTGGAAATTAGGAAAAATTTATTCACTGAGAGAGTAGTTAAACATTGGACCAGGCTCACAGGTTGGTGGTGAAGGTGTTCAGAAGGTGAGTGGATGTGGCACTTTGGACATGGTATAGTGGTCACAGAAATGTTGGGTTGAAAGCTGGACTTGATGATCTTGAAGATCCTTTCTAACCTTAATGATTCTGTGATTTTACACCCACCAGAGAGTGCTCTCAGAAAAAATAATCAACCCTTTCCTGTGCACACCCTGCCAATGTTGCAGGAAGCCACCCCCACCCACCCACCCAAAGTGATAGACAACACTTGAGGGAAATTGCTGTAACACATCACCCAGAAGGAGTAGACAAACGACTGCAGCCATCAGCTTTAAGGAGTTGTGCAGTACAGCTACAGCTCCCTTGCACATGGGGGCTGCCTATGAAAAAAAATCAAAGCCCTGGGTATTGGCAGAGTAAAAACTGAGGCTCTTCCCTTGGATTACTCCCTTCTTTAGCTGCACTGCAAAAGAGGAATGGAGGAATCAAGTCTACTGTCAGAGACACAGAGCTCTCAGGGCTTCTCAAATTCTCCAGTAAATCCATGCTTGGCCTCAACAGTGCTGCAAGGTCCATCTCAAACCAGAAAACCAGTTCTACATGTACACTGGGTAAGTCAGCCCTGTGCCACGATAAGCCACTTGCACAAGAAAAACCTCGAACCTCATTTAGCTGAAAACCCAAGCCTGTTTCATTTTAAGTAACAGAGCTGAAGTTATTTTTATTTGCCTTCTGGAATTCAGTCTGAAGGACAAAGAAGATTTGTATTTTCCAGGTAAAACAGTTTTCTCATATATAAGTTTTTAACTGGAACTCAGGTTCCATCTGAAATGAAGGGAAGAAAGGGTGTTAAGGAAATCATTAAAGTCACCAGGACTTTGATAAGGATGCAGACACATCCATCCCCACAGCACAGATGAGAAAGCGAAGCAGACCTGTCCAGCAGACACAACCCAAAGTTATTCAGGTCACAAGTGCTGCGTTTCCCCCTTTCATTTAAAAAGCAAGACAGGAAATGTATAAAAGCTGACAGGATCATTAGGGATTTTATAAATGCTGCTTCCTGTGGTACAGAAGAAGGAAAGAAGGGAGGCACAGGGCCAAATTATGTGCTAGAGCAGGCACATGCAACCACGATGCAGAGCAATGCACTGCAGAACCAGCAGAGCTGTGCTCAGAAGAATAAGGTGCTCTGGGATCCGTTCTGCAGTGAAAATGGGGGCAAAGCTTATAACCCATCACAGAGGGCCAAGGGTGAGGTGGTGCTTGAACTTGCACCTGCACTTTTGCTGAGTCAGCAGCCCTGGCCCCAACCTGAAACACAGAGAGGCCCCTGGACAGGAGGGGAGGTTGGTTTTGTTTTATTTTCTCTGAGGCTTTCTCTATGAAAACACAACCTCCTACCAACATCAGACTGTTTTCCTGAGCCGACAAAGTTAAATAATGAGTTTGGCACTTGCCTTTGGTGTCCGCTACCCTGCTCCGAGTCACGCGCTGGGAATTTAGCGGGAGAAGGACTAGCGGGAGGCAGGAGGCTCATGTTTGTCTTGGAAAGCTGCACACAAGCCCAACTTGAAGCATCACTTGACACTGCCGGCTCTTCACTTTGCTTTGCCCTCGGCAGCAGGCAGGGAGCCCAGCTCGCCGATCCTTGCTCTGAAAGTCTTGTGCCTCCAGTATGCATATGCTTGCATGTTCCAGAAAAGACAGTGAAAAGTGAGAAATGGCACATGGATTTCTTTAAGAAAAGAGCAAAAGGACTTGTCACAGGACAGCACGACATGCTGTGGGCTGAAAACCTTCCCAAAGACCACTGGCTAGCACAAGTTTCCCAGTCAAGGTAGATATGGAGGCTCCTTATTTACTGAGCAGGTACAGTATTGTTATTACTGATGCTGGAATAGACTTCTTGAGATCATCCACCCCAGCCTATGACCTGACACCATGACATCAGCTAGACTATGGCACCAAGTGCCACAGCCAGTCTGTCCTTAAACGCCTATAGGGATAGTGACTCCACCACTGCCCTGGGCAGTCCATTTCAGTGTCTGATCACCCTTTCCATGACAAAGGGCTTCCTAACATCCAACCTAACACTCCCCTGGCTTCCCAGCTGAGTTCAACATTGTCAAAATGAGAAGCTCCCGTGCCTGTTTCAGCTGCGAAACCTCAGCTTCAGAGGGACTGGTGTGCTGGATATGGAGTACCAACACAGCAGCAGTGTCTCTTCAGCAGTGCTGAAGTGGGGACTTCAGCATTTTGGAACCACAGCACCTCAGTGCTGCCTCAATCCCTTTGTAGATGTCACCAAGAGCAATTAAAGCAGAGAATGAGTGAGGTATGTAAAATCCAGCCAAATCACAGCCCGTCGCCTTGGTGAGCTGGGACCCATGTGCACTTCACCGATGCCTCTGCACCCAGTTCTATCAGCCTATTAGGCCGGATGAAGGTGGGATTCCACCAGAGGAACAGCTGGCTGTGACTCTGACACAGCTTTGAAACAAATACAGATAAATCCACCACGTGCAGAGCCAAAGCTCTAGGTGGAGCGTTTCCATTGTTCAGCAGCCAAAGCAAATACATTTGCTCTGCAGGTTATAGAAGGCTGTTACACCAGCCTTGCAACCACCTCCAGCAAGTCAAAAGTTATCTTCTCCCTCTGTGCTGGATCCTAATGCCTACAATGACCCTGTTAAAGTTCATAAATTCTCCTACTGCCCTTGAAGGATGCACTTACAAATGAAAGTGTAAATACATAGGGAAGCAGAACACTCCAGGTTCAGCCTAAAAATATTTCTTTTTTTTTGAAGAGTTGGCCTTTTTCTGCCTGCAGTTGAGCTCAGTCCTATGGAAAACAGAGAGAAGATCAGCAGAGATTCTCCCTTACATCTCTGATGCTGAAAAGAAGTTTGATAGATCACTACAGCAGAAAGTAAAAGTTAGAATAAGGAGTAGAGGTAATCTCTAGGTGATATTTATGGTATTGTCCTGCAACACCTGCTGCTCAGCACTGCACCTGTTCCACCAAGGACTTCCTGGGGGACCTTCCATCCTGAAGGCTGATGAGACAGGGTCTGCACTGGGTCATTTGAAAGGCAGTGCCTGAAAGCCATTGCAGGGCTGTTACAGAAGGAAGAGAAGCCTCTGGGCGCACAAGAAGAGATGAGCTGCAGGTGACGGGCACCATGAGCCCAATGGTGTTCATGAATTGGATACCAGGGATGCTGGGCAGAGGTGGCACACAACCTCATGTCATTGAGGTGGCAGCCTCATAAACACACTTCGAAGGCACCAGCTGGCCCTGATAACAAGGGAGACTTGGGGAATACTAATTACAGAGTACATATCGCAAAAGGCTTTTTTAATCTCCAGAGTGCTTTGCCTAGTGAATCATGTTTAACACGCAGCCCCAGCCTCTGCCCCAACTCTATCAGCCCTAAATTACTGTTTTTGCTGCACTAGTCCAGCCCCCAGTGTGCCCTGCAAACACATTCAGCTCCCTGCAAAAAAAGAGTCCCTGACCCTTCTCTAAGGCAATTTGCACTAAATATGTGTAGCAGCTCCAAAGCCCCACAGCTACTGCTCCAGAACCCCTGTTGTTTACATGGATAAGCAGCTCTTATGCCACACACTGTTGCAATATCCACTTATCTCATGGCGATCTTCACTTCTGTCAGCAAACAAGTCCTAAACACCACTCAGCATCCACCCAGCCTCCTGCTTGCTGCCACAACATCTCCTTGCACAGCTTCTGGTTGTTACACAACAGCCAGAGAGTCTGGATCACTCGCTGGCACATGGCTTTCTCCAGATTCATGGCTGATCAGAAATCAAAGGAGGATTTTTATGTTTGTCAAGACAACAGGACCTAATGTTACACCAGGTTGGGCTTGAAGTTTGTCAGTGTTGGAAAGCCTTCAACCTTCAAGCCATACATCAACCTTTAAGGGACTAAAACCACTTCTTTCCCTTAAGTACAGGTTACTCAGCACTTCCTACCAAGAAATTTCTTTCCTCTTTCTTAGAAATACCAGCCAATCTTGTGCAACATGTTCATCAACAACCTGGGCAATGGGACAGAGGGTACCCTCAGTTTGCTTATGGTACAAAGCTGGGAACAGCAGCTGACACCCCAAGGGCTGTACTGCCATCCATTGTGACTTGGACAGGCTGTAGAGTTGTGGAAAACAGAACCTAATGAGGTTCAACAGGAGCAAGTGTAGGGTCCTGTACATGGGGAGGAACAACCCCGTCAGTGTAGGTTAAGGGTAGATCTCCTGGAGAGTAGCCTCAAGAAGAAAGATCTTTGAGTCCTAGTTGACAGTGACCTGGCCATGAGCCAACGGTGTGCCCTTGTTGCCAAGAAGACCAATGGGATTCTGAAGTGCATTAAGAAGTGTGTGGCCAGTGGGTCTCCTCTGCTCTGCCCAGGTGACGCCACATCTGGAGTACTGTGTCCAGTTCTGGGCTCCCCAGGTCAAGAGAGAGAGTGAACTACTGGAGACAGTTCAGTGGAAGGCACAGAGCGCAACTAAGATAATTTGGGGCATGGAGCTTCTTTCTTATGAGGAAAGGTTGAGACAACTGGGAATGTTTAGTCTTAGGAAGAGAAGAATTAGAGGAGACCTGACCCACACCTATAAATACCTGCAAGGTGGCTGTAAGGAAGTTGGTGCCAGACTGTTTCCAGTAGTGCCCAGTGACAGGACAAGATGCACTGGGCACAAGCTGGAACACAAGAAGGTCCATTTAGAAATAAGCAAAAGCTTCTTTACAGTGTGAGTGACAGAGCTGCCCAGAGAGGCTTTAGAGTCTTCTGCTCTGGAGATAGTCAAACCCTGTCTGGATCCAGCCCTGTGCAATGTGTTTCAGTCAGCCCTGCTTAGGCAGGGGAGGAGGTTGGACCTCGTGATCTGAAGGTCCCTTCCAACTCTGGCAATTCAGTGATTTAATGCAGGAACATGGTGACCAATGGCCCTGTGACCATGTACTGCCTTACTCAGAGGCTTGGGGGAGCCAACCATTTAAACACAGAAAGAAAACAAAACCCACTTTCATTTATTTTCCCCTTCATAAGCAGCATAAACACACTGCGACTGCTCTACAGCAGCACACTGCTCACCCAAACCATTTCTGTGGTTGTTTATTTACTGAGATTAAAATCATGCCTCAAGGCCTCAGCTTTGATGTCTGAAACTTTGTGGGCAAAATTTTCTGAAGGAAAATAATGACTTCTAGTATTCCCCATCCAGCCATGTGACTTGGTGAAGGTCACCCAGCTGGGCAGCGTCAGAGTGGGGACAGGACACCTCTACATGGGGCAGTCCAGGGGCAACCTGCTGGCACCTTGTTTCCGATGTCAGTGGTACAGGCACTGAGGACCATGTCATCAGGGTGAAATCAAAGACAAATTAGTCAGATAAATCCCATGTGGGATCTTGGCTCATGTTCATTCAGAAAATAACCCTGAAGAAATCAACTTCACTGGGAGCAAACCGTTTGCTCTGCAGCTCTACAAAGAATGGGAAATTCAGAAATCCCAATGAGAAACTACATCAGGCAGGGAAAAGAGCAGAGGAATGTTTGCACAGCAAAGGCCAGAGCTACCTAAAGTAGCAAACTTAACTTTCACACAGGAGGATAGCTTAAATTAACAGACAGCACAGACTGGATTTCTTCAGCAGGTACAAGAATCAAGGAATAGCAACACACACCAAAAACACTTCCTACAAGTTAATAAACCCTCAATCCCAACAAGGCAGCAGGTCAGGAGAACATTCATGTGACTCCCCCCAGTAAGAGCAGATGCTGAAACACGAGGTGCCTTTGCAAGCTCAGGGAAGCCCCAAAAGGGCTGACCATAGCTCACCCCTCTGCCTTAACAAGCTCCAGGGGCATGGCTCAACAGTGTAAAGAAAAGCAACTCTGACACAGGCTGCAGGGCAAGGAGGGAGATTTCACACCAGTTAGGAAGTGCAGAAGAGCCGAGGCAGAAGGAGTGGAGTTTCAAAGCGTCATGCAATGCCAAGTCGTCGATTGAATCTAATTGGAATATTTTAGGCAAATGAAAGCAGAAACTCCAGCGGAAATTTCTGCGTGTATGGCAAATGGGGAGAACCTCATTACAGTACAATCCATCTGAAGGGGTAGCAAGGGAAAGACAGCCAAGAGCAGTTTTCCAAAAAGAGAGCCAGACAAAATAGTAAATGAGATCGAGGTTTTGGCAGCAGGAGCCAGACTTCAAGGGTTTCAGTACAGACCTAGAGAATCCCTCACCTTTCCAAAGTCCCTGGTCCAATCTCCACTTAATGCTGTCTGAAACTCAGGGATCCAGCTCAGTGCTCAGTTACAGCATGAAGACACCACTCGATTTGCCATGGAAAGATGCCAACCGTGTTGGCAGAACAGGAGCAGGGAAGACACTGGCTGTTGTCAGGTTAGGCTTAGAGCTTCACGTCAACATCTTCTTAGTCCCTGTTTATTTGGGTGAGATCAAAAGCCAGAAAAGTTTGCTCAACAGCTCACAGTTATGCCTGGTTTCTACTTAAAACCAAATGGCCTGTACCAAACCAATTCCAGATTTGCTGTGAGAACTTTAAAGTCATCAGCCAGGGAATCTGTATGAGATTCAAACTCAAGTCCAAGCTCTGGCAATAGAAACATGGCTCACAGCTTTCAGAGTGTCAGCCTCTTTCACCTACACCCCATCCCATCCCACTGCCTGTGCTGCTGGGAAACACTGCAGCAAGAATGCTCCAGCAGGGATGGGTCAGACTGCCATGCAGAGCTCAAAAGACCCACCTACTGCAAATCTCTTTCTAATGGCCTCTCCTGGCATGTCCTACACAAACACAAGTGGGGAAGCAACTTGAGAGAAAGGATGGCAGGCAAAGACTGGCTTGGATCCCAGCAACTGCTGCACTGGCTGCTGGGCTATCACAAGGCAAACAAACCCCCAGGAGCCCACCTCTGCAAACACAGTGTCCACAAGCACAAAGGACACACATGAAGCAAAAGCAATTTGGGAATGAAGGGTGAGCATTTTTCTGAAGCATCTTGGTGATGTGGAGAATGGAAGTTGACAGCACGGTACACTGTGCAAAAGGTAGGCTGCAATTCTCCAAGGGCCAGCCTAGACTCAGCTCAGTTTTATGTATTTGTTGTTTTTTTTATGCCTCACAACTGCATTCTTGAAGTAAGACTTTTGATCCTCCACCACTATGACTAGTCTGACATTAATACATAGCAGAAGCAGTGAATTGAAGGGGCTTTAACTGGTGAGCAGTATTATAACATCCTCTTTTGAGCCACAGGAGTGAGCAGATAGCAGTGCTGGAGAAGACCCTATGAGATGCTTGGTCACAGTCCAATTCAGCAGAAGACAACAGAGCAAAGATGCCTAATGGTTTATATTTGGGGCAAACAGAATAAAGAGATGGGCTGAATATTTGCTTTTCCATGGTCTAAAATCCTTGGGACAATGTCCTCATCTTCTCTAACAGGAATCTGAAGAAGTATGGAGTGAGCTGTTTTGATTTCCTACTGACTCTGTTGGCACAGGATTAGAACTTTAGTGGAAGTACCTGGGAGTGGCACTGAAGCACTCCAACTAAAGCTGGGGGCAAAGACAGACAGAGGAATTTGATTTCTCACATAATTTGTCCCAGCAGTATAAAGTTTTTCCTCAATATCTGTCTGCCCAGTAGCTGAAATTATGGTTCTTCTCTCTTGTGCAAATCCATAAAACATAAAGTAATAGGCTGCACCATGAGGTTCTGAAAGAATACATTTGATACCCAAACTCTAGGCTTCCATAGACAGTCTTCTTCCAAAGTACTAATGATAAGACAAGGGGAAATGACCTCAAATTGCATCAGAGGAGGTTCAGATAGGATTTTAGGAAGAAGTTCTTTACTGAGAGAGTGGTTGGGCACTGGCTGCCCTGGGAGAGGGTGGAGTCACCATCCCTGGAGGTATTTAAAAAACAAGTAGATAGAGCACTTGAGGCCATGGTCTAGGGGTTGGGATGAGGACTGGACTTGGTGAACGTGGAGGCCCTTTCCTGCAATGATAATCTATGATACTACGATTTTCTACATTTCTTGTTTAGATTTGTTCAACACTTGCACAACTACAGAGTCATAGAATCATTTAGGTTGGAGAAGACCTTTAAGATCATCAAGACCAATCATTAACCCAATGCCACCATTAAACCCTGTCCCTAAGCTACAGATCTTCCTGACTTTTAAACACTTCCAAGGATGGCGATGAAACCCTGAGCCGACTGTTCCAAGTCCTGATGACCTTTTCCATTAAGAGGCTTTTCCTAATGACCAACTTAATCTTCTTCCCCTGGTGCAACTTCAGGCCATTTCCTCTTGTCCTATCACTTGTTACTTGTGAAAGGAGATGACCCCCCCTCTCTCCAACCTCCTTTCAGGTAGCTGTAGGCAGCCAGACAGTCTCACCTTAACCTCCTTTTCTTCAGGCTAACCAGCTCCAGCTCCCTCAGCTGCTCCTCACATTTGCTCCCCAAATCCTACTCCAATCCTGATGTTCTTGAGGTTCTTCAGACCCTCAATTTCCTTCTTGAATTGAGGTGCATGAAATTGAACCCAGTACTCGAAGTGTGTCCTCACCAGTGCTGAGTACAAGGGCACAATCACAACCCTGGTCCTGCTGAATCTTGTCACTTTATTCTGTAAGAAAACACTGGGCTTAAGGTAGTTCCTGGAGATATTGCTTCTGATATGTTAAATTCGTTGTGGGTCTTGAGACCCCTTAAAGGGAGAGCAGACTCCCTTCTGTCAAAGAGTTAATAACCAGCACAGAAAGCAGAGCTGCTGCTGACAGACTGTGTTTCTATAACCTACAGACAGAGAGGGCAGAGAGGACAGAGGAGATCAATCGACCTGGAGTGTGTGTCTAAGCCAGCGTGTCTCTGATCACGTTTCCTCCAGGGGCTGGAGCTCCATTTCTTTCCTTACCAGAAAAAAAAACTTCCAGCATAAAAAAGTAAGTGTGGACAGAGAGCTCGAGCCATAACAGCAAAAAGTAGTATAAAGAGAAAGAAAGCAACATATTCTTGTCCCATTTACACTGGTGTGAGACCCAGTGATGGGTTTACAGGGCTGTGATGGTGAGTACAGATTATCTTATCATTTTACATGTTTTCATCCAGATTAATGAGGCTTTCATGCTCAGAGCTTTTTGGCCAACACTTAACATCAACATCCCATGTTTAAGTGCTTGTAAAACCCTTTGGAATTGTTATTTTTACAGCCAGGATTCCTAAGAAAATGAGTCATTCCCAGCAGCACTGCTCATTTCTTTGAGCATTCATTTCCATTGCTCCTCCCCTGAAGCAGAACCTTATGGCCCATTTCAGCCACATTTGATGAAGGAATAGACCTCAGGACAGTCAGACCTTAATGGCTCTATAGTTTCCATAGCCTTTCTAACACACTAAATCAACGCAACAGTTCTCACCAGACCTCGGAGATCTCAAGCAAGCATCATCCTGGCTGCATTGCTCTAGCCCTAAGCACATTTCCATACCTACATACGGGCTGTCATGAAAACATAAGGACCCCCAGATTCAGTTTCTGTCATGGTTTGTCCAAAGTCTTCTCCCACCTCTAAAACTGTCCCTGCTGCTTTTCCTGCACAGACTGGTACAGTAACACCCTAACACATGCTTTTTGGTGTAATATCTTCCACCAACTCATCCTTTATCCCTTACCACCTTCAACCTAATCTCGGAGTTGTATTTTTAAGACTTCTGTTCACATCTTTTCCTGAACCTTATCATGAACTTCCAATGTGCAAAAAATGCCAGGCACCAGCAATCACCACTCCTCTCATGGGTGGGCTGGTCCCCATAGCCTGCCTTTAAGTTACCAGCAGCTACACGAGGAGCCATTGCAGCACGGCTCAAGAGAAAGCATGTCAGGGTCTGTGTGCTGCGCAGGGCTCTTCCTCACCAGCAGAATGCTGTTATTCACACAAGGCTTAAACACTGGACATACAGATACCAGCCACAGGCCCTCAGACCTGACATTTAACATCCCAAAGCCATTGATCACTCGGCACCCTTATCCTAGTTTCAAATCCCAAAGTCACAAGGCAAACAACTTAGTGGTTCATTTTCCTGTGCTTTTGTACGTTTCTGACTGCCTTTCTCCTTCCACCTATTCAGCTGCTTCAATTAGCTCCCCCAGCAATCCCAATCTCTGCAGCTCTCCTCAGTGCCACCATTGTGTACCCACAATACCTTTGGGTCTGCCCCATCCAAGCATGTCCATACCAGTTTCCCCATCAATTCCTCCACAATTTAGCAGTGCCATGTGATTCGCAGCTTTTCTGTGTCCCTGATAGTGGAGACCCCAGTGAGCTGCTCTAGCTGCCTTAGCATTTTAAACAGCTTCACCCTGAACTGGTCAGCTGAAAAGCACTTATTTCTACAGAAAAGGAGATGACATCAGCTGATGTGGGATAACCATGACAACCTCCCCAGATCAGCAGGGCACCATGCTATTTGAATAGGAAGGAAAGTTTAACTCTCAACAACTTTCTAGGCAGGACTTCCAGTTTTAAGGGGCAGAGTGAGAGCACATTCACCTCTGCAAGTGTTTTACCTGTGGTGCCACTAGCAGTTTTATGAGTTAAAGATTATTAAGATCTGGAATAGGTTAGGGGACTGGAGGAAAATCTTTCTGAAACAGCATTTTGCATTACTACCTGGCACAGAGCTGACATGCAGGCAAAGAGAATAAATAGCCCCCAGAGCCCTCTTCAATTTGCTTTCTAGCAGACTTCAACCAGCATCAATCAATTAACCATTTTGCTAAGAAATGCACTTGGGGTTTGACACATGGTGTGACTCCATGAAGCAGGCTTCTCGCCTGTAATTACCCACAAAGAGAGCAGAGAAGGGAAATTATTTCAAAACTTGGATTTGGATTTAAAACCTCAGCAAATCCATCTTCTAAATGCCATCTTCCTATAGGAAGGACTCTGTACCTGGTCTGTATTTTTCCTGCTCAAAGTGAGATGGAAGCATTTTAATATGATTCTCAATAATGTGCTGGATCCAGAGAGGTTAATTCTGTGCTGCTGCAGCTTTGAAGCATGGCTGTGCTCTGGAAAGCCCCACACTTATTTCCTATGCTGTTGCTTTCCAGCATATAAAGTCTTCATTAAAATAAATAAGAGTAGGAGGACGAGCCTTCTGGATCCAGAATCTCTTACTCCCCAGTTCTTCATCGTGGTGCACTTATAAAACACATGTGTCCCATTTTGGGGCAATTTAAAGTTTGCCTAGGACATAAATGCTTCATTAAAACAGCTGCTCACAATCTGTTAGTATGAATATTTTCCATCCCTTTCTGATCATCAAGAAAGGAGGCCAAGGCTGGAGCTGTGGATCCAAGAAGCCTGTGTGCTGGGAGGTGTTCACAGTCTATATTCACCGTACTTCAGGGCTTGACCCTACCATCCATGGGTCCTTTCCAGGCTCTGGGAACCACTGTTATGCACCACTTGGGTCCTTCCAGACAAAGAAACCTCCTAGAGATAAAGGCATAGGGGAATCCAGATGAAATTGTCCAGGGCTTTCCTCAGCATTTCTGTGTGGGAGGATGTCACTGGGTGCAGATATGGGGACACTTTAGACCAGCAGTGCTAGGTCTGCAGCTGAAAGGAGTGATTCCTTCCTCATGGGCATGATCCTGCCCATCTGCTCCTGCTCTAACCCTTGAACCAGCTCTACTGCTCTTGTAGTCCCACAGCAGATTGGATCAGGAAACTGATTTGGCTGGGGAAAAGACAATTTCACCCTTTATCCTCCCTGCTTCCAGTATTTCCTATAAATTAAAAAACTGAGCAGAACAACAAAAACCCCAAACATGAAGGATGCAGCCCAGTCTCTGCAGCTCCAATCCTAATAAACACTCCCAGCCTGAAACCAGCAGGTTGAACGCGACTCACACACAATGAACATCTCGTCACCTATAAACTACATCCCAATCTGAGACTGACAGGCCCCAGGGGGTCTAGCCCGGAGCAGGGAAGTCTCCTCCTCCTAACACATCCCTGCCAGCTTTAAACAAAGGCTTGTTCACTGGCCCAGAAGATCTGTTTGACTTGGAAAAATTAATCATGCCCAGAAAGCCAGTCTCCTTGAGATCAGGAGGCTCAATTCCACCTTTCATGAAACCCTTGCCCTCCTGCAATAACTGCAACCAAGTCAGCAGGGTCACATTTGACTCATACTGCGACTCGGATGAAACCTGAACTGCGGGCTCAGATCATTAATCCTGTTATCTGGCTGCCTCTCTGCATCAGTCCAGAGAGGAGGAAGCCTCTTTATCGCTGCTCTATGCTTCATGATGAAATAATTCAACTGGATTAAATCAGTTCTTTGGGTGCATCAATCATGCTATTGTCCCCAGAGCAGGAAGTTTCCTCCTCAGCCTTTAGCCACCTCTGCCCTGACCCGTATTCCAAGGACTTCCCTGCACATTTTGCTTATGCCTGTATTTTGCATTTACTTACACAGACAGCTGTGTCCTGTGAGCAAGAACAATTCCTAAAAGTTAATAAATAATAAAGTCAACAACTCATCCAGGGTCCAAGAGAGGTAGGCAGACAGTGATGTCCAGTGTGGTTTTCAATAGAAGCACTTTATAACTCAATAAAAATTCATCCAAGTAGATGCTTTGGAGCTTTAAAACTATTGCTGAGTTCCTTCCTGAATTGCTGTCTCACCCAGGCACCCATATCTTCAAAAATGTTGACTCTCAGTAAGAGTTGAGCAGTATCACATGCTGAAGACCTTTCCAAGACAGCCACCTCAGAGCAAGGTACCAGGCAGAGACTGGCCATGCAACTACACAGCTAGAGGTTATGTGCAACAGATGGGAAACGCAGGGAGTACAACAGCTAGACTGGGTGACAGCAACTGAAATCCTTTGCTGAGAGTCACTGGAAACACTGGGTTCTCAAAAGGACCAGCTTTTTCTCTTAAAACTGTTTCTTGCTGCACAGACAACAGCAAAATCATCATCCTGCTTTGGGGCTCAGTTGCTCTGCTTTGAGAGATGGAAAAAGACAACACAGGAACAATTTTACCCCAAACTTGCAACTTGAAGGATGCTACAAGACTCACAGAGTGGGTTTGGGCCATTGATGATGCTGCTTGTTCAGCAACAGACTTAGAGGGAGAGGAAAAGCAGAGGAGCAGCATTTCCCCCAGGTTCTTCACCCCTGAAAGTTTTGCTTGTGTTCTCTAAACAAGAAATATCTCCTTCCTCACAAAACGAGACCAGAGCTACCATGGAGCCCCCTTTTCTCCTCACTAACCCCCATCTGAACTCACATCAGTGAATTAATTGCTTCTCTAAGAGAGACATGGCACAAAGGGACTCTGAGCAGAGAAGCAAAAGTGATCAGAAAGGATCCATCACTGGGTTCTGCAGGATTTGTAATCTGAACATGCAAACTCAGTTAATGAAATGGGCTTTCTTGAGCATTATTTACTCTGTCAATATAGAGATAAACCATCACTTCCTTGCATTAGCCTCTTCCAAGTGAAAGCAGTGAGAAACATGACAAAAGTGCATTCCCATTTAAAATTGAGCTTTTTTCACCCCCTCCCTTTCACAAACACACATTTGCTTTGAGCCTCAGGTTAACAAAAACCACAAAGCCCCACTTAGCCAAAACCACAACAATTTCCTTGATTTGGGGTCAAAACTGACAAGTTCTGCCTGTTTTCCTCCTGCAACCATCAAACTTCTCAGGTTCACTCTCAGAGCACCTCGGTTGTACTGAAAAGTTCACAGACCTGGCACAAGTTGGGGATTTATTATTAAACCTGCCAGATTTCAGGTTTGATTTATGGTTCTTTCATGGAGCCACGTTATCAAGTACAGACAGGCCCTGCAGTGCCTGCTGAGAGGCATTCATACAGCTACAACCTTGGAAGCCGAAAGGGACCACTTAGATCTGCTCTGATCCCCAGTATAAATGCAGAGCAGCCACCCACCAGGAAAAGGATCAAGGCTTTAGCAATACTTTTATATTTTCCATTTCTGCATCTCTCTGTGGTTTCTAGAGGCTGCCTGCAGCAGAAAAGACCCTGTGGAGCAAAGCAAGAGGGCAAGAACCCCTTGCCATTCTCTCATGTGGCTCAGCCACTCTCTGCAATGATGCTGAACGCTGCACGATGGTGAAGCTGTTCTTCTCACTAGGTTACATTAGACTTTCTGCTCTGATCAGAGCATTTTGGCTCCATGCATGATCATGGCATCACTTCTTCTGCTTTGGTTCGGAAGGACAGCAGCATTTCTGCACTCAGCAATTAAGGCTCTTCTCCCCCAGCTCCCCCTGCTTAATGTGCAGGGCAGGATTCCTGCTGCCTTACACCAGCTCCACTCTTTTTGGGCATCTCCCTTGTGCCCAAAGCCATGATTTAGTGCTTCCAAAGGATTACAGGAGTAGAGAAGGGCTGCACACACACAGCACCATCCTTGAAGACCCATTTGCCAACTCATCACCACCACCACCCAACCCCTCCACTGGTCCCACAACCCCTTCAGCTCAAAGTCTCACCATGCATCACCTCATTCCTACAGCGCCCCATAACCTCCCCACACAGACTCTCAGCCTAAAGTTGAATCTCTCAGGCCAGAGAGATCTTAGAAACTGGTTGACATGCTGCTGCCACACAGTAAGATGGCTCAAGCCCCACAAGTCACTGGTACTGGGTGCTCTGCAGCAGCAGCACCCAGCAGTGCTTCTGCTGCCCTTGGGGCTGTGTGCTGGGAGGCACCTCTGCAGTCCTAAAGAGACCTGAATGAGAAAGCACTCTGTTTCCTCCCTAGGCTTTCACCAATGTAATTCCCTGCAAGCCTCATGACTAAGGAGAGTTGTTACCAGCCTCAGTTCATCAAAGCCTTCACTATCATTCCTTTGTGCATCCTCCCAGAGAGACCTGACCTGGCATTGAACACTGTTCGGATATCACAACCATTGCATTTAGTTAGATACTAGCACCAGCACAGCCCTAAAGACCAGGAACTGCTGGAGCAAGGGGTACCCAGAGGCTCCCAAGCAGCTGTGCCAGACACTGCAGAGGAAAGCAGGAAAAACCCCAACCAACCACCAAAACCCCACACCAAAACTTCGCTCAGGATTCCTGTTAATATGACCCGTAGTGGAAACCAACTGGGTCCAACTGGCATTAACCCAGCAGATAAATACCCATCTCTGTGACTTCCAGAAGTCCAGGTGAGATTAAGACAAGTGTGGAAAGGATGCAGGCAAAAGCAGGCAAAGGAAACGGTGATGCTGCATTGCTAAGCCCTGTGGCCAGCTCCACATGGTCAATCTGTTCTTCTAGGATTTGCAATGAGACATTTATGTCCTCATGTATTTTATGTGTCTATATTACCATCATTTCTTTATTTTACGTTTTAAACTCCAAAAAGATATGAAAGGCCATCCACAGAGACGAAGGGCAATTTACGGCCGAGGTTTCGGGAGCAGTCCCAGGGGCCCCATTTGCAGTTCTAACAACACATTTTATCTTCTGTGCAGGCAGGAAGAGGGGGGTGTAGCAAGACAGAGAGACGGAAGTAAGTGCTGGCAGTGAATCAGATGATGTATATTAGGGAGATAATAAGCAGAGATTACACACTTGGCAATGGCTTTGCACCATGTCCTGGGTTTATAAAGCTCAGGTTCCCCCAGCGGGATTTCTTGCTGTCCCATAGTGCCTCGGAGTTGAGTCACACTCACCAGCAAGCCCTGGTGTAGCCCAATGCCTCATACTCTCTCGTCTTGGTTTTGGTGAAGCTCTTGTCTTGGGTAGATGTTCAGCACAAGGAGGGTGAAGGACTTCAGTCACAGCCCTTCACAGCTCCCGAGGATTGTGAGTGCTGCACATCTGTGGGTGGTATGCCTGACTGCCAAGTTCTCTTCTTGAAAAGGATCAGACCAGCACTACTTTTCTTTATTTCCCTTTTCTAAAGGCAAACAGCTGCACAACGGACACCCAGGAGGTCAGTGGCAGTCATTGCCTTGCACCAGAGAGCTCCTGGCATGGGCATAGGGGTAGCAGCGCCGGACATAACAGTGAGGTTTGGATGGGGTCTCAGCTGCCCCCCAGCCTTGCTTTCAGCTGCCCAGAAGCCCAGCAGGACATTGTTTCCAAATAAAGAGTTCCTTGGTGTCAGCTACTTTGAAATGAGTGTTCCTTAGCAAAAAAAGCAAGAACAAGACAACTACAGCTCCTTGTCCACCTGAAGACAAGATGACTAAAGCTTTGAGTAAGCCAAGGTTGCTCTGAGAGTTGAATTTCAGTTCTTTGGACAGTGACTCTCAGCCCTACAGAACTTCAAAAGCTCCAAAGGAAGAGTTTGAGTCTAAAAACACTTGCTGTCTTACCACAGTGACTCACTGTTTTTAATCCAGTAAATGGTCACAAACGTGTTTGTTTTTGCAGATTCTCCCTGGCTTCTCGCAAGCACCACTCTGCCCTTTTGCTTTGACGCTTCAAGGTGTTATTTCCAGCAAACCATGGTGCCATGTGCTCATAAGGTAACAGCTAAATCTGTCGGTGGTAACAGACCTGTGGTCTCAGCGGGACCAAGGAAAACATTGTCCCTCCTCTGCTGTGCAATTTGTCCACCTGGTTGCCTGCACTGGAATCTTAATTAAAAGTCAGGTACAGCTGCAGGAATAAAACCAATGAATCAGCAACTCCCCTACACCACCAAACTACACAAAGCACAGAGCAACAAGTGTGGGAGGTAGGGAAGAAAAAACCCAAACCAGTTATTTTTACAATGAATTTTTAGGGGCTGTGACCCCAAACTGCCCCAAACAGGGAAATAAGCATCAACTGCACCTCTAGCAAAGAAAGCTGTGACTCTCATGGACACACTAATGCTTCAACAGGAGATGCCAAAACCAGGAGATGAATTTCTTTGTCCAGTAGTGGGAGGAAATTTAATGAGATAACTGGGATAGGTACTTTCAGATCTATATTAGTAAAACCAGGAAGATGCTCAAGATTTCACTTGAACACGTGCCGAAATACTTTGCTCAATAGTACTAATTTAGACAGATGCTGGACTAATGCTATTTTTATATTAAACTCCTTCAACAATTACTCATTTCTTTTTAGCACTGTAGCTGCATGGTTGAATGAATGAGTCCTGTCCCAAATACATCCACATTCTCATCTGTTCTGTGCATTACTTCTCAAAAGGAGCTTCAGTAGAGGATTTCTTATCTCTGCATTCATCAGTTCAAACTCCCCAGTGAGGTCATTTCCGAAGTTTTTAATAAAAAGAGACTTTTGATTCTTGGGGTCATGTTGCAAATTATATCTTCACTAATCTAGCAGAGGTCACAAAAGAAGCTGGAGTCAAAGAGCATCTCTGACTCCTCAGCACACGTGTGTCTTGAAGCTTTTAAAAATATACAGTGCTGCAGTTATAAATAGAGCATTCTTCTCAGAGGTCAGAAGATTTCCAAGTCCAGGAAAACATATTCCTTTATTTCTTTTTATAATTACATGTTTTTTCTCCTCAGAATAAGGGTGCACTAAACTGGGACAAGATTTGCTCTCAGTGGGCAACATTTCACCCCAGCTATTTTTGCATTGCCCGAGGGGTAATGCGGTCAGTGCCATTTCCTTTGTCAGACACTTGAGCAGCACAGCAGCTAGCTGTTCACTAAATGTATAAAGTACAAAATTCAAGAGAGAAGATGACCAGTTTACCACCAGACCCTTTTCAAGGGCACCAATACAGGAGGGTGTCAGCGTGGAGTAAGTGCTGTGTCTGAGGCTGTGATCAGTTCTTACACCAAAGGGTGCTCAGACACAGAGGAAGGAGCAATTGTCCTTCACTTGTGTGAGACTCTCCAACAAGCACAGCTGGACTGACCCACCAGGATGAACAGGAACAAAGAGCAGACTGGCTCACTGGAAAACACTCTCCAGAAATACTCTTGTTTTCTCAAATCCCTTCTAGGTTAACACATACTTCAAGGTAAACACAGTACTATAGAATGAAAGAGGTTGAAGGGGCCCTATGCAGATCACCCAGTGCAAATCCCAGCCTCTAGCTATCCTTCAAAGAGCAAGTTTCATCTATTTTAACAACATCTAAGCATTTTTCCAAAGGCTTTGCTGAATCAAAGTGCCAGCCTGACCAAGTCTGCCTGTGCCTTCTGGAACAAGCAACGCAACAGGACCATAGTCCTAATGAAAAACCTTGCTTGCCATCAAATAATCGTGCAAGCTAGCAGCAGTCCACCCTCATCAGGCATTGCCCTGCTCACACAAGTACTAAGAAATCGGATCTACCAGCTACACATCGACAAGCCAGACACCATGTGGAAAGAAAACCAACAGATTAGTTAATAGCTGAGATGAGACAAGACTCAGGAATCCTTTGAGAAAGTATTTCTTCATGTAACGGACACTTAGTCATAGTCATCTCAGTTCTCCAAGTGTCCCTCTTCCAGCCCCAATACCTAGCGATTTCCTTGCGGGTGGATGAATAGAGACCTCAGCTCTCTAACTAGCCCTATCCCAGAGCAATCTCATACAGCATTTCATGCCCCTATATCCAGGACCTCTCCTTTCTGGGGAGCTGGAAACTTTACATGGAGGCAACTCCTGTGAACATGCTCCCAGAGACCATTTTAGCTCCTGTTCTTGAATAGCCAAGAGGCAAAGTCTGTTATTTTCCAGCAAGCCCATTCACATGGGTCTGGTATCGTGTGGTTCAAAGGGTTTGGCCATTATATTGTCTTTGGGTTCAATGTAAAATGAGAGAGCATAAATCAGATAGATTATGCCATCGCCTTTTACCTTGCTATCATTTCTGGGTCAAGCTAAACTGATAGAGAAGTGATGGTATCACTGACAGAGAAGTGGTGGTATCTTTGAAAGAAGTAAAGAACCATGGGCCCTTACAAAAAGAAAAGAGCAGTCAGAGGACACGACAGCTCACAGAACACATTACTGCGCTAACCTACTAATTAATTTGAGGTTCAGGACCATCTCTTTTGGAACAACACAGGGAAGGCTTAAAAGGTTTTAGGACCCCAGTTTTTGAGGAACTGCTCTACAATGTGATAATGTACATGCTTTCTGCAGGTTCTTCTGTTCCTGCATTGATGCCAGAAGATTAAAAGGGTGATGAGTGCTGCTGAGCCTCTGGAGGGGCTGTTAATATCAAGTGTGGTTCTGGAGTTATTTTCACTGGTTCAAGCCATCCATGCCTGCTGATGAGCAGACAGGGGTCAGAGGAAGTTCCTGTGATCATAGAAAGACATCCCTCAAGGTCTTTTTCCTCTCCTTTCTCCAGAAGACCTTGGGGCTCTTCCTGAGCCCAAAGATATTTTTCCAAATCTCAGAGTAACATCTGCTTCCAGTTGCACTGCCCACCATCATGACTGCTTTGGAACTGCAGTAGCAGTGGAAGGACTGCATTTGGGGACGTATCCTAGCAGAGCCCTTGGCAATACACACCATGTGTGAACTTTTACCAGTCTCAAGGCCAGTGTTCATTATTCATAAACACGCCACCTCCTTTCACATGCTCAGACAACTTTCCCTTGAAAACCTTCAAAGCTTTAAACAACCCCAGTAGCTCAGTTGCTTCACAAAACTTGGCACCCAAGGGCAATATGAATCTAACATCTTGTATATTAGGCAAGTGTGAATTGAGGAGCTTTTCTTTACCCTCCTCCTGCACCAGTTCTGCCATGGCCAGTCACTTCAGTGTGAAACTAAATTCATCGAGCAAGGAGAATGGTTTAGAATCTGTACTGGTAACAGTAGCATCCACCCTCAGCATTGCTCTTGCCCAGGGTCACCTCAGAGAAGTCTTTCCAAATAACATTCTTGCACCAAACAAAACAGCATTGGTAGATCCGTCACCCCCAGTAGCACCACAGCAGGAGAAGGATGAGGTGGAACCCACCTGTTGGAGAACCTCAGGAGGCAAAACTAAGAACAGTCACCATGAGCAGGTACAGGATGAAAACAAGTGCATCCCAAAGAGCAGGTTTCAGTTTAAGGGCAGAGCAAGTCTCACCCTGGAGACAGCAGTGTCTGTGCCCCACCATCCACAAGCCTTATAGCTTTGACCCCTTTCCTAGCCTTGTCTGCCTTCTCTGCTAAGCACTGACAGCACCCTATTCACAAGGATGGTGGTGACACAGGGGTGGAGAAAAGCTGTTTAGCCATTAGTCTCTCTTTGAGGCTTCACCTTGGCAAATCAAGAGTTCTCTCTACCACAGGCTTCCAAAACCCCATAGTCTCTCCCCAGCATTTTATCATCTTCCCTAGCCTGACCTTTCTGCATGAGTGAGACCAATGCAAAAGAGTTACCCTTCTTCCCCCTTTTCTGAGCAGAGTGTCCCACAGGAGATCAAAGCACACAGTAATTTAGCCCATGGAATAATAAAAGTCAATGAGAACAATGTGCTGCTGACAGGGGAGTTGTGTCCTGCCCCAGCAGGAAGGAGAGCCCAGGAGAACCAAGAGCTGTTCACTGGAACTGAAGAGTGCAAAGAGACCAAGAGACGAAGGAGATGTTACTTCCTTTAAAAAATACCTTGTTTTTAAGATAGCCCCTGGATGAAACCACAACATTCACAGTATAAATATTCACAGGTCCAAACAAAGCAATCCCATACCCTAGAAATTTCCCCACTAGCTTTAATAGGTACTTGGCCTTCCTTTAGGTCAGCAGCCCCTTGCCACCACATTGAGTGTGGTTGTCTTGCCCACTGAATGAACACTCACTCGGCTGTGCATTTGGAGCTGCTTCACCTTTTTGTGCATCAGCTCCCGCTCAGACAGAGCCGCCTACATAGGTGGAAAATAATTTTCCAGAACAAAAGGAAAATAGACTGTGGCATGTGGAAGGGCCAAGCTGACCTTTCCAACCAGGAATATTCTGTGACAGACTGTCCTCTGCTTCACTGGTCACTAGGGGAAATCTTAGCTCATTCCAGACTGGGAATGACTGGCCATCACCCAAAAAGCAACTGAATGAGAACAGTTACATAAACCAACCCCCTCCCACCATCAAATAGGAAAGAAAAATCAAAATAAAATTGCAGGACAGAGTCAAAAATAACTTCCTAGTTAGCAAAGATAACATCCCAGTCCCCACCTCCAGCAAAAGGCATCCTCTCAGCCACACGTGTGTAATTCCATATGGATTTGTCATCTCACTGAGGAGGGAAGGAAGTGACAGCTCCACTGCCACCAGCCAAAGCAAAGGGCTAATGGGTTAATGAGCTGCTTCTAATATGGCACACAGAAAGGAAGCAAAGTTTTCCTTGGCCTGCTGAGGATCCCAGGAGATTCACAGCAGAGAAAACCCTTCACTGTCCTGCACCACTGCTACCATCGTGCCAAGTAAATAAGGAGTGGAGCTTTGAGTGGAGGTGCTGGAATGACAACTCCTGGCTAAATGACGATAAGATCAGGTGCTCACCAACACCTATTCCTCATGGGTGCAGAAACTGCTGGGGCATTCAGAAAGCTGAGGCTGCCCCAATGGCCATCCCATTCAGCCAAAGAAAGCCTGGCCAGCTGTGTGTCCACTGCTCCCACAAAGACTACCTGGTGGGTTGAAAGACCCCAGAGAGATGTTGCAGCTGCTTCACATGCTTAGAGGAGGAGCCCAGTCCCCCTTTGTCCCTCGCACAGGTTGGAAGCCGAAACATCCAAGCAAAACAAAAACAAAGTTTTGGTCTGACCTTACGATTTGGACAACATTCAAGCCATCTCCTGTCCCTCCCTTGCAGGAGGCACACAAAATCCTCAAAACAGTTTTAAAAGCCCCATCATGACATCCATGGATGCCACACCATGACATCCACCTGGGCCCTCGGATCCTTGATTCGGCAGCTGAAACCACCAGCACAAAGTTGAAACAACCAAACTCAAGCCAGCTCTCCCTTTCCTGAGGTTTGAAAACAACAAGCTGACGTTTTTTGCAGTGCTTTTTTTCAGCATTTCTGCACAGCTCTGCATTTTGTTGTCTTTGGCATGGACCTGAGACCATTATTCTGCAGAGAAGCTGATCTCTTCTTGTCTCCAAAACCAAGGAGCAGCAGAAACCTCATACAAGTTCCCTCCAATTTTGTGAAGTTTCCAGATCTCAGTCCAGACCAAGAGCTTCAAGTAAGTTTGGATAAACTCTAGATAATCCTCTGAATTGTCAAGTGCTTCAGGAAAAGCATCAAACACAGTACCCAGGACTTTGGAAAGTGCTTCAGAGTTGGGTTCTCCTGGGTTTAGTATTAGAGATGCAAGATCTTTGCTACCCCATGAGCACATCCCAGATTTTCATTCAAATTAACCTTTAAAAAAATAAATATACACGCACTTCACACGCTGTTTGCTACTAAGCTGATGGGAAAGAAAGGTAACACAAATGCTTTCATCATATACCAGCCTAAACCTGCAGGGGAGTTCACTGAGGCACATGGGGAAAGCCAGAACAGATTTATCTAGCAGGTTACAAGAAGGGAAAGGATGAAGGACATCTATTTTTCTTGAAAGGGGAAGAAAAGAAACATTAACTCCTGGTGTTAAAATGCTGTAAAACTGGCTTTTGACTCAGCACAGCATAATGCTGCTTGTAAATGAAGTAATTGGTTTGTGTGAGGTCATGAAATCCAGCATGTCTGCTCTTGCCCAGCCCCTGCAGCACAGTCAGCTGCAAGAGAACACGATCCACATACGGCGCAGGTGAAGGCAAAACAACTCACGTTTCATGCAACTCATTAATCAGATCTAAAATATATTAATACATTTAAGTCTGAGAAGGGCTAAATAATCTGGTAGCTTGAGATTCCTCTGTTTGGGGGTGACATCATGGCAGTTATCTCCATCTTCCTTCAGAAGTGTTGTGCTCATCAAATGCACACGGCTCCCTCCTGCCTTGCAGAGACCTCTCCTGGTTACAAGGACTTAGACCCAAATATCATCACAACAGAGTTGTTCAGCACAGATCAGCACTGCAGTGGAGTAAGAGACAGACAGACTCCTTTTCAAAAGGCAAGGAGTTGCTCCTGGGGGGAATCCAGTGGGACTCCAGAAGAAAATTTTTCACTGTGAGAGCAATTAGACACTAGAATAGACTTCCCAGGGAAGTAGTGGATTCCACAGCTTTAGACAGTTTTAAGGCTCAGCTTTACTGACTGCTGGGCCACCTCATTTAAAAACTCCATTGCTTTATCTTAAAGGCTTGGACTAGATGACCCTCAAGGTCTCTTTCAGCCTACTGTGATAGATGTTGGGAGGATGGCAAAGGATGGAGCATGAAGCAAGCAGCATGGTTCAAACATTTAGACACAGAGAGAACTGCTGGAACCCCTTTTGTTTATGTTTCCAGACATCTCTAGCAAGCTGGGGTAATTAAACACTACTGCAATGGTGTGATAGACTAATTTATTTCTCACAGCCTGAAGCTTTTGGAAGCACATGGAGACATGAACCTTAGTCTAAGGGGGTGGGGAAAAAAGAGCAACAACAGATGAAGAAAAGGAGTAATGCTGAGTGAGGGCAGGCAAAGGTGCAAGGAAGGAGGAGCAAGAAACAGGCCAGCACAGAAAGGTGATGGAGCTCTTTGCTTGACTGTCAGCTCAGGCTCCTCAATCTCTGCAGGGGTTGTTTGTGAGTCCAGAACAAGTGGTGCTGAAAACTTTTAAAGAATTAAAACTTGAATATTCCAAGATGAAGTGTCCCGCTTGGAAAGCAGAGTTTGACACACAGAGGGAAGCCCAGAGAATGTGACTGCTGAACAGCCAACAAAAATATGAGAATCAAGACGGAAGAGCTTGCCTAGGGTCACTGTGGCAAGTCTGGAGTAGAAGTAAGAGGTTTTTCCAACTCCTGCCCGTTTAACAGCTGCACTAACCCAAAAATGCTGCTCCCTGGGTTCTGTGATTCTGAGAGGGAACAAACCAAGGGGAAACCTTACAGTGCTCAAACACAGAAGGCTGTGACAAGAGGCAAAGGACCTGGTCCAGAAGAGATGAGCAGCAGGTGCAAAGGCCACAGTAAGGGAGACAGGATGGATGGTAAGAAGGGCATTTCCAGCACAGGAATGTTGAGGTCTAGAGATCCAAAAGCACAAATGACATTGGACCTTTTGGTTTCAGGAATTAACTGGTCCCTGAATATTGCTTCTGATCCTGCTTGTTCTAAACCCCTTTCCCATAAAGTCATGGAAATGGGAAAATGAAAACAGCCTGTCCATCCGAGAGAAACAGAGAACCAAAGGCATCCTGCCCTGCCCTGGAGGAAGTCAGGACACCAGATCCTGGAGGCCAAGGACCATGGGAATACAGCTTTGCATTCAGTCCTGCTTCACAGCCCGTTTATTTTATGTGTTTATTTAACATCTACATGAATCAAGGCAATATTATTTCATAAAAAAACAGAAAACTTGGATACATTTACTCAAACATTTGGACAAGGAAGGAAGAAAGCCCAGCTCGGGATTTGGCTGGTTTAGAGCACAGGACTGCAGTTATTACCCTGCTGTTAGTGCTTCAAAACCAGCCTAACTGGAGGAACCAAATGCAATTCCCATCTGGCAGTTTTTTAGGGATCCTCCCTAAAAGAAGTCATGACCTCAGCTCAGATCTAAGCAGATAAGAATCCTGCCAGGACAGCGAGCAAGGTAGCACCCTATCTTTTCCTGAATAAAACTATGGACCCTCCTGGGGTGTGAGTGCCCCAACAAGGAGGTTCTTACACAGCTCTTGCAGTGCCCTTTGCAATTACAAGAAGAAAAGTCAGAACCAGTGAACCCATCCAGACTCACCATGCTTTTACCTACCCAGCATCTCCCAAAACACACAAGGGCTCAGAATAAGAAACAGCCAGAACATGGGCTGGTCAGGAAAATGCTGCTAAACGCTGGTAGATAATACCAGCAGCACAAGGTCATAAACTAGGGCTGCCAAGACATTAAAACAAGCTAAGATTGCTGTTTCCTCCCTCCTCTTCCACTGAGAAGAACATTAAACACCAAGGCAGCTGCAGAAGTCTTATTTTTCTAGCAATTCCCAAGGCAGTTACCATACATCTCTGCCTTTAAATCAGAGCTAGATGGGTTTTTGGAAGACATGCTTGTGTCAAATGCAAGTTATTAGGTTCAATAAAGGTTGAAATTCCCTGGCCTGGGCTGTACAGGAGGTCACAGCCTGGTGATTTAAAGTTGCTTTTGGTCCTACTATCTATGGAAAGAAATATTATGAAGGCTTCCATATTAGAAATGGAAGAATAAATAGCAGCAAACAATAAAATTGTCTAACACAGACAGCCTTTGCCCACAGAATAGCCCAGAGCAAAACGAAGGCTCTGCTCATTAATCAAAGATTCACTTTCATTGCTAAGGTCTTTTATCATATTTTCCAAGCAAAACAAGGTTTATGGAGACACACTGTATACATACTTCATGGTGTCTAGTATTTGAGCCCATTAACCCCTTTTGACAGAGACTACAGGTCTGAGATATTACAGGTTTGGCAGTAGAAAGTGGATAGAAGGAAGAGTTCAATCAACATTCCTGTGAAAGAAAGGCAGTGGCATTAAAAAAAAATCAATCCTTTGCACCCCAGAAAATCCCTCAGGGCAGGGGTAAGAGGTTAGGCATGCCCCACAACATGGGGAGGAAAAACCTTTCATCAGGCTTGTCCTACCCTGAGGAACCCACTCCAGCAACATTTCTTATTTCCAGCATCTAAGGATGGAGCTCGTGCTGCAGTTTTAATACAATTAATAAAACTTGAACGAGCCACCAGACACTAATCAACAGTAAGATGAGATCCAGAAGTTCCAGTACTTACAGAATTACTTTTATTTACGACTAATAAGCCACAGTATGGATGGCAGAACTTCAGAGCAGCTCACAAGCCACCCCCAACACGTGGCCTACAGTATGGATGCTAGTGGGAGTACTGATAGGCTGGGGCCAGAGCCTTTGCAGTCCCTTATTACACACTTTTAAATGAGCAACAGAAGTGTCTGTAGGGTTTCTATAGCCTCCCTCATGAAAGAATCTGTTTTAACAGTTCGTTCTCTGCTGGGGATGGAGTCAGGGGAGAAAAACCACCAGACCCAGTGCCATTTAGAGCTTCCCATTTGTTATTGTTACACATTTACTCTCTGCTTGGGCAGCCTGAGTAGAAGACAGAATGTAAAGACTCCCTGCAATGACCTCATCCTCCTGGTTGGCAGTCTCTGCTCTCACTGCCTCCTGGGTGGAATTTGTCATGAATATGGCTTTTGCTTATGTGCTTGTATGTGCAGCACCAGTGACACCAGTGCAGCAGAGGTGGTGGGGATTGCTCGCTAGCCAGAGAATGCTAAATTTAGTGATTTAGTGAGGTTCTGTACTCATTTTCATTCCATGCCTGCACCATTTAGCACTAAACCCTAAAATTATATAGTTCAATAGAGCTTTGTTGTAGCTCTATTGGTTTAATCAGGGATGACTCCACAGTGGGTATGGTTCTACTTTCATCTTTGCCTCGAGTAGAAACGCCAATGAAAATCAAACAAGTAAATCCACCTTTCTGGCACAAACAGAGAGTTAACCTGGGGAACCTGTGGGAAAGGCTGTTGTTTGGTTTTGACCTGCAGACCACCCAGGATAAACAGCTGTCAGCAGGTGCAGGGTAACTCCAGGGCTTTGCTGTATTTAGCACAGGATAGGCACAGTTCAGGAACAAAAATCTCCTAAATATAAAGCTCTTTAAAAAATAATTAAAACTCTTATGTGACCTGCACCCCACGATTACTCTGCTGTGGAAAGTACTTTTATTTTCCAGATATAGCATTGCTCTGCATCCAGCATATGCTTGGTATTTGAACTGCTTTGAAATGCAAATAATTTGGGGTGTTTATCCAAGTAGAGGTGAGACAATGAACCTGCCTGGGACTGCTGACACTTGTCACCTCTGCAGGGTTGCTTTACCAGTGCAATACCATTCGTTTTCAACTGGGACAAAATCCAGTCTCCTTCACTTTAAATCATCTGGATCAACCTCCAGAAAACCCGTTCTGGCCAGCTACTATGGAAAACCCTGGGTTCACCTGGAACTAATGAATGAATAAAATAGACTGTGAATGGGACAGTCAGCAGTAACTGTTTCCACAGAAAGATCCAGCACTTTAACATCCAGTTGCCAGACTCGGCGCAAAATCCTCCTCCAGGCTGGATTAGCCACTGTCTTCTTCCAACTTTTTCTCAAAGCCAAGTAGGATTTTTTCCCCCTTCCTCCTGATGTTTCTCTCATTTGACCTCTCATTCAAGCATCTGTAAAAGCCAGTAGGAGAATGATACCAAGGGTATATTTAGATGCTGATTTTGATGAGAAATCAAGTAGTTTTCCTTACTTGAGGAGAGCTTGGCTGTGCTGAACACTGCTCTGCACAGCCCATGGCTGGCAGGTGTCTTCCGCTGAGGCCAGCATAATTTTCCTACAGTTTGTTCCTTTACCAAGCTTCAAAACATATTGAGAATCCAGCTGACATGACTAAATTATGGACTCCACTTCAGGGTGTGCATTTATGGTTGTTCTGAGAGCTGCAGTCTAATTTTCAGCGAGCTCTCTGTGCTCTTATACCCACAGAGAACGTGGACAGTTTTTCAGGAGTTAAAAAACATGGAAATGAAGAAAAAGACAGTTTTGCACTGGTTCTATCACTGCTGGGAATGAACCCCTTCACTGTTGGATGGCTCTTACACAACAGACCAGGGTTATCATCCTCACAATTAACCACTGGAATCATCTCCCAAGAAAAAGGGTCGATTGCCCTACGTTGGGCATTTTGAAGACCCAGCTTGACAGGCTGCTGGGACTTCTCTTTTAAACTGCATGTTTGGCTTGATAGGTTGGACTAGATGATCCTGAATGTCCCTTCCAATCCAGTATTCTATCAATCTATGAATCTCTACCTAGCCCTACACCTCCTGTACACCCACGCAGGATCCCCAGAGCAGAGCCAAGATCACATAATCAAGCCTAGCTGTCATCTCACTACACTCGTGTGCCTTTCTTACGGTGAGAGAGAGCTGTGATAAGAAAATTAAACAACAAACACCCATTTTGCAGAGCTCTGGCCAGGGCCAAGGTCTCCATCTGGCTGTCACACTCTGGGGCTGGGCATGGGTGGGCTGCTGCTGAAACCCAGGAACCAGGGCTTGGTCTCACTTTAAAGAGCAGCAAGAAACTGTCAGGCCAAGAACAACAGTACAGAGATGCTTGACACTGAGCAAACACGAGCTCATTTATCAGCACGGGGACTCCAGCTCCCTCCCCAGATAGTGCTGGCGGCACCTCTGAGCGACACCAGACAGAAAGAGCCGAGGAGGGGGTAGGTAGGGCACACAGGGAGAAACCCAGCCAAAAGAGCCTTTTAGAGTGAATTAGACTAAAGCAAAACAAGATCAGATGGTAAATGCTCAGAGCTCCCTTTGAGCTTTGCCAGTGACTGCAGATGCAGGGCATTTAATGCCATGGGTCTGGGCACAAGAACAGACTAAAACCAAGAAATAGATATAGAGGGACAAACGGCGCCCTGCCTAACCCTGTCAGGATGCTGGACATACTTACTACTTAAGGAAAGTGCTGCTCAAAGTCATTTCAGCTTGCTGTAGGTCACTCTTATGTTTAATTTTATCTTGGTTTTAGTTTGCCTTGGCACCGTTGTCACACTTTGGGTTGACTGCAGGTCTCCACATAAAGCTCCAGCCGAGTGCATTTACAAACTAAAACAGATCTGTCAGTGGTTCCCAGTGACACAACCACTGCCCTCCCTTAGCATCCCTCAGAGGAGCAGCACCAGGCATCAGAAATCTTCAGAGATGGCCCATTTCCTGCAAAACTTCTTTCACTACCCTTATGTTCCCGCAGCTATCAGGAAATCTGGGTGCTTTTCCAAACCAGGGCTGAGTCTGTCTGCTCCATCGTGATTTCAATGGGATAACAAGGGTGTCAGTTATCAACTGAATGATAGAGGTGACTTGTCTGCACACCAGCATGGCTAGACTCTGCACCACCACCTTCTTTCTCTCAGTCACAAGCCCCTTGGGGTACCACAGGCCACACATCCCCTGCTGCTGGACTTACATGTGTACTTAGTGAAAGCAGAAAGTGATGAAAAGAATAAATCCTCTACTTATGCTGGGAGATTCTGCTTCTGCAACTGCTCCTTTATTATTTCACCAAGTCACCCGTATCTCTGTACAAGTAAATATACATTGCCCCTCCACTTCCACAGAGGGGGCGTGGGGGAGAAAGGACACTGTTTTCTCTGTGCAGTATCAGCTTTCAGCGTGACACACAGTTCACTGCAAAAAACAAACAGCCCTAATGAGAGCGGTTGTGCAGTTGCTGCACCCGGTGTCAGTCACTTGGCTCCCACCAGCAGCCCCAGCCCTGGGCAGGGTCAGCACTCATGGGAGCAGGACGCGTCCCCATCCCTTGCTGCTCTCACCATGAGTCCCCATAGATCCTGCTCACTGGTGGAGTTCTGTACAAACCCCACAGTGACTCACAGCAGCAGAACTAGGGTCAGTGCACCCACTGCTGTGTTTACACCACATCAAGGGGTGGGAAAATGATGCTGTCCAACTTTACACCCAGAGCACTGGTAAGCCAGGGACCAGATACAGCAATCTTCTAAATTTGGGTGGTGTTTGGATGGGAGGAGAGGCCTGGGGGATTTAATGAAGTGCCTCAGGCTGGGGTCAGCACTTGCAAGGGCAGCTTGGCTGTCCCTTCACTGAGGGGCCAACACATCCTACGAGGAGCAGTCTCAAAGGACAACTACCACAGAGCTGGACAAGAAACTCCACAGCCATTTGGAGCATCTCATCTAGCCCCATCAACACAGCCACAATATCTGCATCCCCCAGATCTGGCTGGACACTGGGGTACTTTCTCGAAGGACCTCATTTCCCTGCCTACCAGAGCAGGCACCCCACAAAGTGCTGATGGAGGATCTCACTTCAAAGGAGCAAGCAGTCAGTTGCATTCAGTCCTGCTGAGTCTCCAAGATCTCCTCAGGCCCAAGCAGAAGACAGAATTGACCACCACCTCTCTTTCCCCTCCGAACTGGAGGGGTCAGAGTTCATCCCATTTGTTTGCTCCCAGTTGCCTTTTCTCAGGCTGTTTCACTTTTCACTTGTGACCAACAGTCCCCTTTTTAGTTAGACTCCAGCCCCATCACCATTATTTCCTTATACATCCTTGCTTTTTATCTGCCTATCAGAGAGCTGTCCATCAGATCTAGGACACCCCCCAAAGCTGCTCCTCAGGCTTAGAGTGGCCCCATTGACTCAGAATGGGATACCAAGCTGGGGAAACCACCATCAGATCCTCATTCTTCACCCAGTTTTAATTTACTCCTGACACTAGAAGTCCTAAGCTTGTCCTCTTTACCTTCATTATGGTCTCCAGCCACTGCAAAAGCCCCGCTCACTCGAGACATCGACCTTGGCAGCTGAGGAGGAATGACGCCCAAGGAGACGTTGCCATGGGCACAGACTGTGGTCCCTCCAGGTTCCCATAGCACCGGGTGAGACATGCACGGGGAGATGAGGGGGAAGAATATGCTCCCTCCAAGCTATTTGTAGCCCATCTAAGCATCTCACAAGTTAAACACTTCTTTCTTCCCCCTACTCCCAGCACCCAGTTAGCTCCGGGTCTCCCCCACTACCAGGGCAACACTTGCAGTGCACAAAAGGCCAGAGAATTGTCCTGACCGACCTGGAGACAAAGATAAATTTCACTGTGGGTGCTCAAGCGTGGCCAAGGGCAGAATGTGGCTCCAATGAGCTGCCTGTTGGCCGATTCATGTCTCCCTTTTTGGCATAAAGGCCTCATCTTGGCCCTTACTGCAGGCTACAGCAGGGCAAGGGACGATGCCCAGGGCTGGAATGCAGCAGGCTCTTAGGAAACCTGGGGTTTGCACCCTATGTAACACTCAGCACAAAGGAGCTCTGTAGGGTGGAGGGGAGGAGGATTGCCCTAAACCTTGCTGCACAGCTATGGGAAGGATGTGGCCATGGAGTCTCGGCCCCTGGCCAAAGACAAGAGTCCAAAGTCATCTTGAGTAGAAGAGGGCATCTGCCCAATCTGGGGTGGTTTTTGCAGATGGAACAGCTTCACCCAATCCTTGTTACAGCCTATCAGAAGGTTTCTGCTGGTCTTCCCAGGCTGTGCCTGCAGACCGCTGGTCACCCTGCCAGAGCTGAGGATTCATCAGCTGCCAGCCCTCAAGCCCTGTATCATTTAAACTCCCTCTGAAGTCCCATTTCACTGGTGATGTCAGCCAAAAGATATTTTAGTGGAAGGGGAAGAATCCCAGCATAAGCACAGGGTGTGACCAAATCCAGAATGAGATTTGACTACAAATCAAGCATCTTCCTCCTTTAAACTGACCCCCTTCTTCTCCAAACTCCTATCACCCTACAGATCTCCCCACCAGACGGGGAAATCAGCATCAAGCCAGTGTGCTGGGCATAGTGGTGAGAGCAAGAGGAATTAGTCTGCATAGTATATGAAAATAATTAGGACTTTAATCTCCTTTTCTCCTTATCAGTGGTCTCAAATGTCACTTTGAGAGGGAAATGCAGGGGAAATTCCTGCAAATCTTTCCTGCAATTAAGGAATTGACAAGATTTTTCAGCTTTTTCTCCCCAAGTCTCAAAAATTACTACATGGAGGAAACAATCCTCCGTGGAGCACATAACTCACAATGGAGTGAAACATTATCTTAAACCATTCGTCTGCTTCCTGCTTAAGTAAACACATTAGGAATGTGTGTATATGTGTCTTGGGCAGCTTAGAAATAAAAAGCAGAGGTATATAGCCTCTCCTGCGTTTGAGTAGCACATTGTTTATGTTGTTACGAGCACAGATCATATTTATAGCTGGATGCTGCGTGAAAGTGCTGGAGAGCTGGGAAGAATTTGTTAGGTTTAATGATCTTTTATTTAGCTGGTGCAGAAAAATACATCCTCTTGGATTGATTCGTGGCATGAATTGTATAGAAACTTCCTTTCTTGAGAAAAGGGAAACCTCAAAAGGTCAGTCTGACTTCAGCTTTCTCTAACATCCAAAGATGTTCACAGAACAAAGCCCGGTGAGCTGCGTGGGATCAGAGCTGGCAGAAATAGGTTTCAGGACAAAAAAGCAAAGCTGCTCAAATCACCTGGGCTGGAAGGGACCATCCTGCACTGCAGCAGCCCCATTCCACAGCCTGTGCAACCCATAGAGCTCTCTAAAGAGCCCAGAGCCAGAGGCTTTGCAGGCAGCAAGGAAAGGGCTGACAAAGCCTTCTGGCTGCATGGCATCTCCCCTATTCACCCAACAGACTAGCCAAGACTCAGCCACCAACTCAAAACCAGAGCTGAGAAGAGCTTTTCTCAGCTCCAAGTCGTCTGAGCTGGATGCATAAGCATCTGCTGTGGAGAGCAGCAGCTCCTCCTGCAAGCCCTGGCTCAGGCAGTCACCAATTTTAGTTTGACAACTTTTGCCTTGCCAAGGGCATTGCAACTCTGCACAGCACAGAATTAACACTGCCCTGGACCAGCCTTTTCCATGCAGCAACCCATCACAGGGCTCTGCAGCCTGGTCTCACCTTCCTCTGCTGCTGCAGGGCAAAGCGAGATGCACACATGTATGTACTAGTAGTTGCTGCCATAGGGGTAAGGACTGTCTGAGTACCACTTTTGTGGTCACTGAGAGGGAACAGCATGCAGAGACATGATGAAGAGCATCCCCACTGCCTGCTGCAGAGCCAAGGAAGCCCAAGCGACCTAGTACAGCAGAGGCTTCCTGGGAGATGACTAGTCCAATGGCCATGGGGAGCAACCAGGGCTCCAGCTGAGAACATCCCTCTGCCTGCAAGTTTTCCTGAGCTCCCACCAGTCCCACAGAGACCTCTTTCTGGTTGCTCATTAAGCCGTTTTCAGGTCAATCCAAGACATCCTCTGGCTTTTCCCTCAGAGAGTATTATGCTTGTGGAGGGGACATGGGGAGACCTCCCAAGGCCCAGGACAGCAAGTACCACCCCTTTAAATCTGTTTTGCAGGAAGAACAGAGGGAACCTACATTTGGTGCTGGCTAAAAATGCTTTAAAGAGAGAAAAAGAGTTGGGTTCCAGTAGCATTGCTGGGTATCCCCTATCAATGTATGGAAGGCAGCAAACTCTCATCCCTTCTGCTCTCCCTCATGCAGCTGTGGCTGTAGGTCTCCATCACTTCCACACTGCCAGCAAAAGGAGTCCACTCCCTCACAAGACTGACTGCCCTCACACATATTCTCCTCTACAGCCCTAACCCAGGTGACAGAGGACCACAAACCTCTATTTGCTGCTCCTGCCTCCTCGCAGGGCTGTGGGGTAAGGAAAAGTAGGGCAGTAAGAGCTGCTGTACACTGGCCACATTAGAAAAAGCTCTCCATTTTTTCTGCACTTAACAAGCCACAGGTTCAAACGACAAACAGATGAAGAGCTGGGTGCTTCTGCATTTTATCTGCCCAGGTTTTCCTTTCTATCCCACAGCCTCAGGGGAACCAAGCCCCCAGGCAAGGAAAAGCTGTTCCAAGGTGCCAGTCTCACCCCCAGCACCACTCCAGCCCTCCCCACACAGGCAGCTCTCACATGGATTAAACTGAAGCTCCAAGAAGGCAGCCCCAGGGTTCCTGCCCCAGGCTGGCTGCTCTCTAGCTAAGTAGACTCAGTTACTCCTGTTAAATTACAGCTATACAATTCCTCCTCTGTAAACCATCAGATTATCTCACCACAAGCTGCTTACCCTCCACCCTCCAAACCCCACCACCAGATGACCCCACCAGGTCCCCAGACACAGGGCTTCTAACACTCACCAGTAGCACTTTTGCACAGCAAACAAACAGGAACAGCCTCCCAGGGAGCGGCTTAAATCATTTAATAGATGTGAAAGAGAGGAGAGAGCTCCCATCTCGTTCCCAGTTTCCCCCCCCCCC
>VZRI01006143.1:138189-224138 GCA_013397515.1 Upupa epops
GTCCCCCCCCCCCGCCCCTTACAAGCACAATGGCAACACAGCTCAGCTGTGGACAGCAGCACCTGCACACCCCATCACAGGTGACTACGGAGCATCAGCAGCATGGCAGGACCACCGCGATGAGCTTAGGCTGACATTTTCTCCTGAAGGAGCTTGCTTAGTCCTGCCTACAGTTTGTACCAGCTCAGCAAACTAAACCAGTTCTTGTGGCAAAGTCTCCCCTGTCTGCTTAGCTCAGGCATTTCCACAGACTCGACACAAGGCACAAACACACAGCTGCTCTGGGCAGCCACCACACACCCGCTAGATGTTTGCACCCAAAGCCCCGGGTTGCCCCTTGGCTGCTCCTGCAGCACCAGCCAACCTTGCAGGGGGACTTAAACTGCTGGGGAGAGGAGCAAGAGATGCTGAGGGACATAAATCCTGCTGGAGGAGTGAGATGAGGAGGGTCCCTAAGGAAAGGCTTCAGCATCTACAATGAGGTCATCTGTCAGAGCTGTTAGTCTGTGTGAAAGAACCCAAGGCCCACACCCCACCTGACATTACCGTTCTGGAAAAAACTCCCAGGGTGGAGTTTGTCCGAGTCATCAATTTTCGCGTTTGAGTTTGATGAGATAAAGAGCTAATGTGTGATTTGTGCCAACCAAACCCAACACAGCAGGCTCCATCCGTCCTTCTCTGGGAGAGCAAGGTTTAACCTGGCAGTGCAGCTGCCAATGAGCCATTAATTATGGATTGCATAAATCAAGCCAATCTCATGACAGATCTTCCTGATGCTTATCAAGTGACCTCCCCTGCCACTGGAAAAGGCCCCCAGGAGAGATTGGCCCTTGCAAGGAACCTACCCTACCATGTCCTACTGTGCTGTGATGGGCAACCCCCACCTACCAGGAGGACCGCAGACTGGCACCTCTGGGGGTTTGAACCAACAAGCCTCTTCTCACCACCAGAAGCCAAGATAATTTTCCCACCCTTGTACTGAACAGCAAAGCTTCTGCCAGCTTTTATGGCTTCAGCGTCCAAACTGCTGATGCAATTGTCAGCACACCTCTCCCTTAGCCCTTACAGGAACCATTGCTTAGAAGCCATATTGCCTCCTGAGCCACATTTTTGGTCCCTCTTTCCAGGGACTGGGGGTGAAGACACTTTTTCCACAGAGGATAATGGAGAAGGGTCCCAAAGGGAGCTCAGTGGATCACCGCCAATGTCACTGTGAAATTGGGGTTCAGCTGGCTGTTGCTGCCTGCACAGCAGTGTCCAGCCAAGGCCAAAGGTTGTGAGAAAAAACTGAAGGTTATAGCAGAGACACGAGTGCCACCAAACTTGGTGGGACAAGCATGTGCTTCTGCCCTTAGAATGAAAGAAGGAATTCAGTTTGGACTGTGGCAAAGCCCTGAAAGCAGAGTGGGGAGATTTAGTGGGAGTTAAATCACTGATTTTAACAAGGTTTGCTAGAGATCCCACAAGGCATAGGCATTATAGGCTGGAAAATACCCTTATGGTCATTAAATCCAACCATAAACCTAGTGCTGCCAAGTCCACTGCTAAACTATGTCTCTCAGCACCACATATCCAAGTCTTTTAAATCCCTCCAGGGATAGAGACTCCACCAGTGCCCTGGGCAGCCTGTTGTAGGGCTTGGTAACCTTTTCAGTGAAGGCATTTTTCCTGAAGTTCAACAAACACCTCCCCTGGTGCCACTTGAGGCCATTTCCTCTTGTTCTAGTGCTTGTTTCTTGGGAAAGAGACTGAACTTATCTCCATGTTTTCATTACACTGGGTTATGGACTGGGGGAGTAGCTCCCAGTCCCCTATAGTGCAACCTCCCTCCTGCAACCATTTTCAGAGCTGAATGATGGCTCATGATGAGACATGTGCTCTGGCGGTACTGCCCACTGTTTTTCCATCCCAACAACTGCTCCGGGTCAGATAAAACCCTGTTGTGTCATTACCAGGACTTGCAGTGGCCCATAGCAGATGCTTAGAGAACTCTTGTATGAATCAAGTGGAGCGTGGAGCCCAACAGCACCTTAGGGACTCACAGGCTGATGTTTGTAGCAGTGACAGAAAGACCTTGCACTGGGACCTCTGTTAACTCGCCGAGTGTAACTCAGCCGCACTCACCCTGCGCCAGAACCCAGTGTGAGATGAGGCAGGTTTAAACCGGCAATAACATCCCTGCATGGGGTTGCATCAGCTTCATTAATGCTTGAAGTCTGCTGTCAAGGAACCAGTGCTGCTCTGTGCACTGAGCTGGGCAGAAGCAGTTTTGAGCACAGGAAGATGCCACAAACCCCTGGGGTCACAGAATCGGCTCTGCTGGGGTGATGGGGGTCATGCCTCTGGGCACGTCCAGCAGTGAAGCATGACAGCTCATGGGAGCTGTGGCCCTAATGTCAGCATTCTTGGAAGCCAACAACCTCAGAAGCAGGAAAGCAGAAGTCCCGTGAGCAGCCACGCAACAAACATCAGCCAGAGCTGTGGAGGGGATGGTAGTGCTTGAAAAACACAAATGGGGTGAAGAAGCAAGTTTTCTGGAGCACAGCAGTATGAACAACCCATTTGGCAGTTACAGCAAAAAATCAGAGATGTCAGCACTTCTGAGTCCTCTCCCCAGCTCTAGGGAAGAAGGCAAGGTGGTGGCTGGAGTAAGGAGGCAGAGGCACTTACACAGTGCTCCTCCAGCGTGGAGAAACCTCGGGCTCCCCACTGCGCACTTTGGTGCCTCAGCTGGACACCAACAGTGCTGACCCTTCCCAGGAGCTCTGGGGGATGGTGAGTGTTTCAGACAGCTTGAAAGAGCCTATGAGGGGGAAGGTATTTTGGAAATCAAAACAGCTACTGTTTTACTCCATGAAAGATGAACAAATTTCACCATTAAAGGGTCAGCTCAGTTCATGTGAAGGCCAGCCTTTTGTAACCTCTGCTGCTTCTCTGGGCAGTTTTTCTCCTTAAGAAGAAGCCACTAGGCCAGTTTGGAGGGAGTACTCCTTCTGAAGGTGGAAAATGCCTGGCTTTGTGTCCAGTCCATGTTTGAAGTAGGAGAAAAGCAACTCTGAATTAGCTTTTTATGGGCCTCATGACTCTGCTTGACCATAATGTCAACTTGTAATTAGCAACAGATACCACTTCTGTCACTCGAGATGTTATCATCAGCCGTCTTGCGTTTCAAAGTGAGGAGAGGCATGTAAATTATGGGCAATTTGGTCTCTGAAATGAGTTTGATGGGTTTTCTTTGCTGGGTGACCAGGAAGCCTGGAGTTTGTTATGAACTATAGCGGCAGAGAGAGGAGCAGAACAGTACCAGCATTACAGCTCTCTGGAGGAAACACGTATGTGCCAGCTTCTCCATGAAGGCAGAACTGAGTGTAGGTCTCACAGGGGCTGCATATTTGGAGGATTGAGGAGAATGGGTCTGGAGACAGACACTGCTCCAAGGTAGGAAGGGCTCTGCAAGGCTTCACTCACACATATGAGGGGAGCAAGGAAAAGGGGAAGAGGATGGCTGGTTTCTGGGCAGCCAATGCAGTTGTGTCCTCCTGAGCATACTGCTACTACTGCTTCTGCTGACTAAGTGTTGGATGGTCGAGGGCAGCTGAGACGATGGTTTCCCCTTATTGATAGAGAATGCTGCTTTCAGCTACAATGCCTGTGTAGAGAGAGCACTTCCCAAGACCGGTCTGATTTTTTGTGAGAAAAACCAAAACCCCCAAACTCACATCATCTCCAGTTTTGACCAAAAGTGATCACAGAATCATAGACTGAGCTAGGCTGGAAGGGACCTTAAAGAGCATCCAGTTCACACTCCCTGTTATGGGCAATGTCACCTCTCACCAGACCAAGTTGCCCAGAGCCCCATCCAGACTGGCCTTGAACATTTCAGGGATGAGGCAGCCACAACCTCCCTGGGCAACCTGTTTCAGGGCATCAGCTCCCTCACTGTAAAGAATTCCTTCCTAATATCTGATCTAAAAGTTCCCCTCTTCTAGTTTAAAGCCATTTCCCCTTGTCCTATCACTACAAACTCCTATAAATTTGTAAAGGAGCAAAACTTTTGGGTTTTTTTTTTTTAGGGTATGTGAGAAGTCTCTTTCTTACAGCAAGGCCAGCGAGTTTCCCACATCCCTTGGCACTACTCTGTAGCCTGGCAGATCCCAGTGCCAGACACTGGGCTGAGGGTTTGATTCCATCTATTGCTATATGAATTACCCAGTGTCCCAATGCTGCCTTGCTTTGCCTCCCTGCAGGAGTCACACCAGAATTGCTCTGTGCAAGGGCTCCCCAGGAAATGGGCTAGAGCAGAATTTGGCCCCAAGTCAGCTCTATGGTGTCAGGTTTTCTCCTTTACTGGAGGAATTCAAGCATCACTCCACTGCCCCAATCTTTCTATCTACCACCAGCAACTAACACAGCCAAAAAGGTTATCTGCCTTCAAACAGAAATAGCTTGTTTAGAAAAGAATTCAGTTTTGCTCCCTTTAGAGCTGCAACCACATCCTCAAAGCTGTTAACCTGAAAGTGAACTTCAGATAATAAAACTCTAACCTCACCCCTTCAGAAGAGCCAGCAGTCAGCAGCTACCTTGTGTACTCTCCCGCTATCTGCCCCATCGATTGCTTGATAGCAAGGCCTGTTTTCTTTGTCAAGGGAAGACAGCTACTAAATCTATGCTCCCCATCCCTCTCCTTAGCACTCTTGGGCTCCTCCACAGCTGCAACGCTTTTCCATCGTCCCTGCTCTCAGTTAAATAAACATTATGACACATACTGATTGCTTTAACAAACTTCACTGTTCCACGGCCTCGGCGGAGCATGGTTATCTTTTTACAGGGAACATTCCTTTCCTGTTGCTATGCCTACTGCAGCACCATCCAGCACCACAGCCAAGGCTGCCGAACTAACCCGCGACTTGCAGCCACTCCGCTCTGCTCATCCTGCAGTCACTCAGGAGGGGAGCAGGGCCGGGCCACCAGCAGATGGGAGCTGCCACAGCTCCTCTGCCTGAGCTCCCGCTGCTCACCCCAGGCCGGGACCCAGCTGCAGGAACATGAATACTGCCTTCTGAAAATGCCCCAGAGCTAAAAACCGCTGGGTGTGGGGAAAGGTTGAAGAGGGCTCTGGTTGCCAGCATGGCCAGGGAAGGCCGGTTTCACCCTGCCCATAAGGCTGCAGTTGGAGTTCTGTAAATTGCAGCTAAATTGCAGAATCCAGAAATATTTCTGGCAGCTGGTATTTCACAACCATCCATCATAGTCCTGCACAATTTCCTTCGCATGACAACCTATGTTTTAAAACTTGCAAGGAGAAGGGAAACTGCCATTTGTTTTGGCCAAGCCCAAAGAGCTCTTGGCCTGGGGACTCGGAGAGCCCTGGCTGCTCCTGCTGATAAGCCCCAGCCAGCTCCTGCCCGGTGTCACGGGCACCTTGTGTTTCACACAGAACAGATTCAAGAAACGAGTGTGTTTGAGTTTCCCATCACTGGTTTTTAGTGTCCATTGTGCCAGGCTGCTAATCACCGTCGGGAAACCCAGAGATTTTTAATGACCAGCTCCCCTGAAGTCCGTGATTTCACCTTTTTCCATGTTAGTTTCACCTCTCCTTGTGCAAATGTTTCGTTGGTGATAAAGGACAGGTTGGCTCCTCTCCTCCAATGCTTCAGTTCTCAACTGTCTGATTATTTCTACCTAGAGGAAACCCAGATGCAACAGTTGTGAAACAAATCTGGGCAAAGCAGAGAGAGGCCAGCACAGCCAAAGAGGATTTCTGACAGCTCATCACTTGTTAGAGAGAGTTCTTTCTCCAGGCATCAGGCAGAGTTTTAGGGTCTGCAGGACACATGTGTACTGTCTTCATAGCTGTCCCTTGAATAGTTCTTCACCTTCCTGCACTGCAAACCCAAACTGTTTTCTCCTTGTCCTAAGGGCATTAAGGATACACAGGATCTAATTTTGGTTTCTTCTTTTAATCTTTCTGTTTAGGCTTTTTCAAGCCCAGCAACAGCACATCGCACTAGCTGTGCACAGAGAGAGAAGTACAGGGGTGTGAGCAGAGGAAAGGACTTGCAAGGAAGCAGATAAATTCCAGCCCGAGTCCCTCCTAGCCAGTATCTGGCACCAAGCACACTGGCAACTGCAGCCACACAGGGGGTGGTAACAGACCCCTTTCCTGGGTCAGGCCAACACTTGGAGATTGATTAATCACCTAAGCATCATAAACTCTTCAGCCCTGACCCACTAACCCATCTGCTGAAACACCACTTCTAGCTGGTTTACGAACCCCTCCAGGGGCCATGCCTCCTTATCCCCATCTCTTGCCCTCACACCAAGCTCTGCACCCAGAGCTATGTCCACCTCGTGTATCTGGGAGCACCAGGAGGAGGTAACCTTGGAGGATCTGCTGAGGATAAACTAGGGGGGTCACCCTAAGATAAACCCAGCACTTGGGTAGGAGATTTTCATCCATTGTCCTCCCAAACGGGCTTATGCACAGTGGCTCTCTGGAGACCCATCAACCTGGTCTGAGAGGCAGCACCAGCAGACAATCCCTTCTGCAGCCAGACCCAGCAGCGCCAAGGGATGCTTCTGCTGGCAGCCCACCAGAGACTCATCTCCAGCCACATAATGCAGCCAGGGCAGCACTCAGAGCCTGGACGGCTCAGGAAGCGAAAGATTTAGAGTGCTGGATGGGCCCAAACCCAGATGGAGAGAGACAGCCACATGAATGAAGGAAATGATTCAGAATATGGAAATGTGAGCAGCGCCGGCCACGTGCGATGTGTCTGGAATTGGCCTGTCCTGACACAGAGTGGTTGGGGGTTTTTTTGGGACTTAGACAGGGATTCCTGGAAGCATGTCAGGAGCAGGCTGAGTGCATCGGGACCATGTGGAGAAAGCCTCCTGCTCTGGGCCATCAGCTGAGTGTTTTCCCTGTTGCAGGTTATCCAAACAAGTTTAAACAGCCACTTTCCTTGCAGTCATTTGTTTTTATTAGAGGAAAAATGTACATGCACATAGCCAGCAAGCTCTGCACCCAGGAGATGTGCTGTGGGTTATGATAGAATCATACTGGCCTTCTGTGGAGGAGGGCATGTCCAAAGGTTCTCTGGTCCATCAGGACAACTTCTTTTGTAATTCCACTGACTGTCCACCTGAACTGTGAACAGGTCCAGCCAACAGCAGTGGAAATGCCTCTTCCCCACCATGTGCTATGCCCTGTCGTGGATTGGTACTGTGCAACATCCCTGTCTCAGTCCCAAGCTCCCATCACTGTCCTGCATCCAAGCTCACCTAAGACGAACAAAGCCAGGCTGCCGGCCCCTTTTAGCTTTCCCAACCCAATTTCTAGGCGCATGCTCTGGCTTCTACATCTCCATAGAAATGGGATCACACAATCTAATTGTTCCAGCCTTTGGGTAAAATCAACCTTCAGGACACCTCAGTGATTTCCATACCAACTTGCTCACTTTTGCAGCTGGGCTGTTGGGAGCCAGCAGACCCTCCAGCCCTCCTTTGGCTTCTTCTTGCCCCCGTAATGCAAAAAGCTATAGAAACACCTAAGCCACCTTTTCTCCTTTTGCAGCAGGTTCTACAGATCACTTCCACCTCCACTGCCATCCTACCTCAGCCCCATCAGCTCCTTCCAGCCTTTGTCCACCAAGCTGCTTATTTTCCTAAAATCACCTATTGTCTTGCTCGTTCAAACTGCAGGGGTGGAACAAGTTCACGCTTCCCTGCTGCCTGCCAGTTTGTGTCTCAGCTGGGAAGGACACGATCAAAGACAGCACCAGGGCCTGGGTCTCCAGATGGGCATAAACTCAGCTGCTGCTGTGGGAGTGGTGACAGTCACGGAAGAAGAAGATCCGGGAAGGTTGCTCCCAGACATCAGTGTGTTTCATTTCATTCCACTAAACTGAAATGGGATTGAGTTACAGCCCAGATTTGAGAAATGTGTTCATGGGGTTTGGTGGTGGGGTCCAGCACTCCCTGACACGTGGCAGAGGATGAAGCACTCAAGGTCATCAATCAGCTCCCCACAGGGATCAATCAGGCGAAGCTTCTGAATTTGTGCCTGAGCTGGCTCTGAAGTTGACACCTGGGAAAGGCTAGATCTGCCTGCCTGGGACACGAACCTCCTCCAGACCAGCCTCAAACCTGGTCCTGGAGGCAAACACACGTTTCTGCCCGTTGTCATCTGGCCATGAACTGGAACCACCAGCTAAATTAGTGGGAAGGGAGTCTGCTTTCCTGTTTGTGCAAAAACTGACTTCTCTGAAGATTTGCCAGTGGTGGGGCTGGATATAAGAAGAATAAAACACTGGTGAGATGAAGGAGAGCACCAGTGAAGGTCAGTGAGTACTTCGGATTAAAAGTTATCCCTAGATTTACATCAGGTTTGAATAGTCTGGCTTCCTTTCACTGGGTGATTTCTTGCATTCCTGTGGCCCTAGAAGCCAAATTCATCCTTGCTCTAAATCCATGCTTTCTCTCCTGAAATGAATTTTCATAGAATCACAGTATGGTGAGGGATGGAAGGCACCTCTGGAGACCGACCAGTCCAACTCCCCTGCCAGAGCAGATTCTCCTAGACCAGCTCTCATGGGAGCACATCCAGGTGGATTTGGGATGTCCCCAGAGGGGGAGACACCTTCTCTAGGCAGTCTGTTCCAGGGCTCTGGTACCCTCATTAGAGAGAGGTTCTTCCTTCCTCATGTGCCCCTATTGAAGGCCATAGTTTTGCATTTCAAAAAGCAGTGATGGCAGAACAGCTACTAAACTCCATGAGACACAAAGGATTTGTGCCTGCTGCAACAGCATCCCCAGAAACACCATGTATGCTCTTGGAGGGAGTGCTATGGATGCTTTACCTTTGGCTTCCAGACAGCCCAATTTGCTTTGAGCCTGCTTCATAGTTCTTTCCTTGCAGGGAAAAAGGAAACAAACCCAAACCGGATCTTCACTTCCAAATGCACCTACTTCCTACCATCCCTTTAGGGCAAAATTATGGTGGATCCTTACACCTGTCCTACAATCCATGCAGAACCAAGGATGGAGGGTGGAAAATCAGGAAAAAAATCTGCAAATTTATACCAGGGTTGAGCAACAGATGAGATGATCCTGCCTCTGAAGAAATGACATCATGGATCTGGTGAGGAGAAGGAACAGATTGTTGCTTTTCTGTCTAGGAAGTAGCAGGCTGTCAGAAGAAGTAAAGGAAAGTTCTGGAAGAGAGTAGCATGATCTGTCAAAGGGAAAAGCTGGTGCTAACCAACACCATCCATTGATGGATGAACCTTCCCTGGACTGCTGGTCTGGAGAATTTCTGAGGAGTAAACAACTCTGTCTATTACAGAGGCTCTTGCAGAATCCCTACAAAATTCCAGCTCAGACTCAGCTATCCAGAAATAATGGAATAACTTCAGAATAGCAAGGACATTCTTAATAATCCATTTTGATCCTGGGCTCAGCAAGGGGCTGGTGGGAGGATGCGGAGAGCCCAGCTGTGTGGATGGTAGGTGTAGAGCTTGCTGCTTCAGTCACAGCCAGTGCTCCCTTCAATTACTGCTTTCCCCTTGGCCAACCCCAACCAGATCTTCTATGGCCTCAAGGCCAGGATCACCATTCCTCTTATTTCCCCTGCAGCAGCAGCTCTCCTCTGCCTGGGTCAGGGAGCTGAACTGCTCTGCAGTCTTCAGATGACTTCAGACATTGGTGAAGACAGTAGTTTCACTCCTGTTGAGCTGCAATAATGGGAATGGAGCTAAGGACTCTTGTACACCAGCACCTGGAGACACAGACCAGAGTCAAATACTCTTTTGGGGAGCCCCCAGCCTTTCCCAGATGCAGAAATCACTGCCCCTAGTGGGGCACTATCTCTCACAGTTTGTTCATCACCCCTTCTCCAACACATGAAGTGTGTTTCTATCATTTCTTATTTCTAATAATTTCCCACAATTTAACCTAGAATGGGTTAGGGGACAATGGAATAAAACAGTGGGGTCAGAAGCAGTGACTCCCACAAAACGGCCATAGAAAACAGACAGCATGGATAGCTCAATCAGAGCTTCTGCTGGAGCAAGCAATAGCATGTGGCCATGGAGCCGCTGAGGAATTTGGCTTTGCAGGGAAATAGATTGGCCATCAGGATGGCAGTGGCACCTCCACATGGGATGAGCTTGGGCACACCAAAAAATCCCTGCAACAGGACAGGAGTATTCAGAGAACATCCAGATCTTGCTCTGGCCAGTGTCCCCTTGCTCCAGAGACAGGTCTAAGTCCCCAGTGTTCTTAATGAGTCTGGCACCTCCATGCTCTCACCACACAACTCCGGGCCATGGTCTGGGGGCACAGGATGAATCTCAGCACCATCTCATGGCCCAGGCAGCTCACATGCTCTGTGAGCAAATTCCTTCACTTACCTGTGAACGCCAAGTTCACCCATATTTTTTTGTTGATTTTTTTTCACTGCAGCCCAGAAGTTCTGCACCAGTATATCCCACAGCTGCTTGCTGTGGCCACTCCTCAGTAAGAGGAACATTCTGGGCAACTGGCAGGATCACAGTACATTGTAACATCTGCTCTTCTTTTGTCTATGTTGACCCAAATGAGGGGTTAATGACTTACCTCTTTCTAAGAAGAAAGGTTCCTACCTCAAACAGGAGGACATGTAGGAGCTAGTACCTTTTCCAGAACCAGTATGGATTTTGCTGGGAGGTTGCCATCACAGAAGCCCCATTTTAAAAGGTCTCTTGCAAGAAGGGGGTCATTCAGCTATGTGGTGTCTGTGCCAGTCAACAACTGCTGCTCAGAAATCAGCTCTGCAAAAGCCTAACAAATGTCAAATCCATGACTGCAGGGGTCCATTTAGTCTCAGTGCTCCCTCCAACCACCTGACCCAGTAGCAGATCTGGACTCCTGTTCCAGCACATTATATTTAACTCTGGCCTCCAGAGCAGCAGGTTGCTTAACCCTGAAGCAGCAGTTTTAATCTCCCTTTCAGAACTTCATTAGCATTAACTATTTTTACCACATATTCTCGTTACTCCTGTAAGCAGATCCCCTTGGGCCTCGTTCCATGTCACCTCTTGAGTGTTCGCTCCAGTGAGCCCAGTGTGCTACAAGCTACAGCAAAGGGCTCCTCCCAGATTTCCTGCGCACATGATAGTCCCACAGCATTGCTTATTTCCCAACTGGACCAGTGGGCACCAGTGAACTTGTCCTCATGGTCACTGGGCACAGACTCAGACTGTCACTGCACCAAGTTCCTGAACTGGAGGAGAACAATATGGGCACCGGCACCAGCAGACAGGAGCCAAGCATCGCTGTGATGACCCAGCAGCTCAGCTCTGAGCATGTGGCAAAGGAGAGCCAGGACTGATCCCCTGTCCTAACACGCTGAGGCTCTGCTCCACCCAAGCACGTAGCTCTGCAAGAGACAAACCTCTGTTTTGCTACTGCTGGCAGGCAGCTCGCCATCCTCTTTGTGTCACTTCAGAAGTGCAAAACAGCATGATCTACATCTCAGGTTCCCACCTCATCTTTGAATGATCAAGCCAGTTCTTCATTTGGAAGGATGTTACCTGGTGGCTCTGGAGCGAGGATCAACACTAATGCTTTGTTTCCTCTCATTAGATTTTCCCATTTGTTTTGCATTAGAATAAATCACAAGATGTACATTACTCACAGAAGAAAAGTCTTCTCCCAGGAAGGGCCTTTTGCTCTGATAAACATATTTTCCCTCATCTGCTGCCAGTGTCATTGCTGTGACGTTCTCTTTTTGCACTCTAGGCTGTAGCTCTGTATTAGTCCAACAGAAATAATAAGTCCTAACATGAAAACTTCCAGATGATCTTGGCAGAAAGAGCACGTCCATCACAAATGGGAATCACATTTGATATTCCACAATGGCAGGAAACTCACCTGGTTTTATTTAGCCTCCAACACAGCTATGTGCTATTGGCACTGCTCCAGTGCATCTCTTCTGAGGGGGACTCTCTTTCTTTTTAAAATCCCTCTATGTTTGTGCTGTCCTTTTGTATCTAAAGCATCCCTCATGGTTCATTTTCACTGAGGAACTTCCCTGAATTTTTTTCTTGTTTGTCTGCTGTGAAAATGTATGGAGGAACTCAGCACTTCATGCATTTACAGCTCCGTTCCCACAACAAGGTGCTTGAAATAAAGAAATTGGCTCAGGGTAATCGCTTGATATGAGAAAGATTATCCAGGCAATGAACATCTGTATCACAGCTACGGTTGATGGCTCTGAGTTCTGTATCATGTGCCAGGAGCTCTCTCTGCCAAAACAAATACTTAAAAAAAAAGATTTCCAACCCAACATATGCTTCCATAGGACTTCTCCAGTACGCACGGTGCTCATCAAAAAAAAAAAGAAGAAAGAAAGAAGAGGGAAAAAAAGACTGGCGTGTTGAAATAACACAGGAAATTATGCAACCGATACCTGAACCTGAGCACTGCAGATCCTATCCGGAAACCTACTCTATCTCACAAAGCTTTGGTGGAATAAAACAAGTTACCCTTCTTTTCGAAACTGAACTTGTTGATACAGAGTCAGATGGAGGTTTTGCATCAACACGGTCACTGCAGGCCAGAGCAGCTCTACATGGGCCAGGTTTCTTGTCATCCCCAGCATCTGGGCAGGGTAAATCTCCCCTAGCTGGCACCGTCATGGAAGCCTTCAGGGCTAGAAACACATCCAAGGGGCACATGGATGCTGGCTGCTCCCCTGCATGGGATTGAATTGCCTCCATGGCTTTTAGCATGCAAGCTGCATGGATAAAGGGGATGGAAAAACAAGTCTAGAATAAAATCAGCTGTGAATTTGTGCCAGAAATTTAACTTGACTCAAAGAAATGTCATTTCTGAGATAAATCCAGGAATGTTTCCCACCTTATTGTTTCCACACTTGCATTTGATGCATTGGGTCACATCCATCCCCCTTTTCTCCAGGAACCTCTGCTTTAGGGGCTCTGCATAGGACTTAACCTAGGACTCACAGTAATTTACTTAGGAACCTGGGGCAAAGCCACAGAGCCCATAACCCCCAGTGGTGAACAGGTGAGGATTACGTGAGCTGCAAGTTCCCTTCTCAGCACATGATGGGGGAACGCAGTCAGGACTTGCCCGGGCATAGCATGGGGAGCTCAACATCACAACTTCAGACTCATAACAGGAGATCCCCTTCCCACCTAGCGAAAATAAAGTTCTCAGGCTCAGATCACCTTCTTTTTGTGCTCAACCAGGGCTGCTGACCAGGGCAGTTCTGCTTCATGGGTCTGTTTCAGTAAGTAGCTCACCATTCCCATGTCTAACCACCACTGTGTCTGCACAATGGATCTGGGCACTGACTGGCAGCTGTGGCAGGAGGAGAGAAGGGCTAGACATCTTAACCTTGCCAGCCAGTAGCATAGTGAGAAGAGAAGGCAGAGGCAGGACAGAACCAGAACGATCTCCTTGCCCCAAGCTAAGCACTCACAGGTGTCTCCTGACAGAAGAAATCTGCCTGCAAAATGCTTTAATGGGAGAGTCTTCCAGTACCACAGTGTGAAGCAGCCTTATGGGCTTGTCCTGGAAAGGTCTGACTGGAAGTTTAGTGGAGCTGACAGGAGTTCTCAGGCTCCAACAAGCCAGAAGTGCCTTGGTTTCCTTGTTTAGCCTTTAGCTGGCAATACCTGCAGGGGTGTGCATGTCCCTGCCTTCACCCCAGCTTCTCACATACACAGGCTGTCCTCTTCCACTGATACAAAAACACATCCCACCTTCCTCCTGGAAGCAGAGCTGCCTCTATAGCAGCCTTACTGGTGAGTAAGTTCATAGAGCCTGGAAGGCAGCTTCCTCCTCCCAGGCTGCCCAGAGTTGCCTGAGAACAAATTAATAGCTTCATGTCACGGAGAGACATTCATCTCCACTGCTGCCTTCCCAGCCCAAACCCCAGCACCTCGCAGACAGCCCCATGCAGGAGCAGGCAACGGCCTCCAGCCTGGTCGGACCTGAGTCCTGTGATCGTCAAGGAGCCCTTTGTACCTGTGAAATTCTGTCAGCATGTGAAACAATGCTCCAGCAGTCCCAAACTCCTTGATGCCCCAAGAAAATGAGTGAGCAGAGGAGCTGGGAGAGTTCCCGAGCACATCTCCATGGGCAGGAGAAGGACTATCTAATCAGATGGGGATGGAGAACAAATAAAAAACATCTGCTTTTCACCAGCTCTTCTCCCAATTGGAAAAAAAAATGCATCCACATACAAGAACAGGGGAAGAGGCACTGATGAGCTGTTATCTGAATTTATTGCCAGCATCTGACCCACAGTGGGGTCTAATTATTTTTTTTTCCCTTCCTTTAATTTATGGCCCAGTTTTGCAGCATGTCATGACATCACCCAGGGAGATAGATTTCATAAACACGTACACACATCGTTCTGGAAACAGGATGAGCCCCCAGGCCATCCTGGGCTCCATGCAGCATCACCCCAGCAGCTGTCCCCAAGTACCCTCTCTTCCATGAAATGGGTTGGTGTGGCTGTCAGAGCCACCCCCCTCCTAAGGTTTACAGGGCTGAAGGCAGCTTGGAGGGGATTTTCGCTCCACATCAGTGTAAAGGCAGCGTTGTGCCCTGGTGTCCTTTCTATCCACCCTATCAGCACTTTCCCTCTGAGGGAGCCAGACAGCTCTGCACTCTGAGATGATTTATGCTGTTTTCTTTTGGCAGTAAAACACTTCAAATCCTTTAGAGACTGGGTGGAACCAGAACTCCCTTCTCCATCACTCAGTCCAGGCTCTGACTGGAACAGCCAGTGGTCAGTAAGTGCATGACCAATGCATTTCCGAGGTCCAACACCAGCCCGTGGCCAGCAGCACCCATGTGACTGGTCCAGGAAAGAGCTCTTGGCTGTCTCACACCTAAATGGGCAACTGATGGCAGATCCCTTGTTCCAAAACACTGAGATCTGTTTGTCTGCCTGCAGCCTCCCCTGGAGAGAAATAACTAACTACCCATCTTCCAGGTGGAAACCTCATCTGAAAGGTCAAGACCAGATGGATAGAGGCAGCTTGAGCTTCCCTCTGCTTTCAGAGGAGACAACACAAGCTGAGGCTGAGGTAGGGCAGAGCTCGGTTCACAATGCTGGCAGCACAAGGGCAGTTTGCTCTCAAAAACCATCTGTCCAAACCAGTGTGAGAATGGATGGAAACCAGCCTTGAGACCTACCAGAGGCAGGTATTGTATGGATTCAGCATAAGCAATTCTGGCTGCATTCCCAACAGCTTAGCTTGATTACTTCTGAAATTAATTAACAGTCACAGAATGGGAAACAGGAGGAAAATGAACCACCCTGGTGTGTGAAGGCAGGGAGACAAGCAGGGAAACCTGGCCTCACGACTTTGGAGAAAGTCTGACGCTTCAAGGAAGATGGAAACTGACTTTGTTTTTGCAAAGGAATGTTCAGGACAGAGGATGGGAGGACATAAACAACCCTGTCAGCCCCCAAACAACAATGGGCCATCTGTGAAACCCAGACAAGCAAATCAGTCGAAGGCTAGTTCTCACACTGACATTGCCCTCTTCATCTTCACAAGGTATTGTCAGACCATGGTATAAGGAAGAAACTTACAGCTCAGGTTCTCTAGGTGGTCCAACTTCTCTCAGTTCTTGGCACCCTCTAGCCGAGACCCCCATCATGGATGTAACTAATTTCAGGATGACAGGAGTCTTTTCAGAGCCCTGAAAGTGCTTTTGTATTACCAAGTTGTAAAAGACAACCAACATTAAATAATGAGAATGAATGTGACCCTAAAGCATCGTTTCATAAGGTTTATGAAGAGGCTTAGGAGGACCTCATTATCTGTACCAGGACATTAAGGGTGGCTACCAAGAAGACAGAGAGACCCTTTTCACAAAGAATCTCATAGAAAAGACAAGGGGTGATGGATACAAGTTGCTCCTGAGGAGATTCCAATTGGACTCCAGAGGAAAATGTTTGGCCATGAGAGCAATTAAACACTGGAACAGCCTTCCCAGAGAAGTGATGGATTCCACAACTGTAGACAGTTTTAAGGCTCAGTTTGACAGGGGGCTGGGCCACCTCATTTAAACTGTATTGCTTTAATTTAATAGGTTGGACAAGGGACCCTTGGGGTCCCTTCCAACCTGTGATACTGTGAAATTGCAAATATCATGTCTAGTGGTGCTAGCTGCTCTGAAAGTACAATGCAGCCACAGCATAGCTCCTCCATCACATGGAAGTCCTTAATGGAAAGGGCTAAAGAAGGGCTGACCAGACCTCTGGGTTTTAGACTATTTTCTCAGAGGTCATCCTTGGGGGCTTTTAGCTTTCACTTTATTTTCTCACGCCTCAGACAGAAGTCATCTCTAACGGACATCATACATGACCTCATCACTGAATTATACTGCCATCACAACTGTAGCTTCCCCCAGTTGTTAGCACTGGGTTCCAATTCAAGTTGAATCCCCAGCCTCCACAGTCAGACGCCTAGAAAGCCACTGCCATTAAGGATGGGATGTAACGAGCCAGATCATCCTTCCTGCAGCTCCAGCACAGCCAGTGGAGATGGGATTATTCTGCCTCAAAGCAGTCTTTAGCAGCCTGTCAAAAACTCTTGTTTTACTCATGTTTACTTATGTAAACAACTGTGAGGGGGTAGAAGAACATTGTGATTAAAGTGTCCTGTCCTCAAGGGTCAGAATGCACAAGACAGAAAACTCTGTGTGGGTCTGCAGGATCTCTCACCCAGTAGGCGTCACACAACTCCTGTATCAGCAGAGAAAAGTGAGGTAGGGAAGACTTCTAAGACTCTCATAGATGAGAACACCTGAAATAGGATCATCTTCTCTGAAACACCACCATCTCCTGCCTTCCTCCCATCAGATCAGTATCTGATGTAACCACACAAATGTCCCCCTCTCACAACATGCTGAAGATGAAGTCATTCTTTGTTCCCTTCTGTCACAGCACTAGACAGACCGAGTTAACATCAGAAGATCAGGGAACTGACTGACTGGCACACAGATAGACAGCAGTGCTTGCAGTAGCCCACATCTTCAGCACAGATGCCCCTGAGCATGGTTTATCCTGGGGCTGGATGCCAGCAAGGCCAGAGAACCCTAGGCAACTGCTCAGGAACACAAATCTTGACACCTAGGTGCTTCAGCATTTTCTGTGCACCCAACACTAAATCCACCTACTCAAGCCCTCAGATTGATGTTCTCAGAAACCCCCAGGCTCTCTGCAGTGGATTTCATCAGGAGCTCTGGGATAATCTCCTGTTGGAGAGGGAGCAGCCTCATCCAGCCTGTCACTGGTTGGGATAATTATTTCTTTGACTGATGATCAAGGAGCTATTATGTACTGAGAAGGGAGAGATTTGTTCTGAAACACTCATGGCACTGCTTCAGTGCTTGCAGTTCTGTCTCGTTATTGCTGGTGGAGAATTTTAGAGGCCACCAACAGACCTCCAAATGCAGTCATTGCTGTGTGGAAAATCCAGTTTGCTTTGGAAGTCTCCTGACACAAGGCCTCATCTTCATGCTCCTTCAGCAAGCTGTTTGCAGCACATGCACTGGTTCATGACCCCGTGATTTAATGGACATCATTAAATTTTAGCAGAAGAATCCATGACTTTGAAGGAACCCCCTAACAGGAGTGTAACCTGAAAGTGAGACGCAATATACGGGTATCTCCACCCAAAGGGCTCCTTTTCTCTCAAGGTTTAGTTTATCTCCATGCCACCACTAGGTCAAGTTCAGCAGTGAATCCTCATGAACACTGCGGCACTGAGCTGCTCCAGGAACAGCAAAGAGCATCAAGGCAAGAGCTGCGAGCGCACATTTCTCTGCACCTCTTCCTGTCAAAACGTTCACGTAGGCACAGACAAAAATTCTTATTGGAATCATTATTGTTTGCTTACAGACAAACCCCCAGCGCTGTGCCACATGCTGTAGAACACTTTGACATTACATGGGCTTAGGCGGTAGGACTGGTATAATCAGCTCTGTGTCCAGTCACCGAATTCCTCACATTCTTTGACTTCCCATTCTGTCTCAAATGTCAGATATCTCACTGGGGGAACACAAGCAGTAGCAAGGGCTGGGGCTTTGCGTGGGTTTTAATTGTAAAAGCAACATTCTCACAGAGAACGACAAGGTTCACAACCCCACTCCACAACTTGGGCAGACTAGGAGAACTTCAAAAGGCTTCTTGTCCCCCCAGCTGGGTGTTCTGGGGTTTAAGGCCCCTCAGATCTAGCTGGGGGTCTCAAAGGTGCAGAGCACCCATAACCCTGGGTCACAGAGCCTCTGCAGGCTACTGCCTTTTCATGAAAAGTCTATCTGAGAGTGAGTCTGAGTGTGGCAGCCGGTCTGGGGAGGCTCCCATACCCAGCCTGCAAACAACAAACCATTTCAGAAGCCTGACTGCTGCTTTCCATTTCCAGTACAAGAACAAAGCAATGGCAGAGGGAGTCTTCATCACCTGGAGATTGTTCCATGACACTGAGCTCTGTTTATAACCTCAGTATTTAAAGATTTTAAGATCTTGTGGATTCTCCTTTGTATCCTGGTGCAGCGGGATCCAGACCTGTGTGTGGGTTTGAAGAGATGAAGCTACCCAGAACAAATTCTTTTGATCACTCCTCTGCCTTCCGCTGTGCACCAGTGAAGATGAAACTTTCCTGGGGAGCCAAGAAAAACCCAAAGGCAATATTGCCATAACATTGTTCCCCCCAAAATGCAAGTGATGCTTAGAGTTTTTCCACATCCTTAAGCAAGGAGGCAGCCTGCAGGAGCTCAAGAAAAGCCAGGGAGTCCAGAAATATCCCGTGATATCCCGAGATGTTCATATGTGCCTGGATTATGAGAGAAGTTACCAGAGCCAGCGTCAAGAGCTGAATTTCCCTCTCCTTGCTGCAGAGCACAGGTCTGGCCTCACAACAAGCTGTTCTGGGGTAAAGCAGAGATGTGCCAATGTGATGCTTCCAGCTGAACAGAAAACAGGAGAATTCCTGGCCCAGTGGCCACAGCTCTACTCCATCCAGCTCCCAGAGGAAGCCCAGCAGCCTGTGTGAGGATGATCTGTACCTGAGAGCCTTTTCACCTCAGCGACACAGCCCTGTCCCTGCAGGTTTCCAATGCTGACAGAAAGGGGATGAGGGCAAAAAGCAAGCTGGGTGGTTACAACCAGGTCCATGTCATTTCACCCAGGACATCTCTAGCATAAGTCCGCTGTGCTTATCTAAGCACTTTAAGCTATCTGGCAGGAGTTGAACAAGAAAGGGACCTGGTACTCTGCAGCCACTGAAAGTTCAAAAAATATTGCGGGAGTCTGGTCAAAGAGATTCACTTTTTCTCTACCTTCTCTTTTATATAAGTGGGGAGGGAGGCCTGTGCTCCCAAGGGGTGCTCCAAGGGACCCCCACAAGGGTCCACCCCACCTGCCCCAATGGCAGGAGCATCCAGATCTGGGTAAGTCCTGTGCCTTACAGCGATACAAGCAGCCTAGGGAAGCCATAAATGAAACACATGGATTTAGCATTAAAGGCCTCTTCCCAACTATGACCAAAGGAAAACATCTGTAGGGGGAAGGAGCGGCTCATTTACTGTCTGAAACATCAGTGAAATCCAAGAGAAAAGATACCAACAGCAGCAATTACCCGACCCCTACAGCCCCCTGCAAGCAAACGTGGCTGGTTTGCACCAACTCCTTTCTGTGCCAGCTGCAGGCACTGAAGAGAAAAATCACAAAAACCAGCCCCATACTCCCCAGTCTTTCTGTTTTGAAATGGGGAGCTCAGGCTGACTAACCCCTCGGAGGAAAACAGCCAGCCAGAAGGGCAGGAGCTTGAAAAACTTAATCCTTTCTGGAAAATGCAAAATACTTGCATTTCAGCTGGACAATGAGTCAGAGATGATTCCCAGCAAACCCTCATTCAATAACACCAAGAGCTGGGTGCAGTGGGTACAGCTATCCTCCCCCCCTCCCCCTACTGAATCCATCTCCAGCTTTTGAGATTGATTCAGGGCTGGTCGGGGCAGCGTTAATTCAGACCGACACAGCCCGCTCCCATCATTGACAGGGAGCCACAGGGTCAACTGGAAACCAGAGAAAATCTGTTTAGTCATTTCTGAAGGCAAAGTAAACCGTGATGATATCACTGACTCATGCAGATGCTCAGTCGGCAGCTCCCTGCCAAAGCACCTGGCCCCCTGCCTCAGTAAAGCATTTGGAGACACTGTGGTGAGCTGTAAGGGAGCTCCTCAGACATTATTAACCAAACCATGGCCTTCTTTTAGAAAACCCAGTAAAACTGATACACGGGGTGATGGCTTGAAGTAGGATTGTGTGAGGCTGGGCTCAGCACCAGCACACTAGAGCTCAACCCTCCTTCAACTTCCGCGGGGTGTTTTGGGGAGTTGCTCACACCCATCCCAAGCAGAACCACCCCTGATCCATGTCAGGGGCTTTCACAGTAGAGGAAGAATTTCATTCTCCAGGCAGCTGTTATCAGGGCTGGTGAGATCACCCAACACCCAGCTGCCCTCCTCACAGCAGACAGCCCATCTGAGTGACACCCACACCACAGCTCCTGGGCACAGAGGGAGGACATGGCTCCTGGGAGCTCTGGATGGCCTTCAGCAAGCCAAAGGGGTTGGAAAAGTTCATGCTGCAAAAGGGCTTCATCCCATCATCCTGAAGACCACTTCCCCTTGATATAGAAGCATCCCACAGTCCCAAGGAGATATAGCCTCCAGGGCTCCGAGCAATCTCTGCTTATTGTAGGGGGGGTGGACTAGATCACCTTTGAAGGTCCCTTCCAACCCATCACATTCTATGATTCTAAGAGCTCACCTACCCCATCACAGGGAAAGACATGATAGGAAAATGCAGGCAGCATTGGAGGGGGAGCTAGGGGAGCATGGCCAGAGTTTGGCTGCCTGGAGTACCCATCAGAAGTGGCACTATGCTTCACTCTGTGAACCAAAGAGCTCTGAGCAGCAGACCCGGGGCGATTTATTGACTGAGGGGGCAATAAATAAAACCATCCCAAAGCACAGCCATCATCTGCTGGAATTGAGGGGCAGGAGCCAGATGCCACCAGCAGCAGAGAGCACAGCAGGCAGCTCTTGGCTTTGAAGGCACCTGCAGGTATGAGCAGGTACTTGGTGCTCACACAGCCCCTCTGCTCCAGAGCTTCTGCCTCAGGTAAACAGGATAAATAGAGGAGAAGGGAGGCTCAAAAAGAAGAAACAACTTGTCCCTGAGTCACCAACAGCTAGAAACACATTGCAGGTCTCCTCCTCCAGCCCTGCTCTGCTTCTCTGCCTGAGAATGTTGTTCTGTGGCCCTATCACTTCCTCCCCAGCTTTCCCCCAGCACTGCTTTGTTCCCCTCCTCCTCCCCAGCTCTGAATTATTTCAGCAGCAAGCCCAGAGCTGGTGGTCCTGTTAGAAATGCAATCAAGGAGGCAGCCAGCCCCTCTCTTGAGACCAAGCTAGGTGGCCTTTGAGTTCATGAGGAATTCAAGGAGGAAAAAAGAAAATAAAAATAGGAAGAAAAAAAAAATCAATGTCCAAAGGTTTTTTTTTTCCTTCAGCAACTGCGATTGTTTCTGTTTCCTCATAAATCATGTAAGGCCAGGGAGGACCAATCTGCACACCATTATTATTGTCTCAATACATTTGTTGAAAGAAAAATAACACTGTGGCTTTGCTGGAGCAGACAGGATCTGCTATTCCAAAAGGTTTGTTGATATTAGCCTACAGTCTTGTAGGGCTCCATGTACACTCTGGACTGAAAGTGTTTGCTGCATTCCCATCTCGAAGATACGGGGAGTCACCAAACCCAAATATTACTCTAAGTAGCTGAGACCTCAGAAGGTCTCTATTTCCCTTTGCATTCAGTTTGCCATTAACTCTTCAGCAGTATTTGTGTGCATTAAGCTCAGGGAGCTGAGCTGGGCTACAGCTTGGACTCCTTCACATCCACCTAAACAACAGCTGCAGTTCACAACAGGTGTGATTTACTCTGGTTTTCCAGTGGATGTGAGCAGGGCAAGTCTCTCCAGCTCAGGGACCAACCGAGGGCAGCCCAGGCTCCGCTTTGGGGATAAACATCAGGCCTGGGTACATGCTGACCCACCATCAACAAGCTGCTGCCATCGTACTCCCTCAGACAGAGGTTCTCAGCCTTCCCCAGTCCAGGCAGCACCAATGTGGCAGCACCAAGGTTATGTTCCCCAACAACCTGGGAGCTACGGGCTCTGTTCCAGGTCAGCTTGGTCCAGGTCAGCTCTTCATAGCACCAATGAGCTGTGGGCTCTGCTCCCCAACAACCTGGTCCTTTGCAGCTCTCTGTAGCTACAGGCAGCATCAGCACACCAGGGAAAATATGGACAGGCCATATGCTTAAGGCTCTGGGGTTCAAGCAGAGCCACATCGTATGTCAGACCAGAACAGGAGCCACCAGCATCCCTATGCTGGTTCTCAGTGTCCCTAGGAAAAGCAGCTGGTTGGACTGCACATGGAGAACAAGATCAGTGTGAGCCCATGCCCTTGTCTGCCCATGCTCCACTTACCTCTGAAAGAACACTGCAGAGCCTGGAGTTTTCTGATTATTGTTTTCCTTTCCATAGCACAAGGATAGCAGGAGTCTGCTCCAGCAGGTCCAGGAGGTTCCAGTCAGGATATATCAAGGGCAGCTGCAGGTTACATGGGGACAAGGACATAGCCACCCCATCATGATAAGCATCCATCATACAAAGCCAAAGGATGCCACAGACCCTGGAGGGTGGCCTTGTGGTGCTTTTGAATCCGGTAACCACACCTAAGTGGTGCTCATGCCCAGTCCATCCCCATCTGCCAAGAATAGCCAAGCCATCCTGCAAATCAGGTCAAATGAGGCAAAGGGAGTCCCAGAAGGCTTTGAGTGAGGACCCACAGGTTGCTCTGGGGGAGTCCATAAGCTCAGGTGCACTGTTCACACCCACAACAGACTAATCTCAGTCTGAGGTGCAGTAAGAAGGGAAACACCAAGACAAACAACAGGGAGTGTTGCCCCAGTGAGAGGGGCAGCCCCTGTGAGAGCTGCTGGTGCCCATCTGCTCTGCAAACTGTGGCAGTTACTGACCATCTCTGTGGCCAGTAAACACTGTCACAGCATGTCAAATTTGTCCTCTGATATTTCCAAGTACCACAATTTCTGATACCTCCAGCCTTGAGGGAAACGGCAGTTTAATTTTGGATGCTCAGCTACGGCTACACTGGTTTTGGAAGTTCAACAACACGCATAGAAGGGTTTTTCCACACGGCTTCACTTCTGCTCCCTCTGCAGCAGTTCCCCAAAACCAGACTGCTTATGCAGGGTTTGCTTCACATCACAGCCTTTTCCCTGCTCAGAGGGCCCCGCATCACAGGGGTGAAACAAAGAGCATGTGGTATCAGAGGGAAGATAAGGCAGGGAGCCTAAACAACCCTGCCAAGGTGGGTCAGACTTCTGGGCTGAACCCATCCCCTTCTGAAGGTCTCCAGAAACCTTTCTGGACAAAAAAAAATGAGTGAAATAAATGCCAAGGTTTTGTTTCAGCTACTATAAAAGGTCCCTCAAGCATGGTTAATACTCATATTAGATCCTCCCACCTCCAGAAGCCTCCCTGCAGCATTTACACCCATGGCACATGGAGGCATCTGCACCCAGGAGACAGCACAAGACACTTGGTCGTCTCTCAGTGCAGAGGGGACCTAGACAAGGACTCAGCCCCATGGACCATTGCTCTCACTGTGTGAAGTCAGTGCTTGAGTTAGACTGCTCAACCCAGATCTTCCTTGTCCAAAATCCATCCCATATACCTGACTCTCCAGTATCCAGCAGTACTGAGGGCTGGGATGAATCCACACGTCCCCCAAGCACTGCCACCCATTCAGCACTGCGCTACAAGCAAAAAACAGCCACACATCTACCTCATAGAGTGTTAAACTATCACAAGGGAGCAGGTTTGGGCCGTGGGGGTGTGAATTTTGGAAGCATTTTCCTTGCTCTGCTAGATACACAGAAGTCTTTTTGCATTTGAGGCAGAGTAACAAGTAAATAACAAGGGAAAAAAAGTTACTCTGCACAGTCAGAAGGAAAAAGCCCAAGGGTGAGGCAAACTTGGCTTGGATGCCCCAACCATAGTTACACAGGGCTCAGGCTGCTGCTGCTGAGCTGCGGCCACAGCTCAGCAGCAGCAGCTTGAGTCCTGCATAACAATGCCCTGTCCACACTGAAGACTGTCCCTGGAATGTGTCTGTGCCTGAATTTCACCCTCCCATTAGCCAACGATGCACAGACGAACAGTATTATCAGCACACTGCTGGCTCCATCCGACAACCGGCTCCCGTGCGAAGCGTTGACACGTCTCCAAGAAACTCCACCACCCATATCCTGATGAAAGATGTGTTTGCTTGTGTCTCGGTCGAGTCCCTGTTTGTCCTCTCAAAAAACCACAATGTAATTCAATTCCAGGGCAGGCTCCAGCACGGCGACAGCCCAGAGCAGTGTAGGGGCTGTTCAAGACCCTCCGCCACCCCCCACTGCTCCACTTGAAAACAAAACTCGGGGCTGAGGTGACTTAACTGATCTTTTAATTATTATTATTGCTTTTTTTTAACTATCCGGGCAAATAAAACCTCTGCACAGACCAGTCTGACTCCAAGTTGAATTAGTGCTTCCCAAAGGACCTTGAGAAACCAGTTGGTGATGGGTCAACACCTCCATAAACACCACAGTACTGGATGGGTACCTTTCCCATCTCCCCACACCTGTAGAGGTGGCAGTGGCATCCACACTGCTTCATCCACCCCTTCCTCATCTTTCTTCCTCTGGGAATTTCAGCAGGTTTCTACACAAGGCAGTAATGTTCTCATGACTGTAGGTGGCAGAGGATAAATCCCACATGGAAAAAATAAGATTCAGATTGAAAATTAGGAAGAACTTCTTCCCAGCAGGAGTAGGGAGGCCTTGGAACAGGCTTTGCAGGGAGGGGATGGAGGCACTGTCCCTGGAGGGGTTCAACAAATGCGTAGATATGGTGTTTTGGGAGATAATTTAGTGGTCGGGATTGTAGGCTGGACAGCTGGACTTGATGATCTTGATCATTTGATTCTATTCTATTCTATGACACAGTCCTCAAGCACAAGAGGCCATGCTGACGTTGGGTAGAAGCCTGACGCGAAAGAACCTCACATGTATCTCTGGGACTGCAAAGGACTAGAAAAAAAACACCACTTGGCAAAGATTCATCAGGTAACCAAGAGCATCATTACATGGTGGAGAGAAGCATCTTGCCCTGGATCCGCATGGCTAGGAAATGCCACATGCATTCACAAAAAGTGGCCACCAGACCTTTGGCAATGATGATACAAAATCTGTGCTTCAAAAACCTCACATGAGTTTAACTGATGTTACAGATGCTTGGCCCAAAGCCCTTCTCCCCCAGCTCATTTTGAGTGTGATAAACTATTGCAGGAGCTGTCAGGACCAAGTAGGAATCAACTTCATAACTCCAGGCTGCCACCCAAACAGCCCATGGGGCTGATGGAAGCATTGAGAAGAACCCATCAATCATTAAGGGCAACCAGGAAATGGTAGCAATCTTTTTGTTCAGTGTAGGGTCCCACATCATCCCAGACTCCAAGTTAAATGATGGCTTCCTTCCCAAAGCGGGTCTCTCCAGGAGCTGTGCAAGAGGCAGCAGCCCCAAGGAGAATCTCCATTTCTGCACTCCAACTCACTAATGCTGAAAACAGGGGCCATGGGGATGAAGAACCAGCTCTGCATTCCCTGGCACAGACAGCACACACTGCTGCCCTTGTGCAACACACTACTGTGGGTCCCAGAGGTGCGACCTGCTGCAATGGAGACAGAGCAGGGAGCCTCACCCAGCACCCCACACACTGCTGTTACTAAGAGATCCCTCCAGTAGATTAGACACACAAATAGATCCTCATTACACACATGAGATATTCTACACGTCCTGGCTCAGCCCTTAAAGGTATGTGGCCACCAGCTGCAGAGGACAGTTAAAGCCCAGGTGCTCCAGCCCAGGACAGCCCTGCATAGCCCCACTCCAACAGGAGACAAGACCTCCACAGTGTGATTTTCAGGCCAGAAGCTAAATGCCACTTCACCTAACCTCCTCCATAGGGGTTTGCTCTGACATCTGCATGAGTAACACCATGAGAAAGCACTCCCAGTGAGGCTCTGCCAGCAAGTGAAAGAGTCTCCGTGTCCTGATTCACCCCACAATGGGGGTGGGCATGGCAATAAAAGCAGAACTACCGCAACACCCTTTTGTCCTAGTAATCAGCCTAGGCTGGACAGCACATGCTCCCAGTAAAGCGTGTACCCAGGAGCAGCCTTGGAGCTTTACTGAACATCTTGGCTGCTTCCCCAAATCTCACAAGAGTTGACTCTCCCAAAACCAACTAATCACTCTCCTTCTGTGCTGCTACAGCCTCTGAGCCCCAGGAGATGCCCCTGTATTTCAGAGAAGCTAGTAAAGGGTAAAGCAGCTGAGTCAGCACCCAGCCCTGAGGAGAAAGCCCTGAGTCAGCTCTGCTGTGAGCACAAGTCAACACTCCTCTCCCTCTCCACACTCCAGGGAGCCTCATCCCTACCCTGGCAGCACCACATCAGCATGCAGAGCACGTGGGGGAGGCTTTGCAGGCTGGAGACCAAAAACACAGAAGCAGCCCATTACTATCCACCATCTATGTCCAGTTTTCTCTGTTCAAGGATAAAGGAGTCACCCACAAACCTTCTGGACAAGCTCACAGCAACATGCACTATCGCCAGTACAGGGCAAGGCTGAGGAGAACTGTGAGCTGGGTGTCCTACAGCAGTCTCAGCTCAACACACTTCCCTTGGTGAGAGCAGGCAGCTGACCCAGTGCTCTGCAGCAGTTGCTGCTGGTCCTCTCAGTGCTGGGTTTCATAGCCATGAACAGGCAGACTCAACTATAGGAACTGCCTTTGTGTCTCTTCTAACCCTCCCCAAGAGCGGGGCCCCTTTGAGGCTTTGCGTCTTCTCACGCATGCACAGGCTGCTTGCCACAGCTTCCTCCAGATTATTATATTTGGAAGTTCTGCATCTCCTCCCCTGCAGGGAATGGGGGATAGAATAAATTCTGAGACATATGTTTGAACTAGGTGAGGTGAGTATTGAAAATTACCCTTTCTTTTGTCTTCCCTTCTCCCTGCTGCTTTCACTCAGATCTAGTTGGGTGTTTCCACAGACGCTCCAGAGGGCCAAAGGAGTGGGCGCAGTGCCCACATGTCAGCCTGAGGAACCACATACTGGTGCAAATGCACGCTGTTGGCTGGTGTTCTCCCTGACTGCTGTGGGTGTCCCTGTCACCCACACACAGCTCCAGCATGCAGCCTGGCAGAATCACTGAGGAGGAGCCCAAAGGAGCAGTTACAGACAGCCCTGTTCCCTGTCTTCTGCTTGGGCTTGGCCAGAGGTTTCCAAATGTTGCTCAGGGCAAAATCATAGCATCCGGGTGATGCTGAGGTAGGTAGATGTGACATCCCAAAGAAACTACACAGGGCTGTTCTGTTCTTACTGCTGTGAACATCTGGCTGTCAGTAGGGGAGGATAAGGATGGTGCCCACAGTTTCTCAGAGGGTCTTAACTCTGATGTCTCTCAGTGAAGGTCTGAGGCAAAGGCTGATGGTGAAGGCACTTTTGCTCCAGCACCCAGACCAGCACACCACATTCCCCCCACCTGCAGTTGGCCAGAGTGAGGCCAACTCTCCTCACTAAAAGTCAGATCAAAATCACACAAAGGCTGGCCTCTGCAGCAGGAATGAGAATCACAGAAGCAGCAGCTTGATTTCTTCTCTCTAACCACAGCAACTCCAGTGCTGCCAGCCAGAATCTTGCTGCTGTCAAGGCACTTCCGTGCAGCATTTTGGCTTTCTATTGCTTCTAACCCCTCTTAGAGACTTGCACATGTATCTCTCCTAATGGTTTTCCTCTTTTACTGAACAACCAATTAACTTTCCAGTTTGATATCTCCTGAACCAGTTGGTCCCAATATTGCTAAACTTTTTTGGCATTCAGTCAGGTTCTCTGACAAGCACCACTAAGAGACTTTTCCAGTTCCAGAATAACTATCATCTAATTAAGTTTGCGATGAGCAGAAGGAGACCTCCTATTTCCTTCAGAGGTGTTGCACCCCATCAGTCTGTCAGGCTCAGAGCTCAAACAAATCCCATCACGCATCAAAGGCCAAGTGCACAGAGAACACCTGCTGCATTGCAGCACAGCCCTGGGTGTTCTGCCTCCTCCCAGCTGGAGACACTCCTGGGCACTCAGAGTAGCTTGATGCACGAGCCAGATCAGCTCTCCTGCCTCTGCCAGGATGACTCACTTCAACTCAAAACTTTCCCCATCTCATTTCAAGCAGCACAAGACCAAGCAGGTCTCTTTGCATTCTGAAGAAGACACCAATGCTGGTATTCAAGGAGCCCACGGCTTGGGTACCGTGTCCTCCCCCACAGATGTACATGTCCTTAGAGTAGGGAGCAGCTGTTGCACAGACCTGACCACAGCATTCCCAACAGATAAATCAGGGCAGTTCCCTCTCCTGCAGGGCACAGTTGGAGCCATGCAAGGAGAAGGTGCTCAGGTGGGAGAAGAGTGCAGCAACAAATTGGTGCTAAAGCAACATGTGCTTCCTGGCATGAAAACTGGTATCACCAGCAGGAGTGGGTCAGCAGAGCTGGGAGGTGGGAGCAACAGAAAGGAGCTTAATGAAAAGCTACACACAAACACCTCTGATCTTACTAGCCTGTTGGCCTGAGGGTAAGATGGGACATCACCAGTGGGGCAGGCTGTGGGGCATATACCCCCCTGCAGCATGGCCATGGCTCATATGCAAGAGGCAAAGCTTGTCAACATAGTTTGGAGAGAACTGGCCTGTTCTCCCTGAATGGAAAGCAAACTGGTATTTTGATCAAGCTCCTCTGGTCTGGCTGTAGGCAAACCAAGCTCTGCAATCCACACCAGGCACTAAGGTCCTAGTGTTTGGGGAAGGTATGATCCAGTCTCTCCACAGGATGAAAGACAGCAAACTTGCCCCCAGGCAGGCAGCATCTGAGAGACCTCAAACAGACCCGTGCAGACACCCACCCACATGAGTTTCTCAACCTACCTATTTGTCACCATCGCAAGCTCTGCATTTACCTAAGGCATGACTTAGTTCACCAGTGGCATTGGAAAAATCAGAGAAGTAGAGGGTTGCCATGGAAAGTGTTTTCACTAACAGCATAAACCACAGCTCAGTCAGGTTCAGATGCAAAACCAGCAGCTGCCTTGTGCCTATTTATAGGTCCTGTTGCCCAACTTAAGGGGGTCTACATAAGGCAATCCAAGTTCACTAGTTCTGCTTTCTTAGGAACAGCTAAGTCAGTCTGTTGCTTTAGAGATTAATTCAACTAAGTTAATTAGGTATCAAAAGGAAGCCCTTCATCTTCAGAGAGCTGAAGCTGCAAGAAATGCAATACTTTGCAAGCACCTGCTCTGTCCTGAGTCACCTTTAGACAAGGTTTTTCATTAAGTGGCAACAAGCATGTCCTCACATAATGCTGCATCAACAGGTTATTTGCTTCTCATTAGAGAGCAGAGTCAGCACATGTGAGCAAAGACGTTTTTCATCCATCCTCTCCCTGACTCTGCTGGCAGATAGGTCAAGCTGTAATCATGTTTCAAAGACTTAAGGGTGAGCATTTGGGAACTGGCTTTGAGGACAGCGAGTGGAATCACTCCATTAACCTCCCACAGTACAAAGTGAGTACACACCTACCTATTAAGAGATGTGGCTGGGAGCGAGTCCTGGTGACCTTGCTAGGGATGATGCACAGCAGCCACCCTGCAATGCTGCAGGGAGCAGGGCTCAAGGGACAAGGGTGGGGGGAGAAAAAGTTGCAGAGCAAGATCTTAATGCCACTTTGATTAAAGAACTGGGTTCTGAGCAAAGTGATTGCTCATCCAGCCACTCCCATCAATGCTCAGTAATTGTAGGTGTGCAAATAGTGCAATGGACACGTAGCAACTGCAGTTGCATCTCAGCAGTCCAACGTGAGGCTGAGACAGAGCAGAAATCCACAGGGCAGTACTTCCTCTCCTGCCAAGGATTTCCAGGGAGCTCACAGGGTACTGTAGCTTTTCAAGGGGAGAGTTCAGCAGGGAATGGGCCAATACCAGTGGAGCCCCATTCCAACCTGGGCAGGCAACAAGACACCAGACAAAGGCGCAGACTGGGAACACTTGGTCCAAGGGTGCTTCAAAGGGTATTGAAAGTTTTTAAAAAGTCTACAATTTGAACTGCCTTTAAAATCAAACTGCAGCCAAAGCTGGAACTGTGGGGCCAAAACCTCCCTGACTAATTTTCTGAGCACTGTCTTCACACATATGGACTGGACATTTATTTCACCCTCTTCCCTTCACTCCTGCTGCCTTGGATAGGAAGAAAGAGTGGGTAGGTTGGAGACAATTCCAGGAACACGTTGTCCTTCCCTCCTCATCCTGCCAGGCTACTCTGTGCTGGAAAATCTCATGAAACACAACAGAAGGGGTTAGGTACAGGGCTTCTGGAACACCCCTGTAGATGTAGTCAGCAGTTATCTCAGCACTAAATTGTTTCTCATGCTGCAAAAGGCTGGGCTGAGATCCTTGGAAATGGAAGCAAAGCTACAGGAAATGGACTGGGACAGGCTGGAGACAGTCAACCATTTCCATCATTCACTAGTCCTAGTCCACTTCTATTAAAACTTAAAGCAGGGTAAGGGGAACCTTAAACCATACAGAACAGGACACTCAGTTGAATGCTTTGCTTACAGGAGTCTGAAAGACATCCGGAGTCAAAGCAGCTGGTAGATGGGTGCTAAGTGGGGTTTAGAAGTCCTTACAGCAGTAGTCAGTCTCTGGAGCCTAACATGGTCATCTTAACAAACCTAAAAGACTCTTCTCCAACAGGCCCATGGAGTGAATCTTATTGAGAGAAGTCTACAGAAATTCTTTCAGTGCATTTCATCCCATTTCAGGACAGTGTTTTTACCCTGGATGGGGTTGTTGAACATCGTTGTCCCTTCCAGCTTAGAAATCCATCCACTAACAAAGACCATCCTTTGAGTTGCTCGTTGCCATCCCTGAGCTTCAGACACAGTAATGACACGAAGGAGACATGAGAGCTGAGGCAAAAAGATTCACTAAGCATAAACTTTTTATTTGAAGAACCTGATGGCCTAAAATAAAAGGTTGTGGCAGTAGAAAGTGCTAAAGAATGAATGTGGGCAAGAGGCTGAAAATCCTGCTGAAATAGCATTGAAGTGATGCACTATAAGTATGGGGAGTGATAGGGCTTAACAATGGAGGTTAGCTCCTGCTCCTCACATGGGAGGCTGCCTGCAGAAGTGGCCCATCCTCATCAAAGTGCTTATTTTTCAGAAGATGTCATGGTTCTGTCCCCTGGGACTCACAGACCACCTTGCGCTGAGCTACCAGCACAATTGAAAGCATCAAACCAAACACAAAGGGGCAGCCTGCTGCTTTGGAGCCATTCCCAAAATAGCCCCATAGGCAGCAAAGAGAAGAGCACTCAGAGCCCTGCCTGGACACGTGTTCAAAAGTCTCCAAAAATAGCTGCCGCTTCCTTTTTGAAAAACACTGCGGTTCCCCCTGCCTCACAGGAGCTCTGCTTCTGCTCAGAGAAGCCACAATATAATAAGTGAGTGGCCCCGCACTGATGTGTGAGCACATCTGGACTCGCCGAGATCAGCTTTACGGAGAAGAAAAAAACCCCTCCAGATTCTAAACAGCATGTGTCAAATCCAGGGACCTTTATTTCTCTGGAATGGAAAGAATTTGCCAGCCTGGACAGAAAATTGCAGGCAGTGATTGTACATTCTTTCAATAAAAAAAGAGAACACACACATGAGAGTTTGGCTCCATAGATTTCTGTCATAAGAAACAACTTTGAATTGTACACCAAGCTTTTTACAAAGCATCAATGTTAAGATGTTTTCCCGTACTCTATCACATTCTCAGCCATTTATACAGAAGAGGCCACACCAAATGCTACATCAGCTTAAGACACTTTTAAAAATTAGTATTAAAAAGATACAAAGGCATGGTGGCTTTCATTTGGGTTTTTGTTTGTTTTTTTATTAAGACATAGGGGTTTTCTTTGTTTTCCTAAGGAAATCACTAAAAAAATATAATAACTTAATTCATAAGGACAAGATTGGTTAAAAATCCAGCCTTGCTTGCTTGGCAGCCATCTGAGCTCGTACCTCTGTTGCTTCCATCAGTCTAACAGTGCTGCAGACTGCAGATGTGTCCTGCGGGATCACAGCCTGCGCTCCAGATCTGTCCATGCTCTCAGTTACCAGTTTTGTTCAGAGTTTTCACCATGGCCAGGAAATATTCCTGGCTAAGAGTGATCTTCAGCCGAACAGGGGATTTCAATCCGGGCCAATTTCACATGGATTTAGCCCTTTGTCTTTTGCCTCTCTGTACATCCTTTGGAAGTCTTTAAAACGAGGGGCACAGCCTAACCTGGCCTCCCCAAAGTGCATGCGTCCTGTGAAAAGGAAGTCTCCATCTCCTGGTCTCACCCCACACTTCAGCAGGGTCTTTATTTGTCCTCGCCAGTTCCCATTCTCCCCTGTGAGCTGAAAGACTTTGCTCTTCTGCCTGTATAGTTTGGTGACTCCGACATGAATGATGGATTCTTGCTCTTCTGCCTCATTCGTTACATCTTGAATGGAGCCTCTGATTACTGGGAAGACAAAAGATGACATCAGGAAGAGTTACCCAAACCCCTCTGAAAGAACCAGGTCCAAAACTCAGCCCCACACACCAGGCAGCTCTAGGAAAAATTATTTCACTGCAGCAGCCCCGGTGTTAGTTCTTTGCTATTTTTAGAGTTAAGTTTGTATCTGTAACCTCCAGCATACATTTGTACTTCCTGTGGTTTGTATTTGTGATCTGTACAGCAAAGGGCACCCACACTTTAAATCTAAACACAAAAACAATTACATCAGAAAAATAGCATCAGTCACATTAGGATTCTAACAATACAACACGTGTTGATGCTCCAGGACAATGTACTTTCTGTTCTTCAGCAATTACAGTTACCAGCTAATATTAATTCCCCCTTTAAAAAAGGAAGCACAGAGAATGATTGAAACTTTTGGTCTTAAGTCAACAGTTCATTTTAGAGCAGAAAATAAAGGCCTCTCCTAGATGCACGCCCAAACCTTTGAACTTCTACTTCCATTGATTGCTGGATGATTCTTGGTCCACCCTGAGGATGTGCAAGCTGGGTACACGATTTTGAGGTGTTTCACATTGTGTCCTCTTTCCTCTCCCATGCACCCAGCCCTTTTATACCCCATTTATTGCTGATGAAGTTTGCCTAACTACATGTCCATCGGTGTTCATGGGTGTCACATTCAAGCGTGGCAGGAGGAGGAGAGAGGAAGTCAGAACTCACCAAAATCACTAGTGCAGACAGCCAAGAGGACCTCTGTGTCACTGCATGGTCGGCAGGGAGCTGGAGAGAAAGCTCAGAATTAGCAAAGGACTAGGTACAGTAAATAGACAAATCAGCATTTTAATTAACCCAAAACATGGGGAGACACACAGCCACACACACCTCACAACACGGGGTCAAGGTGGGCAAAGACCTGTCAGGACTCAATGCTACTACAAGAAATGGAGACTGACCCCAGCCCCCACCAGATGTTTGTACTGAAGTAAAAAAGAAACAGTTCTTGAATCTGAAGGTAGGGGATCGCTGGAACAGGCTGGCCAGAAAGCTGGTGGAGGCCACATCCCTGGAGCCATTCAAGGTCAGGCTGGATGGGGCTCTTGGCAATTGATTCTAATCAGAGATGTCCCTGCTTGTTGTAGGGTGTTGGACTAGATGACCCTTGGAGGTTCCCTCCAACCTTACAATTCTATGGTTCTATTATTTTAATTAGGAATATGGATCTCTTCAATGCTCCTGCTGGGATGTGTCACCCAGCAAACGCAGGATCACTGTGCTCATGCAAAACCTGTTTTGATCCTGCATGAGCTCTGCTGTACAAAAGATTATGAGCCTTTTGAACTCCGATGGCAACACTTCCCTCTTACAATTTCTATGGAGTGCTGCTGGGCTATTTCAGAAGACATTCAGCCTATTGCCACTTCAAAGATTCAGGAGGTTACCGAGTGGGGGAGGCAAAGAGGGGAGAAGAAAAACTCCAGTGCATGTGTTTGAGGCAAAGCGGAAACTCGAGCCGGTATCTGGTAGAGCTCAAGCAGCACAAAGACCATTTCCTGTACTGCTGGAAACTAATCTAATCAATGCAAGAATGTGGCTCTTCTTTGTACTCAGCCAGCAATTTCTGAGGAGAAGGTACTGTAGTTGCAGTACAGATGTTTCTACAATACCCTGTTGAGTTCAGGAATTTGCTTGCTATCAGGGTCTTTAATGTTAATTAAGTCTGTCCACTGGTGGCCCAAGGATCAGAGCCCACATCTTTCACTTGATGTCATCCTGAAGAGGCACTTACACATCAGTCAGAGAAATGAAAACCCACCACGTGTGCTGCTCTGCCTGGATTAGCAGAGGCAAAGACAGAAGCAAAGCTGTGCTCACAGTGGAGATGAGGCCAAATGCTGCAGAGACAGCTTACCTCATCATGCAGCCCACGATTAAACCCCAGGATGAAGCTACTCCATTTCTCCCCATCCTCAAAAAACTTTAGTTGTTGAACCTCAACATCTGAAAACACTTAAGTTACCAGATTCCCAAAGAGGCACACCCTTCCTCTCACCCCCGCCTGCTTCCCAGAGCAGTTTATCCATTGCACTAAGTAGACTTACACTAGTCTAAACAACACAGGGCTGGTGCCTATGGTGGTTGCTCATCTATTAGCCCTCCTCTGTTAGAAGCCATCCTTTAACATAAGACACAGCAAATCCCTGATTTTTTCCAAGGTCCCAGGAAGCAGTGATCCAGAAAGCAGGATTATTGTACCAAAGCCACCAGATTTGCTTCAGTCAGATGATTAATACCCAGCGTAACGCGCTGCTTAATAGGATTACAGAGAATGCAAAACACACATTTCTGGGCAGAGATATTGGAAAGAATAGCTCAAGAAGGTGAAAAAGGTCCAAAAGAAGAGGCAAGGAATAGACAAAATAGGTCTGTTCAAGCATCTGGATCAATAAGGCTTTTCCCTAGAGTCTGAAAGCCTCTAGCCTTTAAAACAAGTTAGTCTTTACCATCCTTTCCTCCCCCATCAGCTTCAATTCCATTCAAACTTTTCTTATTTTGAAGAGTTTGGAAACTGTTTAATATCATGAGAAATACAGAGACAGTCAAAGTCTGGACATCATTGGAGAACTATAATGAATTTGGTCTACATTAGACTCACAAGATTCTGATTAGTGGTTAGACCAAATATCCAATTGTCATCTGACAGAGAAAATTATGTTAGTCACATAACATCCCACTACGGGGCTGTTCCAATCATGGCACCCACCAAATTTATCCAGAGAAAAAGCCCTTCTCCAGTCTCTCTCTGACTAAACCAGGCCCTGGTTTAGATCAAATGGAGGGGACCCTGCATACCTGTGCAAATCCCAGTCTGGAGAAGGCTCAGAGGGGATCTTAGGCCGCCTTCTAGTACACGAATGGGCTACAGGAAAGCTGAAGAGGGACTTCTTACCATGGCCTCTAGTGATAGGACAAGGGAGATGGTTTCAAGCTAAAAGAGGGCAGATTTAGACTGGATCTGAGGAAGAAATTCCTCCCTGTGGGGGTGCTGAGGCACTGGAACAGGTTGCCCAGGGAGGTTGTAGTTGCTCCATTCCTGGAAGTGTTCAAGGACAGGTTGAATGGGGCTCTGAGCAATCTGTTCTGGTGAGAGATGTTGCTGCCCATGGCAGGGGATTGGGACTGGGTGACATCTGAGGTCCATTCCAACCTAAACCATTCTACAGCTCTAAACCTAAGCAGGGCTGATGGACAGCCTCAAATCCACAGCTGCATTTCAGACACTGGATTTCAGATACTTTGTTCTACAAAGATCTAATAATAAGAAGGCTTCTTAGCCTTTTTAAGTCTGAGTGAAAACAGTCTTGGTTTAGACCAGACACCTCTGTAGTTCATCCAGCCCCGTCAGAAATTTGAACAAAACAAAGTGACTAAGCAGTTTTGGTTCTCAGAAAGAATGCAAGGCAAGCAACAGTCCTAAAGATGAAAACCAAAACACTTTAAAAGTGGCTCCTTCCATTTAAATAAACTGACACTATAATAAATCAAACAAACAAATCTCCACGTATGCACAGAATCAAATCACTTTAATTGTGGACTCTAGGCAAAATCCTGCGTCCTTTTTAAACACAAAAGGAAATTAAAAGCACTCAGCATTGCTCACCCTAGATTATTACTACAGTTCCATGCTGACTCACAGCAGTTAGGTGGCAAGCAAAGCCCATTTCACAACCACCTACCACCACCCATCACCAGTGCAATACCAGACATAGGAAGAATAGAAATCCTCTTCTGTGGAAGGACTGCCACATCTGCATTCACAGAGTATCAAATATAGCCTGCAAGTGGCAAAACCAAGGTATGCAAGCACAGATGGAAAGCGAGTCATGAAGGATTACTGCCGAGGTAAATGGACCATTAAAAAGCAAATAACATTCCCTTGCTAGGACCAGTGCTTCATTCCTAAAGAGTCTCATAAAAGAAATAAAATCCTTAGGAGAAGTCAATGCCTTCACTTTCTTTTTTCACACCATTAAGGAACCTGTGTGTTTCTGCTCCAAGTTAGCGATTTTATTAGCAGTTCCACACTCAGTCACTACAGGATGGGAGAGCAGATGCTTTCTTCCATCAGTAGGACAATGTGACAAAGAATGACAGAATCAAATACCTCAGGCTTAATGGAGACATCCCTAGGACTGAAAAAAGGAAACCAGAATAAGCTCTTTGCTTACACACAGCAGGTGAAAATGGTCTTTTTGAAGGGAATTGGGGCCAGTTACTAAACAAGAGGGCTGTATCTGCTGCCACCCGACTCCCTGGGGATGTCTCAAGAGCTGCCCAGGTTCTTTCATCCAAAAAGTAAGTCCATGGACTTGCAACAACAACAACATCAACGTCAGCTGCTTTAAGTCCTTTAAACTCGACAAACCAAAAAGGTTTAAATCATACACCAGCAGGGGAAGGGCGGAAAAAAAAGAAAACAGAGAGAGAGAAAAAAGCACTGTTTTATTGAAGTCCTCTAAAGCCCAGATGCCTATAACTCAACTCCATAAAGCCTGCATTGTGCATGTCGGCTGCCGACTCTCCTGGGAATGTCTTTGATGGATTTTGACAGTATCTTGACCTGAAGTAACCTGAGGCAGTCCCTCCCTCACCCCCCAGTCCAGTGCCTCCAAAGGCCTCTCTATTCACCTCCCCACAGAGGGAGATGTAATTACATCATTCCTCACAAGCCAGCAGTCATGTCCCAGCTGCTTTGAGCGATTTGCCCTCTGAACCTGATGTTACCAAGGAGGACGTGGCGATACTAACAATAGACTGCACTTGTTGGCCAACAGCTTTGTCAAACATGTTGCTGGTCCTCTCCGCAGGGAGGCAGAAACACTCAGGAAGTGGGGACATGCCCCAAGATGGTACCTTGAGCTCCAGAAGGTCCCAGCACCAGCCATTCCAGTTGTTTAAGATCTCCTTCAATATTGCAGATGGGCTTAAGGGCACCTTTACTACTGCAGTTTAGCATGAAGGTCCTCTGCCTCCCCAGCTGGGGGTAGATGTTGCTGTCCTCTCAGCACACACACAGCCCTCCTTTCATTTGTGCATTGCATGCAATCCTTCCCTCCTTTGAAAACAGGAGGTGGGGGTTATTTGAAGGTTCCTGCTCATGGTTCAGGATGACAGCTCCCTGCAGGACACACTCAAAGTGAGACGTGCTGACTCTGGCTGCAGGCGTCACACAAACCACATGAATGGGCCTCATCTTCTTTGGAAACATTTGGATTTCAACGGCCACCCATGGGTTTGACCGACCTTACTTTACCTCAAAAGCAGCTTCTAACCCCTAAGTAAGAAGTCTCCTGTTTGTCATCCTGAATTTTCCCAACACCCTCCACAATCTCACAGCTCTAAAGACAACAAGATGAACCAGGCTGCAGCTCTCTACACTGTCCCAATGCTCCACTTACAGAGCTCAAGGGCCCTTCTCTATCCATCCTCGTCTCCGGGTGTTCAATACATCACTGCTCCGGAAGCTCGCACAGGAAGAGAAACACCCTTCAAGCAGAAGTGAAAATGTTTTACACAAAGTAATTGCAGAAAACCACTTTACCGAGGAATACCCTTTGGTTTTATTAAGCAGCTCGTACACACGTGTGGTGTGGTGGAGGTGTGGATGGTGGGGGAGGGAAACACTGAGCTGGTTTATCGGCACTTCCAGTTTCCGTGGCATACATCACCCACACGTTTGTATATCTGAACAATCCTTTGAAGAGCAATCAGCCCATTTATGTATCAAAAGCTACTGAGGAGGCCCAGGCAAGGTTGGGGCACTATTTTCTGTTAGCTCTAGGTTTAAATTGTTCTATTAAAACAAGTTGTCTTTTCTCTTGCAAGGTCAGCCGAAGACATTCAAATGGGCTTCACCACAAACCGGGTTGATTTAAGCTAAACCAGCCCCTACTGCTGCACCTCAAGCCACACCAGTGTGAGACCACAGCATACCCATCTCCCAGATCTCCCAGATGAAAGTTCTCAGCTTCACATCAGCAGTAGTTCATACGGAACAAAAAAAACCCTCCACACACAACCATCAAATTCTTGCTGGTAGCTCTGTGTCTGCAACCATACTGAAAAGGACATCGTAGGATGAGGCTCCTTCCTGGAAACACTGAGTACAGATTTTCGAGAGCACATCATAGAAATAAAGATGTGATTTGTCCAATGATGGTGCATTTCCCAATTGTTTTTCTGAGTCCTAGGCACAAATGACAGTGTCTCAGCTGATAATGAATCAGTAACTTAGCTGGGAGACAGGAGTTTAAAAGCAAACATCATATGAGCAAGAAAAAAATAATCTTGCCCTGATCCTGCTTTAAATAATTAGAAATAAGAAATAGTTGTAATTATTTCTTCCTGAGATTGCCTTAGCTTCTTCACTGAAGAGGCAACAGTTCTGTCAGAAAATAAACCTCTCACAGCTCACACCTCAAACAGAAAGACCTGCTACTATGCAGTAGAGGTGTATGAGGATCTGACAACTGCTCTGGCTTCCCAGGCTTTGACTTCTATGTGTCCTTTCTAGAAAGACCTTCAACTTTCTTCACCCCCTCAGAAAACTCTTCCTGAGCAAGTCAAAATAACATCCAACTTCAAAATGCTCACAATTCCCACACCAAAACACCACCCAAACTATACCAGAGCATCTGCATCAGTGCCTCTCTAAGTCAAAACGAAGGCGCTAGCTGGGAGCTCAGAGCAGCAGAGCTTCATCCAGTACACCTCCAGTTCACACAGTACATGCAGCCATCCAAAGAGGGAAAACTGGCCAGGTGACATACAGCTTCTCCACAGCTGGGCTGGAAGTTATTGACACCCAGTCACAACATACTGAGGAGTTCTCTCATCACCTTTTGTTTTCAAGGTTTTCCTATCTTTGTGCTTGAGGTAGAATTACAGGACTTTCTGCAAGCTCAGCACTTTTTCTAGCATGTCAGGTAGGAAAACACCAAGACAGAGAGCAAATGCCAGAAGTGGACTTGTGCTGCTCCCAGCTACCTAGCTCCATATGCCTTGGACATGAGATCTGAAGGAATTATGCTTCTTCAGTAATAGAAGGCTAATGGTATGAATAACATACTGAGAGTTTAGGGCTCTTCTGAAGGCAGAATTCATCCCTCTGTTTGCTAGGAAGTGAGTCTGAGCCCCAATGCTGAGCACAAAAGACAGCTCAGAACAAGGATCATAAGCAAAGACACAAAACTCAATGACTCCTTTCTTCTAGGAGACATTCAAGACTCGCCCAGATCTGTTCCTGTGCAATTTGGTCTATGTGATCCTGCTGTGGCAGGGGGATTGGACTGGATGATCTTTCAAGGTCCCTTCCAATCCTTAATGATTCTATGATTTTATGATTCTAGAGCCAAAATACAGCCAAGGTTTAGTACAGGGCAAGGCAGTGACTGAGCAGCTGGACCAAAGTCATGACGCTGCAATGGACATTTCCCCCCAGCTGCTTTATGCGAAGCAGACATTAGTGATTTAATCTCTTCAGGAAAGAAAGCATCAGCTCCAGTTCCTTGCAGCTCATGTCTAATATTCCATTCAACTTGCACATATGTACAAGTTTCCAGAAGAAACTTGGAAAATACAGGCACTGGTCAAGAACAATTTAAACTTGCAAATACGTTTAATGCAACGCAGACTTCTATACACTGTTTCATGGATAGTGCCAAGAGAATTGAGATAATACCACTTCCTTCCTGCAAAGAAAGGATAAAAAACATGTAAACCTCCTCATCAGAGATGTGATGACCCCCTGTGTTCTGAGAAATGTTGAGATGATAAACCAGAAATGCATTTTTTAACAGAAATTATTTCCAAGAGGGTATTAAAGTCCTTAAGTACCAAAGACAACTACTGATGTAAACAGTGTAAGGAAGAGATTTGGTACGAGGCAAGCTCCATTTGCAACAGCTTTCAAAATGAAACTTGGCTCAGCAGCTACAGAGCATGTAAGGATCCTCAGGGATTGCAGAGTCAATGCCTTTTGCTGTTTCAAAATGCAGCACCCATTCTAACAAATAGGCTGAAAGGTCAGCTAGAAACACAGAATGGCCATTTGTTAGGAAAAAAAAAGGAAAGAAAGGGGGAAAAAAAAGCAGAGCAGTTTCTATTCAAGCAGCACTAGACACTATTAAACTCTACATCATACTCTTGCATCATCCCAGGAGGAATTATGAGGACTGTCAGTTCTTTGAGACACATTTTTCTGTCCCACCTCCTCTGGGCTGGCTATTGCTCCATCAGGAAAAATAAACGCCTGTCCCAAACACCAGCTCCCTCCCCTCCCACTGTATGCAGCCAACAGGCACAGAGCAGACTCCATCACTACTATGATCCTCTCCATCCTCTCAGTCCCAGGGCAGCTTCCAGGGAGTAGAGCTGGCCTTTGGGCTACCACACTGCCAAGACAAACCTCAGTGCGGGGCTGAGCAGCAATGTAATGGTGACAGAATCAGCGCCAGCACCCAGATGAGCTCCTACACTTACCCATTGCATCAGCAGCTTTATAAAAATCCTCAGCACCAGTCCAGTCTGCAGTGTATCAGGCCCAAAGAGTCCTACTCAGCAGATTAGATTTCTCCGTTAAATTCCTTCTGTCTGAACAGCAGCAGAAGAGAGAGTCCAGCAACAAGAGGTGTCCCTACAGTTGACCTAGCCCTCATGTATGTGCAAGCGTTTGTAATCATCTGCCATGCCTTCACTTTCTCTGTCCCCCTTCCCAATTACCTCAATAGAGAAAGGCAGCAAGGTAACCACTGGGAACTACTTCTGCTGCAGGTGCACAATTCACCAATGAAAGCCATAAAAATTCCCTCTATTTGTTTTTCTCACAGAAAATACCTCTCTCCTTCCTCAAACCTATGCTGCTGCTCCAGCAGGATTAGGAATAGGAAACAGTTGGAAGGTGCAGTGATGAACAAGTGGTTGAAAGTTGGAGGTGCCTTGAGATGGCTGTGGGACTTCTCTGGTCTCCCCTTCCTCCAGTCTCCTCTGACCTTGTGGTGAAGGACAGGACAGGACCTCCCTCCTCTCTCCTGCCCCATGAGAACCTGACAGCACAGGCACCAGTAGCATCACACCTCCAGACTGCCCATCCACTACCCAGCAGTACAGGACCACAACAAAAAACAGCAATCCTGACTCAAAAGATCCATGGCTTAGCACTTCTCCTCCTAATATTTACTCAGAACAGTATTTTTTTCTAAAGAAAATATTCTTCCAAAGCCTTGTAAAAACATATTCTAATCAGATCTAGGAAAACATATAAAGTTATAAAGAAAGTTTTGATGTCTTGTTTGGCTTGCCTTCTGCCAGCTAACAGAACACCCCACTGAGCTGTTTCACAGTACTCAAAAAACAGAAAATGCAAAAGGAAGGTGTTCCTCACCCCTGTGACCGGGGAAGTAGTGCAGCTAGGCATATGGAGATGGTGCCAGAGCTATGGGAGAGGCTGGGGCCAGCACCTACTACCAGGCTGGAAACCTTCCAAAGTGGCAGAGCCTACACTCCCTCCTTCCCTCCCACCCTCCTCTTTGGTGCAGTCCACCAATGTCTCCTATGGAGCAGGGGAATGGAATTAAGTAACAAGTGGCTGGTTAAAGTTAAACCCTGAGAGTGCAGTAATGACAGATCAAAGATTAAGTGACTCTTAAATAAAATGTAGCCCGTGTGCATTCACATTCACACCAGTCCTTTCTCTTTCTAGAAATCAAGTGTTTTTGGGATGTGGGAGAGCTCTGAAGGAACAAGGCCAGTTTTCATTCTAAAACCACGTTCATTTGATCAGCATCTCACACAGCCAGATCTTTAATGCTGTAACTGTTCAGTTAACCCCAAAAGATGTTATTTAGGGTTTTCCATTCCAGGAAAAGCTCTGGGGCCAGGATAGTTTCCAAGCACCCATGCAGTGCAGTGTATTTTCTGGCTTCTGCAGCAAATTAAGGTGAAGGAGATTTTCAGTGGTATAAATCAAGGCTCTAGCACAAGAAAAAATTAGCCTATGTTTGAATATGTTTCTTATTCCTTGGGGAAGGTGGGGGGGCAGGAAGAGGAATGTGAACGGTTTCCCCCGCCCTCCCATCCCTTCTTTAACGACAGCCTCAGGAATTAGCAAACTAAACAATTTTGCAGAGCAAGCACAGAGCTTTATTAAAGACTGCCAAGCAACTCGGCTGGATCGCCAATCTGTTTGTGGGACCATCTTCCACAGCATGGAAAGGTCAGCACAAAGCGGAGCCCCAGCTGCCCGCACAATCCACCTGACTGCTTATTGCTTTTGACTGCCCACTGAGTTGAGAAATAAGCTAATGGCATTCGTGGGCAGTCTAGCAAAAATAAGCTATTTTCTTACCCCCCTCCCTTGCAGCTGTGGATTTATCACCACAGCTCCATTGTCATCTCCCCTGCCCACTGCAAACCAGCCACTGTCCTGGCAACACCAATGGACAAGCAGGGCAGGCAAGACTGCTGTCAAACTTATTTGCTTGGGGGAAGACTAAATTAGCGTGTCTCTAATTGTGAGGTTTTTTAGGCAAAGACTTTCAGTATTTTGACCTTATTTAGGCTCACATGCTGAAAATGTCACCCATGCTCAGTAGAGGAACATGTAAGAGTGTGTGTTTTCCTCAGGAATCAGAACTACACTTTAAAATCATTCTGAACAGGAAAATACCTGAAACCCTGTTTTCAAACCCTCCCCACTGCCATCATTCATTCGCTGCAAATCTGATCACTTCAGCCACAGGAGTAAATAGAGCAGGTTTCTAGCCCCTCAAAATTAATCACACTCCAGGCTCCATTATAGAACCTGACTGATTCAGATGTCAACCCATGACAGCCATTTCAGAGATTCGCTCTCAGAAAAATCACTTAAAGCATGCTTTCTCAACTACTTACAGAGGATGGGGATGCTGTTCACTCTTTAAAAAACCCCATCATTTTGCGCCTAGTTTTGTCTAAAGAAAAGGAGAGGGGACCTTATTGCGGTCTACAATTACCTGAAAAAGAGGTTGTAGAGAGGTGGGGGTTGGTCTTTCCTCATAAGTAACAGGTGACAGAACAAGAAGAAATGACCTCAAGTTGCACCAGGAGAAGTTTAATTTAAACATAAGGAAAGTTTCTTCACTCAAAGGGTCCTCAGGCCTTGGAATAGGCTGCCCAGGGAGGAGGGTGAATCCCCATTCCTGACCATGTTTCACAGTCATGGAGATCTGGAGCTCAGGGACAGTGTTTAGTGCTGAGCTTGGGACAGCTGGGTTAATGATGATGTTAAAGGTCTTTTCCAGCCTAAACAATTCTATGATTCTATGAAAAGACATACATAAGAGGTACAAGAGTTTTATTCCATGTAGAACACTGAGAGGAGAAAAGACAGAATCAGCCATTTTCTGATCTCACGAGGTGCCACCCCTGCAGACCCCAGCAGAGCTCCTACTGCTGCCACATAGCATGGCACCAACATCTCAGATGGTCACAGTGACTCAAGGCAGAACCTGCACTAAGCATAAAGGTCAAAGTGACTCCTGAGTGTTCCAAATGCCTTCAGCTAACAGTGGTGATGAGCACAGACAGGGTCCAACCACAGTTTCCATATCACAACTACCTTGGCAGAAAGTGGGCATAGCAGCCACAGCTTCCTGCTCTCTGGCCTCTGGGACAAAAAGCAGTTTTTCCACCCCACCAAGAAGTGAAGAATACACCAGCACATCTGTTCTGAGCTACAAGGCTTCACAGCACATTCAGCCTCCAAGAAAGAAAAAAAATACATTGGATTTTTGGGAGCAATCAGAGAAAAGTATGAGGTGAGGAACATAGAAGCTGTGATGACACAGTGCTCTGGAAGAATACCTGCAGAGATAGGGCAGATCAGTGCCCCACCTCTGCCAAACCCCAATCCATTAAACATCAAGAGAGTGCTTCGAGAAGCCATTTATTAGCAGAAACACTGGCACAGCCAGAATATTTTGGAGCTTTCTTCATTTCCACTGTTTTCTCAGGCCAGGGAATTAACAACATACAGGAAATAGCTGAATATTGTTCTTAATTAGTTAACTGGATTTGTCCAGCTTTGCCTTGTTTTTCACCTACCCACTGTGGTGTCACTGCTCCCATCAGTATTCCCAGCCAGGTACCCAGCATTAAAACCAGAAAATGCATAAAACAGTTACTAGAACCTGCACTAAGGCAGTAGATGCCATCAAGATAAAGGGACATTTTTGTTAAAGTTTGACTTCTTTATGGCACAAAAGCAGGTGGGTAATGAAAGGGTTTTCAATTCACCTCCCAAGTTCTAACAGCCACATTACAGGCATCCACATGGGCAGTAATGGGAAAAATAGCCTACACAGCTCACAGAAGCCTGGATCCAGAGCTTGGATGCAATGCTCTGAACCCACAGCCTTGAGGTACCAAGATAAAGGTTGCTTGGTGGGAAGGGGGAAGACAACCTTCCTCTCCAGAATGTTTGGTCCAGTCTACAAATTCACAGACTGGTTTAGGTTGGAAGGAATGTCAGAGATCATCTAGTCCCAATGTTCTGCCATGGGCAGGGACACTTCTCACCAGATCAGGTTGCCCAGAGCCCCATCCAGCCCAGTCCTGAACATTTCCAAGGGTAGAACAGCCTCAACCTCCCTGAGCAACCTGTTCCAGTGCCTCTGCACCTTCACAGGGAGGAATTTCTTTCTAATATCTAATCTAAGATCTCCCTTCTTTTGGCCTAAAGCCATTCCCCTTGTCTATCACTACAGGCCATGTAAAAAGTCCCTCTCCAGCTTTCCTTTAGACCCTTCAGGTACTAGCAGGCTGTTATAAGGTATCTCCAAGGGGTTCTCTTCTCTAGGCTGAAAAACCCCAACAAAAATAGCCTGTCTTCATGGGAAAGGTGCTCCAGCCCTCTTAAGTTTAGTGGCCTTCTCTAGACTCTTACATGTCCTCCTTACACTGGGGACTTTTGGAATTGGAGATTCTTGTTTCAGACTAGTTGAGCAGAAGCTGAAAAATCTAAAAAGTATATTACTCCAATGGAAATTCAGAAATCTGATAGTACTTTAATCCAAGCAGTTTGTAGCATTTCAAGGCAGACCCAGATGCAACATCCTCCACTATAGCTGAGAAACTCATCTTCAGAAAACTTCATTGAATTATATGGCCAAATAGTTGCCTAAAGCTCTTGCCTGCACAGACACTGTAGCAGAGACCCAGCCGTGTTTTCTTCCACCACAAGCAGAAAAGATTAGAATCAACAGGATTCAACAACTAAACAAGTTCCACTGCTTCTCAAGTGGCTTCAGGCCAAAATGTCACAGTGCCTCAGTTCTCCAGCTAGGCAAGCATCAAAGCTTCAGAGCTGAAGTTAATGGACCATCAGTGTGGATGGGAATTATATAGATTCTAAACCTAATCTAAAAATCAAAACCCATCACTTTGGATATCAAGACAATGCACCCATCAAGATGTCTGAGCTGTCACGGTAACCCTTAGGGACTACCGCCACAAAATGGTGACAAACTTGCTCCTCTTCTGAGAAACTATAAACCCCCAGAAACACTCTTTTTTTTCCACTTGTCACAGGAAAAACATTTCCATACAGTATTGCAGCAATCTGAATGAAAACCCATCACTACACTGCAAATACTTCCTACAGTTAGGGAAGCCTAAAAGAGCATGTGATAAAGCAGACTCACAGCTGAAAAAAGGGTTAAATCCACAGAATGTGGAGAATTGAAAGGCTGCGCTGTGCCATTCAGCCTTGCTGAGAAAAGGGAAAGGCCAATTCAGAACCTGTGTATGTTCTCTACTGAATTATTTGCTAGACTTGGATTAAGTGGAAAGGAATGACTATAAACTAATAAAACTTGAGGTTTTCTAATTAAACCACAGGCACCCTGCCAAGCATTGTTGATTTGTTGATGCACCCTGCCATGTCAGGACTCTGAGGACACAACAGGTCATTAAAGCATTAAACAGATGACTTACAGTCTTTAATCAGAGCTGAGATGCCAGGTTAGGAAGAGAGAGTAAACTCAAGGGCAGAGTACAATAATTATCACCAGGAAACAAACACCTCGATTAGGGAAAGTCAAGAGAAGTTGTTAGCGAGTAGTTATTGCACAAGGAAAGGTCTGGATCGCAGAGCCCCACACCTGGCTCTTTTATGACAGTCATTTCCCCCGCTCCGCAGAAAATGATGTTATATTTGTGACTTTCGGTCCTTCACAATCAGATGAAGAGCTGCCCAGCACATCTCAGCCCTCATCGGCTTCGGCATCTCGCATCTTCGTCACCTCTTCACACATACTGCCACCTCCGCTGAACCCGTAAAACTGTCTAACTGTAGCTAGGCAGGCTCAAGCTCCAGCATGCAGCAGCCCAACCAAACGCTGCAAGCCATGTCTGTGACTAAGGGACACGAGAGAAATGCACAACCTTAAACCCAGTTTTCATTTGCTGTAAGGTCAGCACTTGCCTCTGTCTTGATGCTTCCAATGAAGAAGCCACCAATGATTTCAGTCAATTGATAGTAAATGTCTCCAAATAAACAGCTCAGCAAAGGGCATTTATTTTGAGGTTTTGCAGAAAAACCAGAAGCAGCTCCAAAATTAAGGAGGCCCACAAACTGCAAAGAGCCCCAAATATATTGTTCTATAGAAGCCTCGCAGGGCAGCTATTTGGCAGTTTCCCCAGACATACAGATATTTATAGGAGAATAAAAGTGCTCATCTGACTGAGTAGTGGAAACAGTCATGTATGGCATTTTCATCGTGTTTTCATACCCCCCCACCCCACCCCCACCGCCTCTCCCCTGAGTCCGGGGATCCAAAAAAGGCAAGAGAAAATTTAAAATACAATGGAGATCTCTAGCTTGCCCTGAATACTCTGCTGATGAGCTATTAAAGAGCTGCTTCTGTCCAAACAAGCCACTTGGACCGTGAAGCAGATCGCCTACAACATTGTTTTATAGGACAGCACTGAAATCCAACCAGTGTCTGTTACAGCTGCCGAGAACACAGCAGTCACAGAAAAAGTGATTTAATATGCCTATCAAAGAGGAAGGCTGTAACTGGAGTCAGTCCTCAGTTTGACTTCTGAAACTCTCTGAAGACAACTCCCTTCAGCTTTAAAAATCTCCAAGATTTCATGTGGAATGAAGAGCACTTAGTTCTAAAAACACCATGGTTTGCACCAGCTTGTGATGTCAAGTTTTTGTTTGGATTTTAGCAAAGCTCAGGAGAAACTGCATCAATGGCCAACCTAAAACACTGCAGTTATGTGCAGCACTGCTTGCATATTATATTACAGCATGCAAAAGCTATTTCTATTTTTTTTTTAAAAAACAAGTAAGTGTACAGGACTTTATGTGGTAACTGTCAGTGACTTAAAACTAGCCTGACTGTGTCCCCATCCTCACAGCCCGTCAAAGAAAAGAGCACTGAATCTGGGAACATTCTCCAAATAACTAATTAAACAATGTATTTAATGTCTTCTGCAATGGAATTTTACTACATAGCTGACATTCTGCACAGCGTATTCATCTCTGCACTAACGGTCTGAGTGGGAAAACAGCTCTGCAGCTGATTCCCTGTATCTTACACAGCACTGTGCTTAAAACGCTGAACTTTCGATACTAAGCCAGGAACCACATACAGGCAAAAGAGTAAAGAGGGCAACTTAAGTATCTGAGTGTTTGTTTATCGTTCCTGGGTTCTCATGGCAAACACGCCATCTGCCAGCTATCGCGGTTACTGCATTAGCCCTCTGCCAGCGGCTGCCTTCCTGAATTCAGAACTGCTCATCTCTGTCCAGCTAAGCTCTGTCCAAAAAGAAAGCCACATCTGAAGGTGCATGCCAGCATCTCAGTGTCAGCAGGGCAGAAAGGGTGTGCACACACACGTAAATCCAGAGTCCTCCTGGGGAAGGGAGACAGTGAGTGGGAGAGGATGGAACTCTACTTCTGCAATTGCTTACTTCAAACAAGGAGGAGGGATGAAGAGCTTGGCAGACCCAGCTGCTGCACCTTAATCAGCCACACCACTGCTTATCGAGTGGCATCTCACCAAAGCACATGGTATGACAGCCACAGCAGAGCTGACAGCCCATGACTCCAGCTCCTGTTTCTCTGTGCTCTGAGGCTTCTTTTCCTTGCAGCAGACTGCCTTAGCTCCCTACCATTCCAGAAGAGAAATCTGGTTGCCACCATGGCCTCTCTTTAAAATACCTAAACCTTGAAACCTCCATAGTCATTTGGGACAAACTAACATAGATCTGCTATTGTTCAGCTAGTCTGGAAATCACCCCTTCTTGGTTTCAAGGATAACAGCTAGAGGCAGTTCTAAAGGGAGGAGATGCCTGAACCAAATACCACCTATCTAAAGAGAATTTCCCCTTCCCCCAGTCATCCTCTACAAATGCTAGGTTTTTCTCCTTCTCAAGCTGTCTAATTGATTAGCACAATTAGGTTACACCTACAACTATTGTTCCCCACTGGTATTTATTTAGCTTACCATTTAGTACCAGACTTTACAGCTCTTCCAGTTTGTCCACTCCCTCTTCCAACAAGCTTTTTTCATTGGTGTAAAATTCCTCCCTACAAAACTTGCTTTTCCTAATGGTTGAGAAAGACGCTGGCACTGTAAAAGTATTGTCACCGTGTTGAAGAGTACAGTAATGCTGGAGAGGGTATAGTGAGCAGAGCTGAGGAAGAACACACCATTTGACTTATTTAAAAAAAGGAAAAAAAAGGTATAACTAGGTCAGCAAGTAGCAGTAGTTTCAGAGGGGGGAAAAAAGCCATGGAAAAGGAGTTCCTCCTTGTTTAAATGTTTATTATTCAAACCATGCAGTAGGGTCTTAAAAACTGACTAAAAAAGTAGTTAGAAAACTGTTACAGCAAAGCTGGGAAGCCCAGTTCACTCTGGAGTTCACTGTAGGGTAGCACCAGCTCCTGTGATTCACCCCACGCCTGCAAGGGGAGATTAGTTCACAATGCAGCCCTTAACAAATCACTTGGAATTCAGCCTGTGCTACCAGCTTCCAAAAAACAAGAGCAATAACAAAAAAAAAAAAGGGGGGGGGGAATAAATCAATTCTTCTGCAACAGCTTGTTTATAAAACATGTCCTAAAAAGCAGATGAAATTGAGACCCAACCACTTTCCCACTCTCTCACTCACTCACACTGCCATCTGTTATACATCCTATACAGTATGTGAAAATACAACTGATAGTCCAGAACTTACCAGAAACTGTGTGCAAATCAGATGCCATCCCCTTGCTCATCAATTCATACTGGAAGCCAGTAATCTTCCTGCTAATGTCCTGCTGAGGAGTGGCCTCAATAAACAGCCCCCCCTGATCATAACCAAAGCAATAGATTTTACTGGGGCTGCGATCTCCATCTCGGACCAAGAGTTTCAGTTCTCCAGTTTTTTCCAAATAAATATTTGCTCCTGCAGAGTCCTTGAAGGGCTTTATGCAAACAGTCAAATGTTTGTAAGAGGCAGGTGAAGTATTGGGTCGCAGATTGACTATGAGTGCTCCCGTGGGATACATCCACTCTATTGACCCTTCAGAACAGCGGAGGTAGACCTGTTCAACATCCTTCTTGTGAGACTCATGAGTTAAGCCACTGAGGGAAGAAAGAAAAGAAAGTTAGAGAAATTACAGAGCTGGTAACATGACTGTCATAACCTCAAACCTTCAAAGACCCACATCAACAAACGCAGGAAACCTATGACAGTATTGGGTATGAGCCCATGCAGCTCAGTGGCAGTCAGAAGGGTTTGTTTCTTGCAAGAATACAACCTTAATATTGTGAAACAATTTAAAGTCATGTCCCAAAAGAAAGTCAAACCACCAGTAATTGACTTCAAAATTAAATAGAATATAAGCACATGATCAAAAGTCATTAAATTACTACAACCTGAGTTACTTACTGTCCATCAGCTGAGCCATGGCAGATGACTTGGCACATACTAAATAAAACAGGTATGCTTGAGCTCCCTTCCTGGTGGCTTAAACCAGCACATTCTCGAGCTTTGCAGATTGGACTCCACCTTTTTTTTAGTACTTTGTTCCCCTTCCAAGTCTATATTCCCAATGGATCTGAAACTGGGAAGGATGCCAAGCTTACAGGATTCCAAGCCTGTGAAGTGGAGCAAAGGGATGTTCTGGATGATGGTCATACCCTCTGTCCAGCTGGGCAGCCCCAATCTCCAGAGTGTGAGGTAGGGAGAAGACACCACACTCTGTCACTCACAGCTGGGGAAGCATCACACTATGGTGCTTTCTTTGGTATGTACCTGCTTCCCCACTCTTCTGATATGAAGTTTAAGCTCAGCTTATTATTTCACTGCCCACCTCCAGTGGCCTTTGAGCTGACACACAGCTACAGGTGTTCAGCAAAAAAGAGAACACATGGTCAGTCCTTATATCTAGGGCGCCATGGACAAAATTCAAACCTCAGCAGCCATTCTGAGAGACAATGATCAGAGAGATGGGATAGGAGAGCAACATGGGGATCCCACAGTCATCTGCTAGTGAACGGAGAGCAAACTGCCATGCTTAAGCAGAATGATTAGTAAATCCCCACAGCCTCCTTATCTACAGCCTAAGCCAAGGACAACTCTAAACAATCCTTGTTGTCCATTACTAATGCTGGACCAATACATACAGGTTTTTTTACTGGGAGTGACCTGAAGAACTAATATGATGCCATATGCTGCAGGCATTCCAGTTAAAGAAAAAAGTTATGGGAAGCCTGGCTTATTGGTTCCAGTATTTGAGCCAATAGGCAAAAATCCTTTGGTCGCAGCCTCTGTGCTGTCACAAACTTATTACGCGAGTATGAGCAAATCACTTCACCACTAAGCTTGTTTTCCCTCCCACACAATGCGTACCTAGTTCCCTACACAAGCATCTTTTATTCTGTGCCTGTTGAGCACCATCCAAACTGACACTTTTCCATGCAGCTCACAGGTCTGCTCTGCAGCACAAGAGAAACATCACACCATTCCCACTTTCAAGCAGATGAATCAAGACAGAGGGAAAAAAATTAAACAATTTTAAGTTACTTGTCTGAGGTTACATAGGAACTGTGTGGCAAAGAACTTCTTTTAGCGTAACACAAATAACATCAAGTTCTGGTTTCTCAACAGAAACCTCCAAATACACTGTACCTCAATCCCAAGACACACTCAGGTGCTGAAGGAGGTTTAAATCCAATTCAGCATTTAGAAAGTAACAAGAAGCCATGTGTAAAAGAAGGGGGGGAAAGACCCATATGGTTTGCATTTACAGCTGACGTGACTCATTACTGTGAGTGTCAGTGTGACCCACTTGATAGAGGTTACACGAGGAAGCTCAGGGAAAAAAAAAGTAATATTTAATAACAATAGTGCCTGCAAACATGTACTTTTAAATAATCTTGAAAGCCACATAAAGATCACAGATGAGGAGAAAAAAGGGGGCAGTTTTTTGACTTTTAGTCTCTTGCCCTCCAATTCAGTAGTACTTAACACATTCAGGAAAATTTACTTGCAATGGGATATTTCAAGCTGACTGTAAATCCACATCTGGTCCACAAAATCAGCGTTCACCACAGCATGCACACAATGCCACTCGACAGAAAACACACAAGTCTGTTTATGTGCAAGCAAATAGTAAGTAAAATTAAAGAGTGTAAAGCCTATCCCTCAGCAAAGAAGCAGAAAACTACCCTCACACATCACTTGCTGCTACTAAAGACACCAAAACAAGCTGCAGAGGTTTTGCAGGACTTACACTGGCAAATTCCACCCTGAAGCCCAAGTGCTTAAACAGAAGGAAGCTACCAGGGGGAAACTCTGAACTCATGCAGTGAAACTGCTGTTGCAAGTGATCCAAACACTACTGAGGCAGTGAATTTCTGCCAGGGAAAGAAAGCCTTCACATTAATTTTGTTAAAACATTCATGCTGTTCAAACAAAAAACAGGGTGGACTCTGAAATTATCTTCTGAAAGCCAATTATATCCACAGGCAAGAGTGATGCCATTAGACAGATACATCAAGCACAAGTACCTGTACACATTAAGCCTTATAATAAAGGATGACTCAAAAGTTAAGCAGATTTCAAAATCCATGCTCGCATTACTTAACAGCAAACACCATCAACTAGCAAAACCTGTCTCTTTGTGTTCTGTCAAAATGACATGTCACTGCATTGAGAGAGTGTAATGTCACATTTAGCTCTCACCAGCCAGTCATCAGACAGAGCATGTCCATAAATAATCACAGACCAGAAGCCTCTCCCGCCAGCCCCCCCACCCCCCCAAGCCCACTAGTATTTTGGGTTTAAGTATATGGCAAGGAGGTAGGGCTGTTGTTGCATGGCTTACAGTGATGGATCAGCCATGTATCTTCCCTTTCAAATCTGCTTATTTCTACAACAAGCACTACTTCCTCATACCAATCCATGAGGGCATCCTGAATCACTGCATTTGTCTTCTCACTCTTCCTCCTTTCTGGTTTCAGCCATCCCCCTATTTCTGCACTTTTCTTGCGATCTCTTACTGTGACAGTGCAGTCAGGTGTTACACTGCAACATGCAACAGGTGCTACTTAAAATGACAGCATGAGGGGTATTTCACATTGTCTATTTTAGCTATTTAATTCATTCTGTTGCAGGTGTTCTGAAGAAAGCCCTAGAAACACCCATGTCCTCTCAGCACCCCTCAATGAACACTTTTGCTCCTAACTTGGAGTTTTAAATTAAAGATGATAATACAGAGATCATCAATACTTCACCAGATCATACACCAGTGCAGAGGGCAAGATTGGTGAACATTAGCAGCCACATCAGAGCTGAGCTCCTACTCCTACAATCAAAACTGCCAGACAAGCATGTTCTCAGCACGTCACTGAACTGCTTTTGCCCAAAGAATCAAGAAGTCATTGAAGTATGAAAAGCTGAAGTTACAGCACAAGTAATAATAATAACTGGACACACACCATAGTGAAGGTTCTGCTTTCTCCTGAACAAAACTTCCCTGGAAGGTCTCTGTCAAGTAATTTATGAAGATGCTGCCATGGCCTATCATGTGTTCTTAAAATGCAGATGTCAAGCTGTGTACTGCCCCAAATTTCCTTGGAAGTGTGAGGGATATTTATAGGAATCAGAGATATAAGTTTTTCAATTCTCCACAAAGTCATGGGAGAAAAAAGGTCATACCCAGAATACACTGAGATAGTAACTTTTAGTATAGGTATGTATGTAAAGGTGAGAAAAAGCCTTCAGATTTACTGTAGGACATAACTAGACTCTCAAATCTACCAGCACAAGAAAACCTAGAACTTCACTGTAGGAAGAAAGGGTGTGCTTTCATATGGAGCTTTATAGGGTTTTCAAAGAGTTTGTTAAAAGACATCACATGATTTGAAAACATTTTATTCCACATTAAAAAAAACCCTTTCTGACCCATATTACTATTAGCATCCACATTGAAATATTTAATTGGATGGTCCTTACTGGAACATTCAAATTACCTTTCTTTCCTTCTTAAGTGCTAGCCTTTTAGGACCATGCAGATGATGTTTAATGGCCTTAGGACTGCTGGCATTTCTAAAGACACCTGTTTGGTACCAAAAGGGCCAGAGCCAGTCTAGTTTACTTTACCCCTTCCCAAGATTCCTGTCCACCTGGGCTCAGACTCTCTTCTCACACAAGTGAAACCATCATGACTGAACTGCGGGTGCCAGGAGGCAGCTCTTCCTCCCCTGTGCCTCCAACAGCATCATCACAGAGCTGTCACCACTCTGGCTTAGCAGAAAAACAACAGGCAAGTAAGTCCAAGCTTGCGTCACCAGTTCACCCAAAATTCAGTCACAGGAAATATTTCACTTCCCGCTCCCCAGCATCACCCCTTCAGCTAATGCTCAAGACATCACTTATTCTAGCCCTGCTCAGGTGACATGGGTGGTCACTGCTTGCTCTAGGAAAACGGGGCAAAAATAAGAACCCAATAGAACAGGTTTGTCATAATTCTTCTACAAAACCTGCTGTGGGACCATGCAGTGCAGTCCAGGTAAAGGGACGCAGCTGGGATGCCTGGGGATGACACGGATGACTTTTGATCAAGGTGGGGGACTGGTAAAGCAAAATGACAGGAGTTTGGCTCAAGACTAGGTTTAGTCCCTATCAGATTTCTCTTCCAGTGGATTCCCTGTGATGAGCTACACATCAATTGTCAGAGTAAGGGAACAACTGGAAAAGAGAACTACCGAGCTCATGTACGTTTCAGGCAGTACTTTTCAGGCAGTACTCGTGCTGAAAGTCCATCCAGCTGTTTCCCTGCTTTGAATTCTCCCTACTGCAAAACACCTACTGATTCAGCCTAACCAAACTTATTTTATAGAAAGTCAGATTTTAGAGCAACGTTTTAGTTTCCACAGTCCGAAAGCCTGACCCAGCTGCACTGGCTCGTCAGCAGAGTTGCTTTTTCAGAAGGCTGAAGAGCGCAGGTCACAGACCCAGCCACACACCTCACAGTCATTACGTGCAATTAAAGCGAAGATAATTTGGGAGATAAACACTTGAGAGCGGGAGAGCTTTCACAAGCGCTGCCATTAGAATAAAGAAGGAACGAAGGGACTGGGCTACGCTACCCCTCTCCCCTGGGGCTCACCAGTCCATCCCGCCGCGAGACCGAGTGCGGGGCGAGTTCCCGGGGAGTGCTAAGGGGCGGGGGATGCAGAGCCGCGACGAGAGCGCTCCGCAGGTGCATCAGGGTCGGTCCCGCGATGGAGGAGACGGCGATCCCCGGCGGGGAGCGATGCTCAGCCCCATATTGCCCACGGGCTCAGCCTCAGCAGAGCACCAGGGCCGCGGGAAGATGGTCGCGGGGAGAAACTTTGCAGCGGACATGGCACCGCCCTTCTCCTCCTCCTCCGCAGCCCCCCAAGACGCGCTGGAGGACAGGGGGAACCCAACCCATCACCTCCATCCTTCCCCCTTCCCCAAGAGAGGATAGAGACGCCGGCAGTCCCCCGCTTTGAGCAGCCCTTTCCCCGCTCCTCGGTCAGGCACTGCAGCTCTCGGAGCGGCTCCGCAGCGGCAGAAGGGGTGTCCCTTTTGTTTTGTCTTCTCCACCAACTTCTTCCCCCGACGAAGCGGGAATGGACGCGTCAGCTCCCGCTCCGCCCGCCCTACCCGTCCCGGCGCGGGGGTCTCTCCTCACCTCCCCTTCCAGTTGCACAGGTCACTGGAATACTGAGCCGCGGCTCGGCCGCCCAGCAGCAGCCGCAGCCCCAGCAGCAGCGGCAGGAGCCCGGCCGCCGGGACGCTCCGCATTGTCCCCGCAGCGCAGAGAGAGGGCGGTGCAGTGCGGGGCGATGCCCGGAGACTCGCCTACACGGCGGGCAATAGCTACCCCATGCCCAGTCCGCGCTCCGACTCGGCTCTGAAGTTCGCAGCGTCTCGGTGCGGGCTCCCAGCTGAGGGGCGGGAGCGGCCCGGCCTCCCCGAACCGCCCGCAAGGGCCGGCTCCGCCCCCTCTTATTTCCCCCGCCCCGTACCGGCTGCGCCAGCAAAACGCGGCGCCGGAGCGGAAACCGCTGCTACCCCGCGGGGAACGGGTGCGGGAATGGGTGCTGTCCTGGGCTGGGCAATGCTATCAGTGCTCCTCACGGCTGTCTCTGGCCAGACTTTGCCGTAGCGCCCTCGCTGCTGTCCCGCGTCAGGTGATTCCAGTAGTGCCCTCTCTGCAGTGGGTTCCCACATCAGAATCAGTCTGCGCACCCATCACTCTTGAATAGATGGAACCTTCTTGTGTTTCCACTTACTCCGAAGAACTCTGGGCTCGATCTTATTTGTAAAACTCTCCAGCATTTAATGACCTCTCTGGATAACTCCTTGTCTTGTTTAATACCCCTGTTACTCCACTTTGGGTACTTAACCCTCGGTGGCCAAGACCCTTCAATAAGAAATCAGAGGCAAAAAAAAGCCTTTCAGGATGTCAGGGAAGTGCAGGGGGTGAACCAGACAGAAATCCAAACTACACAGGCCATGATAAATGGGGGAAAACCCTTGGATGTGGGGGAGAGGATCCAGCTGCTCACAGACTGTTCTATATGCTGGGTACCACATATTTTGTATCAAAGAAGCAACGAGGGGGTCGAGGTCCATCCACACCTAGGAGAAGGATTAAAATAGTTCCAGACCACTGGGGTTTTCAGTCTTATGTTCTCTGAGTGTCTGTCACACATCTCTGTTAAGCGCACTGTGTAGATTTTTCTAGATGAATTTGTGGTTGAGTGTTAAACATTAGCACCCTGTTCCCAGTTCACAGTATTACCTGTATTAGCACCTTTTAAAACACTTTGCAACATGCCGCCCGGGGTGCTCTCTGGGAGGATCCCATGGCTGGACCAGGCTATCCCAGCTTCCCACCTGCTTCTACATAGAGGAGTAAATCCTTCACACTGTGTCCCCCCTTCCATTTGTGGGTTTAGCTTTTCATGTCATTTTTGTTTGGTAAATTACAAGGACTGTTCTCTTGATTATTAGGTATTACCATAATTACAGTAATTATGTCAAATGATGCAATGCATGTAAACATGTAATTAGCATGCAGGGACAACACCAAGCAGAGTGATGACAGCACACAATATTGCAGAATGCTTTATCCTGCTGCTGGAGTGCAGCAACACTGGCTTTAGAGCTCAGTGCCTTGATTATTTCTTCAGAAGAAGATTTTGTTAGAATGTTTTGCTTCCTCCCCTCACGCTGGAAAGAAAAGCACAGAGAGAAAACACCGTGTTGCTTTGTTTCCTCAGTGTGTTTATATGTGCAACCCTCTGCATTGCCCCCCAACTTACTGTATCTGATTTGCTTTGCAATACTCGAACCTTCTGCATTTGACAAAACAAACAAGTGCCCAGGCAGCTGCTCACATTTGATAAGAGAACTTTTGGAACTGTCTGAAAACTGGGAACTTTTAAGATACAGAACAGTGTGTGCTCCTTTGCAAGTGCGTATTCCATCTGGCTCTCATTCACCACTTTTAACTTAGAACAGGCAGCAGCATTTACTTCTGGGGATCTAGAAAACTAACAGCAATATCAGGGCTTTAGAAGGCCCTACTGTCCTCCACATCTTCATGATGCTCATATGTTCTTCACCTGAACTGAGAGTCTTACAAATTAACAGAGCTGGGGTTGCAATTGCAGGGCCAACCAAGAATCATGGGTGCAGAGCCAGGGTTTGTGGATGCAGGACCAGGATCTGTGGGAGAAGGGACCGGGTTAGCAGGTGCGGAGCAGGGATTAGTAGATGTAGGGCCAAGGTCAGTGGGTGTAGGGCCAGGGTCAGTGGGTGCAGAGCCAGGGTTGGTGGGTACAGAGACAGGGTCAGTGGGTGTAGGGCCATGCCCAGGTTAAGCCTCCCCCATTCCAAAAGTGAGGGGCAGGAGGAGATAGGGAACCTCTGCAGCAAGGGGGCTGTGTGGCTTGCTCATTTGCATCTCAATCCCCACAATGCTCTTCCGGCTACTCACAGCTATTCCATAGTAGTGCTCTTGGCTGAGATCTGGGAACACGCTCAAAGGGTGAGGCAGCTTTTGGATGCACTGAGCTGTTTTCTGTTTGAGCTGTGAAAAGCAAACATCTTTTCAAGAGAGAACATTCTGAACAGTAATTTTTTTTTCATCTACAATTCAGAAAGAGAAGAACTTCACCAAAATCTGGGAGGAGATATTGTATAATGTCAATAGGAAACTTAAATACTCTGCAGTGAAGGCTTTATGCTACTCTGAAAATAGAAGCCACTAAGTTACTACACTGGCCTAATGTGGCAGGACTGGAGATATAGGTTCTGGAAATAGCTTCATACACTCAAATACTTGAACCTCAAGAAAGCTCCACTGCCTTCCTGAAGGAGCAACTCAAAGATGAGGATCTACTCAGTCACTTCAGGCACTTGCTTCTACACTTACTTTAAATATTTGCCTGCCAGAGCTACAAACAGCGGTGATTTTAAAAGACTTTGTGATCAGGCAGATGCAGGACAGAACCTGTTGAAGGAGAGGTGACTAATTTTTTTTAATACTCAAATGTGCAGATTTGGAGACTATGAAATCAAGTGGTGACCAGAGATAGGCTTAAGTTCAGGTCTGGACTTAGATTTTCTTAAAGCATGGCTGTACTTAGATCCTGGGTATTAGGGACGAAACTCTCCTGCCAAGGCAGGACTGGAAGGCACAGTTAGGGCAGGTTCAGAGACAGGATTTTAGGCTAAGCACATCTCGGCTGAACACACAAAGCTGGTTTGAACAGTGTGGCAGAGCTAATCTGTTGAAAGGTCTCACTCAGCATTGCTGTCCCAAAGGGAATATATCAGGGAGAACTGCAAACTTCTCAGGAGCCTTGCTGGGCATTACTCAGCCCATGTGTTGGTTTCGCCATGTGTCCCCATGTTTTGCAACTCTCATCCAGCTCCCTCTCAGCTGATTTATTTTCATGCTACCCAGCTTGCAGGAGGTGAATCAGGTCCTGTGGTTACAGCACAGAACCCCACAGCCAGTGCATGGTGTGCAGCCCCTAACTGGCTGCTAGCAAGGGAAATCTGAAACTTTGAAGGAGGAGGGGGAAGAAGAAGCAGGGTATTTTCTGAGAAGGCAAAACCATGGCTGAACAGCATTCATGGCAAAGCAGGAGGGAGAACAGAGTGGTCTAAGAATTCAGAGAGGACAATAGAAAATGAATAGAGCAATGTGAAAGAAATAGAGTTTATGAGGTAAATCCAGCTAACAGACAGCAGTAAGAAAACAGGGAGAAGTTCAGCAGCTGAACAGACAGTGGGAAATCTTTGTGGGTAGCGAGGGGAGACTGTGTTACTTGCTTATTAGTGATAAGAATATACACATCCATAATTGCTCCTCCTTCTCCTTCCTTCTGTTAATGCTAGTATCTCAGCATAGTTCCTATTATTCCTACATCACTACAATTCACAACTGCTGCATTTTTGTTTTAAATGGAAATGTTTTGGCCTCTGGAATGTAACAGAAAACAAAAGCACCACTTTCATAGAATAAGTGAGGGTTAACTGCATGCCTGAATGCAAGCTGTAGGACAGAAGGATTTGTGACGGAACAGTGTCTGTTCAGAGATTGCATTTTACAGCGTGAGGCAGCATGACACCAGTGTGGAAAAGAGGGGGCGGGGGAGTGCAGGGAGGGAAGCTGCTCCTCTCCCCTTGGATACACAGGCAGCTCTGGAACAGTTACCCACTGAACTGGCAGCTCCCACTACACGCACAGCTCAGCTTCCGCCATGAGTTGTTTGTGTTAGGATCCCCACCAGCTCCCACCCTAATCAATGGATTTTACTGTAGTGAGACTTAGACTTTCAGTCTGAATTGTCAGATGAAGAAAAAGTCTCCCCAAAAAAACATTCATGATTTGGCCAAGTTAATTGCAAGACTTAACAGCAAAATAAATAAATTAATATGAAAGTGGAGATGCCCAGACTTATGATGTGGCCAAACCAGTGGGTGGTAGCTCCAGTTACGCCAGTAGCCCATCACTGCACAGAGACTGGGAAAACACAGATGGATTGATAAGAGGATGGATAAGTGCAGATAAATGGATGGATAGGTAAGTGGATGCTATCTGTGCAGGCAGTGAAGGTCATTTACTAGGAATACTCTGGCACTTTAAGCAAATCAGTACTTTGGTCAATGTGAATATTTTATTTTCTCTATTTCTGCACTTCAAGTTGGTAGCAAATAAATGTCCCTTTCTCCTCCCGGTTTTTATTTCCATCTCACAGATACAGATCTGGATAAGATGGGACTAAAAGTGTCCTTTGAGCATGTTCTCCTCTTCTGGGCAATGGGGAGCCAAGTCCCTCTGCAAGACTGAGTTACTCAGCCCAGGTAAATGCTGAATCACCTCCTGCAAGTGCTGGCCTCTCCCTACTGACTGCAGAGGGAGACCGAACTCCTGGCTATACTGCTCTTAATTCAGTCACCTCACCTAGCTAAAATACATGCAGGTTAGGGAGGCTGAGTGAGCTGTAGTCTTGGTCAAAGGGTTTTGGGTGGACTAAAGATTAACTCTCCTCTGTGACAGGGCTAAACCCTTTGTTTTGGGATACCAAGGACCATTTCCTAAACACGGCAACTTGAGGTTTCATCAAGCCAAGGGCCACAGCATCATGGTAGCAATGGTTTGGGTGCTGTTCACCCAGTATTTCTCTCCATGCATACACCTTAAACTGTTAAGCAACCCAGCCCATGCAGATAGGAGCGTGTCTTTTACTCTTTCCACATTAAACTGAGAAGCCATGAAGGCAATGATGTCTGGACTCAAGCAGCCTATTGAGAGGATCAAAAAGGTAACACAAAGCAAAATATGGTTAAGGCATCCACTCCATTTGCCATCCCACACTGCAAAGGTGTCTCAGGACTTGGGAACCCAGGCAGGGGATTTAGTGCCTAAGCCTGGAGACTCCTCTGGGTTGCAGATATTAACTCCTGCTTGCATGCCTAAGACCAGAGAATGCTGAAGTCAAAACCAAAAAACTCTAAAGAGGCCTCAGCATATTGTTATTTGGGGGAGAGTCCTGTGCATTTCATCCACAGGAATTAGTGTTTTCTTTTCATTTCATAATAACATAGGTATTTCAGATGTCTGCCAAAAAGTACTCAGAAACCCAGAATTAATCTGAGGGCTTTCAAGAAGGCCAGTTGTTTATTTCTACCATCTAATGAACATTAATTTCCTGTTTTAGAAACTGTCATTTATGCCACTAGTGAAACTGATATTTATCTTGATTCATGTCCTCTTGGCTGGCTTAGTTTTTCATTTTCCCCAGTTCCTCCAGCCTGTGCACAGTGCAACCTCTAGACTTAGCCTGTATGGTCAGTACTTTAAATGGGTCCAGAAGTTCCCAGTAATGGCATGGGAGAATCTGATAGCAGAAGATACAGGTCTGACTCCATTAGTAGTCAATTCTCATAATAAAAACAAAACTAAAGAGAATATTTGTAACACTGCTCTGAAAACATGTATATCTTTTCCTTTTTGCTTCAGAGGTTACACAAAACTAATGCAAGTTGTACTAAAGAAATCCAGCCCTTGCCAGGACAAACAAACATTTGCAGTGTTTGCTACATGCCTGTCGTGAGATAAACACACTTGACATGCATTTTAATGCAAGTCTACTACAAATTGTGAAAAAAATAATTGTGCCCTGTATACTTGTCGCTAGGTTACTAGAATGGAAGAGAATATTTCTGCAGACATGATGAACTAACAAGGTAAATAATTAGACTTAATCATTTGTAAATTTCACACTTAGTTTTCAATAGCGGGTCCACTCAGAGCCCAGCTCCACACAAGATCTGATGACAGGGATCTTTTAGAGCAATATGGACAAGCTCCCTTTCATCTACAGGGTAGTTTTTATACGACCAACTTCCCCCCCTCAAATATAATGGCAGTTTTACTAGAGAGCCAGTGAGGTTTGCTCAGTTATTACTAACAGCAAATGAATTTTCATTTCTTCTTAAACTAAGTGAGTGATGTTTTAGCCAATAGTGCAGTGTCAACAGAGGAAAAACTAGATGAGGTCTCTGAACACCCCCAGACCGGCTGCACAGTCTTCTCATTGGCAGCATTCTGAGAAGAAAAGAAGAAAAGCACTAATTCTGACTAAAGCAGATCAGGGATTTTCTAACTAATCCATAAATTCCAACATTATTATGTATTTGCTTAAGGAAAAACAATGGATCAGATCAGGAAATCAGATCTTGCTGCTGCACAAAGCAGGGTCCTTTGTTCTGCTTTGTGGTGGTATTTGCAGGGCAGATGTATCTGGAGGAACGGGAAAGGCTCTACACCCAGTCCCTTTAGCACCACCAAGCTCAGCAGCAAGGGAACTCCTCCAAGGACTGGTGAAGCTCAGGTAAGAATGTTTCTATTTTGCAGGTTTCCAGATGACAAATACTTCTGCAAAAATTGATCCTGGTTAATTTTTCTTTCCTTTTAGTTTGGTTCAAAATATGCTTTGGCTGTCAGGACCCTATTAGGTCAGATGCTCTACTCTGCCTACAGATCTCACCCCAAATATTTGTTATCAATGAAGATACAAGTCAGGTTCCCTGTCTAAGTTTCCTCTCAGTTCCTTGCATGCCCTTCTGTAAGTAATTTTTCTATGCTGTGATACTGAGTTTAGCTGAGGAACTTTGAATATCAATTGACACAAACTCACAGTGCTCTGACAGTTTACTGTGAGAGTAGTGGTAAACAACAGGAAAGCTCAGAGGTATGGTAACAGGTCTTGTTGAGGCAAAAAGATCTTAATTTGTAATGTCCTAAGGACAATGACCAGCCATGAAGCCTAATGAAAGCTGACAAGTAATGATTAGCTAATTACAAAGTATCTTTACTCAGAAAATCTGTGAAGCCAGAATAAACTGTATTATTTTTAAAGATGCTGTAGTCACAAAAACTCTATTACTTTTGGAAAAAATCCTAGAAACAGCATTTAAGTATTAAATCTGAACTTCACTATCCTGCTAAAAACTCTGTCTATCTTATGTTTCCTGAGACAGGCTTCTGGCTGAAAATCCAATCAATGGAAAAAAGACCAATGTATGTCTTGTAAGGAAAGGGAATATGCCCTAGTGTTGATTTCACTAGACAGCTGTGCTCACAAGAAGAACAGGATGAGACGTCTTGTTATGTATCAAACTTCCTCATTTTCTAAGTCTAATGATGGCAAGACTGGGTTTGACCTTATATGGACGCAAAATGGACACAAACGGACACAAAAATCCATCAGTCTGTACTTCTTTCCTCTAACAGTTACTTATGTTGCGCTTCCTAACAGATCTTTCAAGCAGATTTCTGGAGATCTGATTCAGAAATTGATCAGACAGTCTCACATAGCATCCTCATGGCCAAACTGAGGCAGTGTGGACTGGATGATTGGGTAGTGAGGTGGATCGTGAACTGGCTGCAGGATTGAAGCTGGAGAGTATTGGTCAATGGGACAGAGTCTAGTTGGAGGCCTGTATCTAGTGGAGTCCTCCAAGGATCAGTATTGGGCCCAGTCCTATTCAATCTATTTATTAATGACTTGGATGAGGGATTAGGGTGCACTGTCAGCAAGTTTGCTGATGACAGAAAGCTGGGTGGTGTCACTGACACCCCAGCAGACTGTGCTGCCATTCAGCGAGACCTGGACAGGCTAGAGAGTTGGGCAGAGAGAAATTTAATGAAATACAACAAGGCTAGGTATAGGGTCTTTCATCTGGACAAGACCAACCCCAGGTACCAGTATAAGCTGGGGACTGACCTATTGGACAGCAGTGTAGGAGAAAGGGACCTGGGGGTCCTAGTGGACAGCAGGATGACTATGAGCCAACAATGTGCTNTGTCCAGCACAGAGTAACAAAGATGATGAAGGAAGTAGAACACCTCCCTTTTGAGGAAAGGCTGAGGGAGCTGGGTCTCTTTAGCCTGGAGAAGAGGAGGCTAAGTGATGACCTCATTAACGTCTGTAAATATGTGAGGGGTGGGTGTCAGGAGGACGGAGCCAGGCACTTCTCAATGTCATCTGGTGATAGGACAAGGGACAATGGGTGCAAGCTGGAACATAGGAGGTTCCATATAAATATCAGAAGGAACTTCTTCCCAGGGAGGGTACTGGAGCATTGGAACAGGCTGCCCAGTGGGGTTGTGGAGTCTCCTTCTCTGGAGACACTCAAGACCCACCTGGATCTGTTTCTGCCTGACTTGGTCTAGGTGATCCTGCTGTGGCACAGGGACTGGACTAGATGATCTTTTGAGGTCCCTTCCAATCTCTAATGATTCTATGATTTGGACTGAAAGAATTAGGTTACTTTTCTACATGCTGGAACTTTTTTTTTCTTGCCAGTGTTCTGTCAAATTGTTTCTACCTTATAAAAAAATACTGGGCCACTTCAAAGGAAACAAAATAGAACTAACTTAAAGATTTTCTCATTTGTGTATCTCTAGTTCTACCTCATTTCATGCCTCCCTCACTTCATAACACTATAACCTTTTTGAATTGCCCTCTGTGATATCCACTCCTTAACAGTTGACCTCTGCTCACTTATTCGTTGCTTGTTGGATCAGCTGGGTACTTGCATATTATAAGTCTTTGTTATGCTTTCAGACAGGCTGAAAGTCACAATGCTGAAGCAGTGCAAGAACTGTTTCCTGTGCTGATATTCTTCTTCCCTGGCATTTAGGAAGACAGCATCCTAATCACATGGAAATGCATATAAAATAATTAAGACAATACAACAACTCTCATTTCCCTGGCTGCACAATATCTTTTCCCCTTTAATTGTCATAAGAGAGCAAAACACCCAAAAGTCTGAAGTGTTTTTTCAAGTTGGTCAACTTAGTTTCTTTGAAAAGCAGAGCAGAGGTCAGGTTTATTTAATGCACCAGCAGATGAAGGCTGGTGAGACAGTTAGCTGGGATCTTAGAAGACCTGCTTTCTGCAAGCTGATAATTTGTTTTTAAACAAAATGGAATGTAGTTTTCTAAGTAATAAGCCCTGACAGTAATGAAGAGCAACTGCAGAGATGGTGGTAACATAAAGGAATGCACATACCAAGGTTCAACAACCGTAAGAAATATCAAAGTTCAAGTTTACAAGCATAATAACCATAACTGGCTCACAGACTGTTGGGTGCATAAATGCTCTGAGAACCCGAAGGGAGAACATTGACTTTATACAGTTGGAGGACTCAAAACACAATGAAACTTCTTGTATGCTTATACATATACTGTGGTATTTAAAATATCTGCCAGGCCACTGTTTTTGATGGAGTTGGACACCTGTATGTCCTTGCATTCCATGAGTATTGGACATTGCAAAAAATGTTGATTTAGTTGATTTCACTTGGAGTCAAAATTAGGATCTGGGCTTCCCAAATGCTGAGATTAAGTATGTTTTTCTGTTACAGTAGAAAAAATAAGTACTTTGGGAGGGAAAGTTTAGATCAAAGATAAGAAGCTGAGTTGATTATGGAAGAAATAAGTATTCAGAAGAAGTAGATGAGTAAGGACTTTGTCACAGGGAAGGAGAAGGAGAGTCTGAGTACGGTGGTTTATTGCAGTTTCTGATCAGGATGAAGCTACTAGCGAACTTCTACACAATTAAATAATTTACTGTCATCTCTTACATCCTGTTAACACAACAATGAATTCTCCAGAGACCTACTCCTAAAGCTATTCTGATAGCCAAAATCTGTCTGTAGTGTTATGTCAGAGAAGATGTCACAACATTATCTGAAAAAAAAACCAAAATCAAAATAACTTGACACAACTGTCAGTTTATTCATACAAAATTTCTAAGATTTGATAATGTCCTTTGAAATTACTATCATACAGACAGATTTTCTGAGGTCTAAAGGGCTCCAGGCCTTTCTTTCCTTTCTCTCTCACATGCCTCAGCTGTGGGGGGTAGTGCCCCCAGTCCCTGATGCTGCATGGGGCTGTAGGTTTTCTCAGCTCCCTTGAAGCCAGACGGAATTAGCAGCACTGCATAATAACCTCCTGCATCTCATAGTATCCCACACTTCCTTCAGCTGGGCTCAGTGGCCCAAGATGAGGATGTTCCTATCATGAGCCTTGAGTTGTCAAATGATTTCACATTGAGGCTGTGTCTCCATCCATCCCACAACCCAGGAGCCACTTGCACTACTGGATAAGACAGAAACAACGCAGCACAGATACCATTTCCACAGCTTGTTGGCTTGTTTCCTCACAGAGCTGGAGGTCCCCAGGTTAGCAGCATATTTGTCAGACTGTTCTAAGAGCTTCCTGGCCTTGAGAAGAATTGCATTCAGAATAGAAAGTACATAAAAAATTGAGTAACAGCTTTTCATTGAAAGAGAACTATTTCCTGTCTCTGTTCTGCTAGCAGCTGGTCAACTTTGTGACAAGAATTATAAGAATTACATCTTCACTACTCTTTTACAACGCACAGCCAATACAGCTGTAAGAGAGTAAGCTGCTCCCTTCACCCGCCTTTGTATCATCAGCAGTGTTCTTAACTTTAATGAAGCTGTAAAATTTACTGAAGACACATGACTCTGAAAGAACTTTGAATTTTATAACTCAGGGTGAGTCTGAAGAATTGGCATTTACAGGAAAATGGGAAAACAGCCTTTGCTTGAGAATTAGACAGAACTGACATAGAGTTAGTCACAATAACTTGTGCTTTAAGACCCACTTTTCAGAGTAGACTAGCATTTTAAGAATGGTATTAAAAAATATATCCAATATAATAAGATACCTTTTATAGGCTGCTATAAAGATTTAAGAAACCTATAGAATTCTATTTTCAACGAAGATGTGCTAAGTAAATGTTGCTGTAGTCTCTAGAGCCAAATAGTTATTGTAATTTTTCTTCAGAGGCCTTTGGCTAATTCCTAATTCAAACTGTTCCTCATTTCCCTTCCTGTCTGTATGTCATACAAAGATGTGCATCCAATTTGTTGTCTGGTGGAGTTCTGTGTGTTATACACATCCCAATTCCTGTTACGTATATATTGCTTTGTAGCAATATGATTTATTCCTTTAAGCAGTTTCCCATCTTAAAATGTCAGATGCTTCCTGTAATTATATACAAAGAAGTTTAAGCTCCCAAAGGTACTGAGGTACAACAAAATTCTGCCTGTGGACAGTATGGATTTACCAGTGAATCTCTGGGAAATACACAGCTCCACCTATGTTCCTCAGCTTTCTGGCATAACGTTATTCGTGTCGAACACTTCAGCCATTGAGAAGATCAAACAGAGGTATGGTTTTGAAAATAACAGAGAGCCTAACCTGAACTTTCTAATGGTTTATTCTTCTTCAAGTAGAAGCTTTGATTCTCAAGGGTTACCGCTCATGGCACACAGGAACATGTCAAGATTAGGAAAATGGGATTTAAAGGCTCACTTTTATCTATTTCCATTATCTAAATCTTGTTATCTTTTGTAAATAAGATTTTTTCCCTCCAAATAACTTACTTATAAAGCTTTTGGGGTAAGTAAGGAAAATACCATTATTACTTTACTGGGTTTCAGATTGGTTACTTAATAACAAACCCAAACTGTATTAACTGAGGTGGTTAGACCATAAACCAATAGTCTGTCACTGTATTCTCTCCAGCAGCTAAAAGAAAATACAATTATTTTCTTGTATTTTACAAAATGCAGAATTAACTAGAAACATTATTTTAAGAAAATATTGCTGAATAGAAGTCTTTTATTATACAAGATAGCTCAATTATTGAAGACCCAGTGAAAAAAAACCCTGCATTGATCGTGTTCAATTCTGCACAAGAACTGTGCCTCTCCCCTGCCACTACCTTATCTCCTGCAGTCAGAATGCCACAAAACCACACCAAACATGAAATTCTACACAACAGCCTGAACAAGACCAGTTTAGAACAGCTCATGCAGAATGGGGCACTGGCACAATATTTCAATATGGCCCAACAGATTGATGAGAGTATGAAATGCGAGTGCACAGGGAGTGGGATGACTTGTGGTGGTCAAGAACAGTGTACAGTTGGAGATGTGGACTAGTAGTGAAATGAGTAGGATCTTTCTGGTTTACCCACAAAGACACTTAAGTCCAGTACTCCTGTTAACAGAATATTTTTGACATTTGCTAACACATAAAAACAACCACAAACTTCTTCAGATTGACTCATATGAAAAAAAGAAACAAGAGACAGCAACATCCTTTGTAACGACAGCTAATGTTTCAAAGAGAGAAACATCACACAACTCTTCTCTAAAGAGCAACAGCAATTCTGAGTGAGGTTACTCATACTCTTTCCAAATTCTAAGGTGTTTTCTTCAGAGCAATTAGCCCTGTGATCTCAGTCTTGAGTACACAGGGGAATCGGCCCAAATAACTCTTAGGTACTAGTCCCCACTAGTACTGAAGTCTCTGAAGGCCAAGGGAAGGCATTAGGACCACTTGTGTGACCCTTTTAACAGGAGGTACACATGTAGCTAATTGGAAACCAGTAAACAATTCTGGTATTGAAGCACAAAGCAGATAATCTCACTCACACTACTTCAGTCATTTTCTTCTCATGTGCCTGATTGGAATAAAACTGCTAAAATACTGTTTCCCTCATGCGGAAAAAGATCTAGGGGATATAATAGATCACAAGCTGATTAGGAGTCAACAGTGTCAAGCCATTGTGAAAAAGGCAAACACTGCACTAAGCTGTGCAAACAGGAGTCCGGCTCGCAAGACTCGCAGTAATCCTGCTCTGCCCAGCACTGGTACAGCCCCAGTGGGAGCACTAGGTCTAATCTAGTACTGGGTCTCATTCTCCAGCAGAGATGCAAAGTGTCCAGAGAAAATCCCAAAGAGAATAAACAGAGGCATGACATCTGATTAATGAGGAAGTACTGAATGAATCAGATGTGCATAACTTAAACAAGAGAGGGGAACAGGAGGGAAATGTAACCACCATTTGCAAGGCTCTAAGTCACATCTGTGGAGAGGAAGAGAAAGACTTGGTCTCTGTGTGCAGTAAAGGAAGATTTGGGATGGAGTTTGCAAGCCCTCTCAGGCAAAGGACAGGTTAAGCAAGAGTATTCACAAGGAGGCAGCTGAGAAGACACAGTTGCAGGGGATAAAACCTCTCAGGAGGGGGCTGAGGGAGTAGGGCAGTGACAAGGGATGTTAGGCTGGGTCCTTTATGAGAGATTCTAGTCTTTTCTTTGTCATGTTACTAGCCTTCTTGCTGGTATTGACTCAGCATGTCTGATTTGAAATATGTGTCTATTTTTATGGCTGCAAAAAGGCAGGAGAGGGTGCTAAGGTTTATTTATTCTTTTAAGTAACCCAGAAAATCTTTTCATATCTGGCCTAAAATGTGCAGAATTAACCAAGGCAGGAGGAAAGGAAAATCATTTTTGCCTAAAGGAAAATATGTGAACTCCTGTTACTAACAGAGGAGTTCAAACTAACTGAGGAACTACACCTTGGGAGTGAAAATGTTAGTCTGATGGGAGAGATAGCAAGGAACTTTTATATAAAAGGGAAACCATATACAATAGGCTCATCCTTAACAGCTTTCAAACTGGGGAGATGAAAAGTATCTGGATATTATTGCTAGAGGGAACAGATCTTGCCTAATTTAAGAGGGCTTAGAAATCACAGCAAGAACTATGTTAGATATTAAGAAATTCTTTCTGAGGGTAAAGATGGCAAGTACTGCAACAAATTGTCTGAGGATGTTATGAAGCCTCTCCTGTTGGAGAAAAGTCTCTGAGGGTAGGATGGTGGGTATCTGTGAGGAATGACAAGTCTCAGGATGACAAGACAAGATGGTGGAACTTCTGAAGTCCATTCTGCCCTATAGTATCACCCTAGTTGAGTGACAAGAAAAGAGAGATGGCTTATGAAAATAACAGTATTTCTGGAAGCTCACAGCATTATTTGAATAGAAGTGGTTTCAAAACTAGCTTCAAAACATTTTACCTATTCTGCTGAATCATCCTTTCAACATGGTGTGCTCTGGAAAGGCTTCACTATTGAAGCTGGTAAATTCAGTGACAAATGTGTTAGAAGAAAACTCTATGCTTGCTCATCCTGTCATTCCAATAAAGATACAACTCAACTGAGTTGCCCATATGCTCCACAACACTTGCACCAGGTCTGTTTGTAAGGCTACTCTTTTAGTCCTTCAGTTACACTTCAACCTTTTAAAAAGAAATTAAACCAAATACTACTTGGTCTGACCAACCCTCACAATACCCTGACAAACAGTCCTTTCCCATTTTTTTTATTCTCTTGTTCTCACCAGTGAGACACAAGCTGTCCCTGCTGTAACTACTCTGTGTAATTTTGGAAATGGCGAAGTTGAATGTAAAGGAAGCAAAATCAGTTTCTTGATGTCTTTCCACCAAGATGAGGAAAATTGCCATTTGACAGCTGAAGCCTCCAGAAATTGCATGAGTGCTCATAGTTTTATCAGGAATGGAAGTTGAAAACTAATATGATAAGAAATGTCTTTGGTTCTGTAATGATTGTAGTTGTGAACTGTTTTGCATGCTGCATGCTGCTCACCACTCTGAGACAGCTTTGAAGTAGACCAGTTGGAAGTACAACCAGGACCAAATCATTTTTGATTGCTTCTATATGAGTTTGACATGATAGCATTAGGAGATCTCTTTCCACTCTTATAAAAGAGGAATAGGCAATGGAACAATGGACTATATTTTGAAAATTATTTAGTTGTCCAAGAGCGGAGAAATGCCTGCTAGGTTTTCAAAAGCCAGTAGGTATGAATCTCACAGCAGCAGTTAGATGTCTAGGTTGGGCTGCAAATCCCACTGAATAGTTTTTGTGTGCTTGTAGCCTTAAAAAGTCTGTCTAAAATCCCCCCCAAATGAAAATTACATTTGAAGAAGATGTTTGTGTTTAATTACCCTTTGTAGTCAGCTACAGAATGTAACTTAGAAAGCATTTCTGGTGGTTTTGATTGGCTCTGTGTTTTCCTAAGGGAAGGAAGCAAGGGCTTTGCTCTGGTTTTATAGATGTCTTCACATAATGAGGCACTGGCCCCTGACTAAGAATTTTGTTTCTCTCATCAAGTAAAGCAATACTCTGCTACACTTTCCTAGATAAAGCCAGGCACACAGGCAACATGAAAGTGCTCACAACCTTCATCATCAGAGAAAGAAATGATCCTATTTAGCAGTGCTGTTCACAGACAGATTAAACTCAGTCCGGCTGGATGGAAAGAAGCCTTGTAGATAATTTGAAATAGATTCCAAGGGTGAATTACTGCTTGGCTGTTTTCCTCACCTCCCTGGCTCTCAGATTTGTGTGCCAACAAACATTTTAAGATAACTCTGCTGTTTGTGCCTTGAATTGTCTGGCTGTTTAACAAGCTTTTCTGATAAACACGGGATAATCTCAGGATTCTGCTCCACAAAGATTGCTTTGTGCAAAAGTAAAAATTTCTGAATAGGTTGTTGTACAGGATCTGGTTTGGCTTGGTTTGGAGTGAAGGAAGAAAGCAATTGCACAATCACAGATCCAGTAGGTAAATGATTAATAATGATGTAATTACCAACAACATCAGGTATTTCTCCCTTTTTAAGGGTTATTTAAAAATAAGAAAAGTACCAGTAGCGCTGAACAGACCAGCCTTGACCGAGCCAGGTGCTGATAGGAGAGACAGAGGAAAGAAATGTAGCTACACAGCGACAGGTGGGCTCTGCGGGAGCCCTTTATTAAAGGAATCGGTGGACAGGATCCGGAGCCCCAGGACTGCCCAGCCAGAGAACATGGGGCCAGGCCCGCAGCAGCCCTGCGCATGAGAGGGGGCAGCCATTTAAACACTTTACGCCGCTCCGATCTCACTCGGCCCCGCCCGCCCCTCCCCAGAGTCGCGCGGCACTTCCGGCGCTTCTAGCTCCCGCCTCTGCTGTTGCTCCTCCTGCTGGGCCGTGGGGAGCGGGAACGGGGAAGTGGGTACTGAGCGAGGACCCTCCGTTTGGCCCTGAGCGCAGGAGCGGAGCAGCGAGGTGCACCCTCCCGAGGACGCTGGGGGCTGCGGGCTGCGGGCTGAACCGACGATGCTCCTCCCCTGGGGGCCGGACGTGACCATGGCACAGGCGGGAGGAGCCGGCGGGGTACCCTGCAGCGCGGGCTGTCGGGCCGAGCCCCCTCGCGCCGTGCAGGTGGTACGTGGAAGGCTCCGGCGGGGCTAGGGCGGCCGGCACAGAGCCCCGAGCTGAGGGGCTGTCCCTATGCACGCCCCAGCGGAGTGTCGACTCTGGCTCTACGCTGGTTCTCCTTAGCGGGGATAGGCCGCGCTGTGCCATGATCTCCATGAGCTTTAGGGTCCCCTCCAAGCTCAGCCGGTCCGTGCTGTGTGCGGTTACATGGGGTCTGAAAAGAGAGCTTAACAACTTACGATGCTTCATCCTTTTATTACTCCCCATAACAAAGTTTGCTTTGTTTTGGTTTTTTAATTAATTTCTCTTTTATGAGTTTATAACGTGCTACTAGTACACAATTGGCTACAGTTGGATTTAGGGGGCAGACAACTGAAAAGCCAACACAAACTGGTGGGCAAGTGAGATTGAGGAGTGACTTCACAGCCTGAAACCCACTACGGGTTTATTTAAACTGTCCCATAAATGAGATTTGATAGAAGCAGAACACTTCTGCTCGTGACCATGAGTTTGCAAGAGTAATTTCTATGCTAACTTAATTTAAAAATAGCAGGTTTAGATCTCTATAGACTCTTCATCAGTATTAAAATCATTCTCAAAATTTATTTTTTCACATCCAGATATGGAGGCAGGTAGGATTCTATTGTAAGTGTTAACTTTGGAGTTGTCTGTCATGCATTTTCTTGGTAGAGGATGACAGTGGTAACACTGGAAACAGGAGATTCCTTGGATGTAAAACATTCAGTTCACATTTTCTAATACTTTTGATTTCTTTAAACTTCATTTCTGTACGTCAGTCTTGTGACTGATAAATTGGTTTTCAGTTGTCTAGCTGAGAGAGGAAGAGATTTTTTTGCCTTATGATACACTTGTAGAATAAAGGCGACTGAACTACCTGATAACCGTTTTGCTTTCTGTTTCGATTTGCCATACACTCAAATTCATTTTGCAGCAAAGACAAGAACCATCTTTTGTGGTAGCAAAGCTGCTTTAACAAAAACACCTAAAATTGTTTCAGGTCTTACTGTAGAGTATGTACGGTTCAGGGAAAACCATGCAGTGTCACACTGCTCAAGTCCAGGCCTGTTTCATAGCTCTCTATTTTAAATGTTGTACTTGGCTCAGGCCATGAAAATGCTTCTCTGTTGGATTCTACTATAGGTCAGTCTCAGATAATGAAATGAATTGTCACTCAGTTGTTCTTGCAGTGATGTAAAGAAATCACTTGTTTGTCCCAATATTGAATCAGAGTATTTTTGCATATTTCTGTAGTTCAGTGTTATGGTAGCAGTCTTCACGTATATAAAAGGCTGTAAAGAGATGTTCTCTGTGCTGGGATGGGGAAATAGCTGTTGGTATAAACAACAGAAAGACTTTGGGAGAACAGTGTTCCAGGTCTCTAGTATACCTGCTTTTAGAGACTGTCTTTGCCAAGGTATTTCTCTCCCTGGAGGTGATGATGGTTTGTCAGTCATGATGTGGAAATCACTGAGAACACAGGTTCCAGAGGCTTCTGGTTACTTTACTATGAATCTGCACCTCAAAATGAAATAGTGCCCTGGTTCATGTTTTTCCTTCTTTAAATGATCCGAAGAAACTCAAGTATTCTGATACAGTCACACAACGTTAAAGGCCCATTTATGAATGCCCATTTCAGGACTAGGACCAACTCCAGCTTTTATGCCAGGCTGCAGTGCAGAAATGAACTCAGGAGAAATGAATGCTTAGCTCTAGGGTGTCTGCCATTTATTTTTGCTTATATAAAAAAAGTAAACACTGCAAAACAGTAAACTGAGTAAAAGTGATAGAACTGCAATGTTAGCAGTACTCTGACCTTTTAATGGTGTTGCTGTGTACAGTTGTTTTCATGGTTTTGTTAATTAAATGCTTCAGATTTTATGCTGAAGAGTCATCAGCAACACAGTTGTCTACCTTGTTTTGGTAGGAGCATAGCTCAGCATTGTGATAGTTCTGTGGAGGTAGAACATGCTCACAGTGGTGTGTTCAGGACATCCTAATATATAGGTGTTAAAGTTAATAATCTTAAGCTAATTTTAATCTGCTTTGTGATGGCATAGTCAGATTTTTTTATTGAGATAATTAGACAACCTGTGGGAAAATCGTTGGCTTTTCTGGATGTGCAGAAGTGCAGATAGTTTGTATTGCCATTGGAAGAGGTGGAGAACCCTTTTCTTTCTGAATGAATGTGTAAGATTGATTAGTATCAATATATAGGGTCATGTTTTAATAACTATAGATATAAAAAAAAATTAAAATACTGAGTCAATATAATACATTGGATTTTATTATTTGGTTTTTTTTTAGTCTGTTATTGTGCCCGTTCACAACAGCGAATGCTGGTTAGATGAATGCCTGAAGTCAGTTTGGGAACAAGATTTTAAAGAAACTATGGAGCTATCAGTTTTTAATGATGCCAGTAAGGTATGTTTGAGACCTTTCAGATACTGTCCAGGTAAATACTGTCTCTGGTAGGAATTTTTGTTTCAGATTATCTTTAATTCACCTGACAGATTGAAACAGCTGCATCTTTGCCATAATTTTTCTAGGATGGTTCAGCTGAAATAATTGACAAATGGAAGATCATACTGGAAGATGCTGGTGTTCCAGTGATCATTGGCAGTAATGATTCCTCTCAACCTCGAGGTGGTATGTAGCTTAATAGTGATTTTTTTATTTTTTTTTTTAGATGTAGGTTGTTAGCACAGGCTTCTTCTGTTTTCTGTTTGAGAAGTGTCTTTGTAGCCGCTTGTATTGCAATGGGGGAAAAAAGTAACATTGTTTTCCAGAGTTCTCTGTTCAAAAACTCATTCTGATTTAGCATTTGGCCCTGGTAGTTTTGGCTCTGTAGAATCTGTTTATATGTCTAGGAAAGAAGAACTTGGCTTAACACTTGCTCCTCTACTCTGCAAAAGAATTTTGTTTAATTGTAGTGTACACAGTGTTGTTAACACAGTTGTACTGTGGCTTTCAGATGTCTGATTTGTCTACAGGAGATGGTCTTTAAGAAAAGCAAAATCCAGGATTCCTTTTATAAAGATTTCAAAAGGAAATGTCTATCTTTTGGTATCGTAGACTCTGAAATAGAACAAAATTCATTTTTATATCCAATTGATGATCAGATCAAAGCAGAACTTTTGGTCAAGTTTTGATGCAAGCTAAAAATTTTCACTACTTTCCTAAGTATTTACATCAAGGACCAAACTAGTATGTTTAGTGAACTACCAGGAAAGTGCCTAGTGGGAATCCCATGGTTTACCTGTGATGTCACATTAACCACTGGAGGAGATAACAAAACTAATCTCTGTAATAGTATTTCTTCTGCTTGGTTTGGTGGTTCTGTGTTTAGGGATTTTTAGCAGACAAGCTTGCTAAAACGTAAAATAGAAAGCATATTGTTCTTTAAAGTAGCTGCTTGAATGGCACTGGAATTTGAAGGTCCTGTGCTACAAAGGGGAAGAGGACAAAGAGTGTGGCTGGTGGCTCACATTTTGTGTGGGACCTGTATAGCCAGTGGATCTATTATTCTGGGCTTTATGTCAATGAGTAGGCATGAAGGAATCGATGCTAAACTGTTTCCGAATTTGTGTCCTTCAAATTATCCCTCTGCAGCAACACTGTAACCCAAAACCCCCCTGGTTCTGGTTTTTAAGAAAATGATCCATTTGAAACTGGAGGGAAACCCAGGCTTGTTACAGTCCCCTCAAAATCGTCTTACTGTGAAAAACTCAGCTCTGTTTCAGAAGGCTTAATTTAATATTCATCCCCATGTTGAAACACCCAAATAAATTGGAGTTTGTGCACTGAATTCATTGGCAGCTTGGGATAGGCCCCTGGCTTTGTTTACTGTCAGGTTTTAGACTACAGACTTCTTCCATGCTGTGTTTGAAACAGTTGTCAGACCCAGCAACACTGAAGTAATGCAGCATAACTGTTCTATAAACATTTTTATTATTTTCATATCTGTAGCACGAACTGGTGTTGTTTTGACAGTGTGACTTGTAATATTAGCATTATTGAGCTGATGATGACAAAAGGCAGACAGAGTTTGTAGAGGGTATTTTTTCTCTTTTGGGCCACTGATAAAGCTGGAGTTGAGCAATGTCAAGGATTGCTTATATTCCTGGAAATGTACCTATCTTCTTTCCAGACGTCCTTTAACATCTTTCTTCTCTTAGTAGTTATTAAGAAACTAAATAGGTTGTGATTTCTCAGGAAAAAAAATAAATCAAAACTAATAGCAGAAGGGGTTACTGATGGTAATTAGGCAAGTTAGTTAGGAATGATTATAGTAATACCATATTGTTACATATTCTCTGTTCTTAGAAAACTTTTTCTAAGTGTAAAGTCTGTTCCTAATAAAGTGTTGTGTTAATGGTGTGTAAACTTTTGTTTTAGTTTGCAAAAGCCCACAGATGCTGTGTTTGGACAATAGTTTGTTACAATTGTAAAGTCAGCTCACCTTTGCACTTTAGGCAACCAAACCTAAACATGCAAACGTATTCTGCTTTATGGATATACCAGGTTATTTTGTTGTTTTAAGATGTGGGTTTTGGTGTCAGGATAGCTGAAACTTGAGCAGATCTTTAATAAACTGGGGAGTGGGTGCAGCTGTTGGCATTGTTTTAATAATAGTATGAAGTGTGTAGTTCTTTCAGAAACACAAACCTAGGCTGTTCATGTGGAAGTCTCTCTCAAGTCACCATTAAAATAGGGACATCTTTTCCTCACAGTTGTTACACTTTAGGAGCAGGTTATCTGAAATCCATAGCACTTGTTTGCTTTTGGTGATTTACTTTTTTTATGTTAAGGACTAGTTACAACTGTAAGGAGTCTTTCCTTTAGAAGATGCTTTAGTACAGAAACAATGTACTAGTCAGACTTCACATCTCCAACTATTTACACAAGATTAGGATTTATTTCTGATTCTTTTCTAGCATGTAAAAGAAAGGGGAGTGAAGCTAGAAAAAAAGAAAGGGTCACTTGCCTAAAAAAAGGAAGCCTTTTTCTTTCTAAGAGTGAGGAATGTTAATATCTCACTGAGGCTTAAGTTTTTAGGCTGTAGCCATGGTAACAGGCTCTTTTCAGCAAGTGAGCAAGCCTTAAAAAACTTGGAGACCTGGCACAAATATTTGATTTTGTTCAGCAAAGAAATATTAAGAAAATTTTTACCTTGTGCCAGACATAGGATTTGCCTTGGTGAAACAATTTTTAATATTTAATTTATTCTCTGGGGTTAGATATCTCTTATTAATACAATATTTAAATATGTGTATTTTCTGTCAAAAAGTAGCTGGTGTATGAAAAACTTTGAGATGGTTTCTGCCTTATCTTAGAAATAAGTGTTTTCCAGTTTTTTCTCATAACAAATATTTCATTATTTATAGAAAGTGTTTTATTTGAAAACTAGATCTGAAACATTTCAGAAAGCTCAGAGTAATACAGTTGCCATCTTGTAGTTGCCTTTGAGTCTTCACTTTTTTCTACAGTAACTCCTAGTGCTTTATTATTTTCTACTACAGTTGTTGAAATGTTGGGGTGTACTAATGGCAGCACAGAGACATATGCATGCACTGCTTTATTGCTGGCAGTGATGCATGAGACTGACTACTGATTTGATTTATGCTGGGCAAATGGGGTTCTATCCAGTTCTTTTACCTCTTGATTTAGTAGGCACCTCCACAGTATTAGGGTTTTGCTTGCTTGGCAAGTCCAGACCTGCTAACTTGCATCTGTTGCTTCTCACTAAAACTGCTCATGCCAGGGTTCAGCTCTGCTGTTCTGGGAGCTCCTGACTCTGCCAATAGCTTTTTTCTGCCAAGTGGAAGGAGAATGAGAGTAACTGCATATGTGAGAACAGATATTCATATGTGTATAAAAAGGAATGTATAAATATATACTGTAAGGTAGCAAGTCCAACACATCCATGATGAAGAGATGTTAAGGTGAGGAATTGAGTACTCAAAATATGTAAGAAAAGAATAACAGAATTGTAAGGAAGAGCCTTTATTGGTAGAGTTGTGTTGGTAGTTGACATAATGCTATTTTGAAGCAGTAAGAAATACAGCCATGAGTCTCTGTCTGTACTTGGATAAATCATCAAATTAGCCAAGTATTATGTGTGTTGAAACTGAGTGAACATTTGAGCCCAGTGTAATTTGCTTACTGAGTAAAATTAAAACTATATTGCATGAAAAAAAACCTGAACACCATTAGAGAGGATTATAGAAGCCTGGTTTTTTTCAAATGCAAAATCAGGAACCTTATCAATAGTGTTATTTAAAATTATCCTGCTCTGCTTCATGATGAGATCTTTCTGGCTTTATATTTCCAGTTTTCCTATTAAAGAATAAAACCACCACAGTACTGCAGATCTTCGTATCACATGGTTTGCTTGTCAAGAAAGTCTTTTGCTGTATTCCCTGACATGGCTCCAAAAATATTTCAAACAAAGCTGAAATTTTGCACATACAACTGAGTGAGATTTTTGTGGCGTTTTTCAGAATAACACTGGGCATAGTGTGGTCTTGTCTTATAATGCTACTCAGGAGAAGGGTTCAAAGACCAGAATATTGTAGACAGACTTTGTCTACAGAGAAAAATCATCCCTGTTAAACACCCCTACCTTGCAGTTGTATTTCAGTGGTTGCTGCACTTCCATTTATACCCTTGGTTGTGTGTTCCTATTCCCCTACCTTTTATTCTGGCTCTGCCATTTGTTTGATCCTCTGGTGCTGTTATCTGCTTCAGAAATCAAGCAGACAATGAAGTTCAGCTTCCTGAAATGGCTTAGTAAAATACTTGACAAAGGCCAGGGAATCAGAAACTAAAATACAAAGATGCCAGTGTTGTAATTTGACTCAATTTGTGTTTCCATGTGGCCTTCCATATGTGGTGCAACATGTTATGGTATAAATAAGCTGGGTTTGTGCTTCACATACACGTTAGACAATTCTGGATATGGATATGATGTTCTGCTTTGGCTCCTCTCTGCTTTCCAGGTATGTTGCATACATGACACGTTACTGTTTTGTATTTGCATACAAAGCAGAGTGGAACAGAACTGTTTGAGTACTTCTGAGGACATGGCCCCATAATGGGAAGAACAAGCAGCCCAGTAATCTCTTGTTCTTCCTTTGCCTTTTTTTGATTTGTTATGATCTAAGATATGAATATATATATACAGCCAAGGGTTCTCAGCATCTGCTCACTTGGGGGGAAGGGGAGGGGTGTCTATATGACCTTTAGAGGTCCTTTCCAACTGAAATTGTGACTCTGTGATCTCTGGTGCTGGATGTGAAAACCTAAGTAGCTGGACTCTTGAAGATCCATGTTACAACTGATGTCTTCATGGAGGGCTAGCAATGATTCTACTTTGTTATAGAATTCTAACATGTAGAGTTGGTAATAACTCAGAGAAGACAACTGAACTAGTGGAATATTTACAAATTATCTCATTTTTAATATAAAAACATAGTGTATGTTTCCTGATACTAATTTTTTGCATTTCTTTTTGTTCCTTACTGTAGTAAGATTTTTAAAAGATACAAAGGTGAAAAATACAACATAATTTTATCTTTGTTTTCTCAACAGTTGGATTTGCTAAAAATCAAGCAGTAATTCAGAGCTCAGGAACCTATCTCTGCTTTCTGGATTCAGTAAGTCAATGCATTTTTGTCTAACTTAGTTTTGTTGTTGTAGTTCTTTTCATTTTAGTGTGGTTGTTTATTAGCCTCAAAGACAGACTGCTTAAGGATGTTTGGATGTCAAATCTGCTGGTTACTCTTTAGACCTGTAAAGTTGTCTTTCAACTTGTAGAATGCCTACAGCCTTACACCATTCTTTGATCCTATTGGATTTCACAAGCTATTGTGAGCAGGGTTGGGCAAAGTTGGTATTTAGGTGTTTTCAGGATTTTACTTTCCCTGCATTCTTCATAAAATTATATTGATGAGAAACTAAGAGCTAATCTACGGGCTTTTTGATGCAAAATAGGAGAGGTCTTGCCTTCCATCTTGATTTTTTTTCCTGTTCTTTGTTGGATAAAGCCTGTGAACCCATTCAGCTCAGTAACCCACAGATAACTATCTGGCTTTATAAGCAGTGAAGGGTTTCACAAACCTGCTGTGTGGTTTGGATCAAGCTGGAAGAGCAGGAACTTTAAGGCTCATTGATCTCATGTAATTTCACCTGAAAACTGATTCTTTCCTCTGAATTGGAACTGAGTGATGGTTTAATGCTGTGACAGGATGAACACGCTTCTGAGAGTGCAGGCTTTCAGGTAGGATTCAACCTGATATGGTGTTTGCCTGAGAATGGGGATGTAAACCCTACAGCCTTATAACCACACAGGTTTTAGTTTAGGTAGTCATTCAGTTGGCAAACTCTATTTCTTTTATCAATGAGAAGAAGGTTTTTTGCCCATGTATTAAGATTTAGTTAATTAATCAGTGTGCTGTTGCAAGGTTCAATTAAGTGCTGGTGTGCTTCTGATCCAAGGCAATGCAGCAAAATTTTCTTGTCTTAACTATTTAAGAAAACAAATTTTGCAGGCACCTTTACTGGCCTTTATTCTTGTTTTATTGAGTTGTATTATAAGGCACACCATGCCTTTTAAAACTTTGATTTTTATCCTAGTTTTCCTTTTGATGGTTTGTTGTTCTGGATGGTTGTTTTGTTTGGTTTTTTTTAAAGGATGCATTTCAGGTAAATCTTTATACACAGGTTCAAGAAAGTTAAAGCTTTGAAATGCAATATCTGATCCTGTTTGGTATGTATAGATATTTCAGAAGCAAAATTTTTAACAACTTTGAAAAACTGCTCCAGGCAGACACAAGTCCAGGTGCCAGTTAATTTATATGAATGATTCCTTGGATTTAACAGTCACTGAGGCTGTTCAGGTGTATAAAGTGGGGAAAAAATAAATCTTACTTCAGATTTGCATAGTTCAAGTATTGCAGGCTTGGACAGACACCATATTGTATAGGCATTGTACAGAGGGTGCGGGATAAGTTATGTGTATATGTATGTTGGCTAAAGTTGGCTGAGGCCACACATGCGTGAGAGAAATGAACCTACTGTTCCCTTGTACTGCAGAGCTTCCTGTCTTCTAGCTCAACTGTACATAGAACAATTTACTAAGGTAAATTTTGGTTTAGTCTTTTCAGTCCAGACAGATCTAGCTGTTTGTAAATCACCATCAGCAAACTAGAAAGCTACATTCTTTAATTAATGTTTTTATAGAGATCTCTCCAGAACCTTTGACATGTTATTTACCTGATGGTTTAACCCCAGTATGAATCTTCTTGCTCCTGGGTTGTTTCTTTTTGTGTCATCCTGCACAGCCAGAGAACATGAGAGGGAAAAAATTACAACTATGAAGAAATGTAACAGGTGATGATCTCAGATTTCTGCAGTATTGTCATTAGCATAAGTTTAATATAATTAAGGCCTGCTTAAAGTAATCGGAGAATTTTATTTAAGAGTGTGCACAACCTTGAGATTTTCTGTTCTGTACGTTTTTGTTCCTGCTGTTGAACTAGATGCTTCTAAATAAAAGGCATGTGGAGCTATGCAAAGCTTGGTATAGATACAAAAGAATTAATAAATGATTTTTACTTAAATGTGTTTTCTATTGTTTTTCCTTATGAATAGCATTTTTTGCTGAAAAAAGATCATAGGAAATAAAGTGAATGTGGAAACTGCTGCACATATAAAAATTGCTCAGTATTTTGGCTTAGTAAATGTTGTGTGATAATAGCAGACACAGATGTTGCCAGCTGTTTAACAGCTCTGCTTCTACACACCACCTACCTTCATTTCAGTCACCAATCCAGTGTGGAGCTCTCTAGGAAAGAATGTTGATATCAGCCCGTAGGAATGTGCCCCAGTAATGCCAGGGAACTGACCTTCAGAAGTGCAACCATCAGTTCAGGTTCCCTATAGGTGCTTGTGGAGAGGAATGGGGCTGGGTCAGCAGTTTGTGTACATTTCATAGAGGTGCCTCTGTGTACATTCAATTAACAACTTGGAGCAAAATGAATGTGAGGGGATATTTAGGAGCATCTGGCCCCAGACAGACTGCTTTGCTTGCTGTTCCAGCTGGAGTCAAGCTGTTTGTGTTATGTCTCTCAACACAGATTTGTGAGGACAACAAATTGGGAAGAAATGTGGAAAAAAAGGTTACAGAGCTCAGAACTGTCAGAATTTGATCAGCCTATTCTAGTATGAAGTGGCAGCTGTTTGACTAATGGCTATGATGGAGGGGTTTTTGCTGTGGTGGTTGTTACAGATTTTGCCTCTAAGCTACTGCAGCATTTTTTCCCACCAGGAAAACAAGTGGAAAAATCTAAGATACTTAACAAATTGCTCATATTTAACATTTACAGTCTCAGAAAACCCCTAGTCATAATGACAGTAGAATGAACTGATTATGCAAATAGATTTCACTGTTAGCTGTACCAGTTATAACTTGATCCAGCTCTTGCATCTCATTGTAACCTCAGTTTGCCAGCTCTCAGTAGTGGGACTGTCTTTATTAGAATCATCTACCCCAGTACAGCTCAGTAGAGCTCTTACACTAAAAATAGTGTTTTCTGCTTTGAGCCGCTGTTTTCTCTGACATTCACTTCAATATGTCTATGCTTGTATAATACTGTTTCTTTAGAAAGAACCTGCTTTCATTTCATCTTTACACTCTGTGCTTTTTCTCATTACACCAGGCTTAATGAATGTGGTGTTGGAGGGTTCCTGACTGTTAGAAGAGAGATGAAAATGTGTCCTTTTCTGACCTGCATTATTTTGAACGCATACTCACTGGAGTTTGTTTTAGACTTGTGAAAGGCTCTGCTGGCAGTTTGTTGTCATTTCTGAGGTTCTTAGCCAGTTCAAAGATGAGGCTCTAAATCGTGTTGTCACAGTGTCGCTGCTTGCTAAGGGCTGAATATGATAGAGGGAAACAGATAAGTTTTATTCACCAAAAGTGAGGTCAGACCACCGGAATTGGCATTCTCCTATTTGAATTGGCAGCTGCTGACCTGTGCCTTTCTGTTTGTGGGATTTGCTTGTATTATTTCAGTTGGGAATGTTAATTCTTAATTGCTGTGAAATTGCATGCTTCTCTGGAGTTTCCAGTTCAAAACCCCTTCACTGAGGGGGTGCTCATAAAGATTTGTGAGAAGGTGGTTGGACCTTAGCTAGTCAAGCTTGGAAGATGTTTCAGGGACTCCAGCCTTCAAGTTAACTTTCAGTTATAAACAGTACTGTTTGATTTTTATGGTCTCATAACCTGCTGTTTTGGAAAGATGGATTTCTCGTTTACTGCCATTATGCAGTACAGGCACTAATGAACCTTTTTCTTTCTTTCAAATTGACATCTCTATAACTTGGTTAAAGCAGTTGTGAACAGCCTTTGGGTATTTGCTTTCTGTTGTTTTAACATACGGTTCCTAGTAAATTTGATCTTCTGATTTAAAACCTGAAATAAGGTGTTACTCCAGTAGCACTAAGTGCATATAGTGAGAAATGCTGTTACCAGAAAATGCTTCCTGTGCATGTTTGAGTCACTAACGAGCACCAAAAAATGAACTTAAGAGTGCTTAAAGGTATCACTCCTTTTATTGTTCTGCAATCAAGTGTGTGTATTAAAAACAGATTGATATATCTATCTGCAATATGAAATGTTAATTTTCTGTTTCATGAATGAAGACACGAAGATACAAACCTTGAGAGTTTGCTTGACCTTACCTCTCTATATATGTACCCTCACCTGTTCATTAGCTACAGTGGATGCTGGGAGTCAACAGTGAAGATTTTACTCTTGTCCACTGACAAGATTTTACTCTTAAAGAATCATAGAATCACTAGGGATTGGAAGGGACTTTGAAAGTCCAATCCCCCTGCCACAGCAGGATCACCTAGACCAAGTCACAGAACAGAACATTATGGATTGGAAGTGACATGGAAAGATCATCCAGTCCAATCCCTCTGCCACAGCAGGATCACCCAGACCAAGTCCAGGCAGGTTTCAAATGCATCCAGAGGAGAGACCCCACAAACCCCCTGGGCAACCCCCCTCAGTGCCCCATCATCCTTACTGGGAAGAAGTTCTGGAATCTCAGAATCAGTCAGGATTGGAAGGGACCACAGGATCATCCAGTTCCAAACCCCCGGCCATGGACAGGGACACCCCACCTGAGATCAAGCTGGCCAGAGCCTCATCCAGCCAGGCCTTAAAAACCACCAGGGATGGGGCCCCAACCACCAACCTGGGCTACCCATTCCAAGCTCTCACCATTCTCATGGTGAAGAACTTCCTCCTCACATCAAGTCTAAATCTACCCATCTCCAGCTTTGCTCCATTCCCCCTAGTCCTGTTGCTACCTGAGATCCTAAAAAGCCCCTTCCCAACTTTTTTGTAGCCCCTNAGTGGAGTAGTGGGGGAGAATCACCTCCCTCGACCTGCTGGCTACACTTCTGATGCAGCCCAGGATCCAGTTTGCCCTCTGTGTTATTTACTGACTTTGCTGTTGAATGCTCAGGTACTGTGAGAAAGATGATCTCAAATGACTCCAGAAAAGCTAGATATGGAAAGGCATATGTCCGCATTAGCTGAATAAATGGCAACAATACAGTCCTGATAATTAGTAGTGATGCTGAATTAAAAGTTTCCATAAAAATATTGCAATTAATTTAGTGTTGATGAAAGGTGCCAGTCATTCAGGCACATAAAAGCAACAAGTACCCTTGATGAAGACCTTTCTGCTGCCATGCACAAAAACAACAGCTTCATCAGCTTCTTACACACTGAAGTTTTTTCTTTGTCTCATCCTTTCTCAATTTTATTTGGAAGAAGAAACAGAGTATCAGTATTTTTCCTATGATCTTGCAAGTACCGACAGGTCATTGTAGTGTGTCCTGCCCAGGTGACCTGTGTGTGGCCTTCAGAGTGCAGGACGCTGATGTGTTTGGTACTGTGTGGCTTCTGGAAAATCACCCCAGAGCAGGGCATTTGCTTTGGTAGTGCTGTTGACCAACCTTTTTTTTTTTTTTTTTGGACCCCAGACCTTTTACTTCCCTGGTTCAAGGAGATGACCTGAACAGCAGCAAAGAACAGTTTTTGCTGTAGGCTGAGCAGGTGTAGGATGAATGACCACTCGATGGATTGAAAGAGTTTAGTGATGCCGTATTGTATTCCGTAGCCTGAGGGGAATAAAAGCATTGGGACATTTGATAAAAGAGTCTGTGGCACAAATTGTGTTTTCTTCATTACTTCTACTTTGGGGTGAGGCCATGGGCTGGAGTAGAAGTACCCAGTCCATTAATACC
>VZRI01006145.1:0-177043 GCA_013397515.1 Upupa epops
TCCTTCTCTGGTGACATTTCAAATCCAAATGGACATATTCTAGTGCAACTTGATCTAGGTGACCTTGCTGGGCAGGGTTATTGGACTAGATGATCTTTCAAGGTCCCTTCCAATCCCTAACATTGTGTGATTCTGTGATTCTGCTCAGGACTGTTGAAACACATCTTTACTGCTGAACTTAGGTTTGGGCTTCTCACACAAAGGTGATTTAGCTGAGAAAGCTTGAACTTTCAGGGAGAACTTATCAATGTTCATAAAGATGTGATGGTTGGGAATAAAGAAGAGAAAATAAAGCTCTTTTAAATAGCACTTAGTGAATAGAGAATGCTAATGAGTGCAAATGAAAACAGAAAATTCCATTTAAACATGAGAATAACAATTGTGCTGTGAAAGTGATGACATACTGGAACACGTTGCTCAGAGAAGTTGTAGTCTCTGTTCCTGGAGATATGCAAAATCCATCTGGTCACAGACATATGATAAATACTGTAACTGAGCCTGCTTTGAGGAGAAATGTTGCCCTAGATTATTTCTAAAGTTGTCTTACGATCTCAAAGTTTCTGTGATTCTATTAATACATAACATTCTGACATTGGATTTACCATTAAGTAATCCATTATATAACCTCCTTTACTAGTTTTGTTAATTATTGCTACATTCTAGTTACAGGCACACAACTGTTTTTAAGGAACAGGATTACTTTATATTTTTTCCCTACACAATTAATTCTTGTGGATGGTTTGATTTTCCATACTAGTTTCAGTGAACTCTAACCCAGAGTACCCACTTCAATCAGTAAACAAATCCTTTAAAATATTATGTCCTCATTAAGTTTGACTTTCCTGATCATATTGCAATAACTGAAGGAGTGTAACAAATAAAGAGGAAAATCAAATGTCAAAGGTTTTTTCATTACAACCAAGATTGCCTCTATGTCTTCACCACCAAAGCTATGCTATTCCTATTTTTAAAATAGATGCACTATAAATTAAATTATTAAACTTTATATTCATAGTGTCAAATATTGTAACACAGAAAATAGTGTATATAGAACCCCATGTTTAATCTATGTTCATTCTAATGGTCTGTTACTGTAGTGTTGGCAGAAATGTAATGGCTTAGTATTTTCTGCTTTCTACACCTGGTAGAAATGCATTTATTGTGGCATGACAGGTAAGCTTTATTTTAAGTAGGTATTTTGAAGAATAAGGCATGTTCTCTGCTCCTTTGGCCCTAACTTTGAATTGGTCCCAAATTCAACTTCTCTTCAGGAGTAAGACCTAATTACTATCATGGTATGTTTTTGGTTTCCTGAGCATCTGTCTGGTTCTCAAAATATCCCAAAGGTACTTACCACTTCCAGATCTTGCACCATTTCCTCTATTCCTGGCATGGCTTTCTTTAAAACTTAGCCCCTGAACACTACTTGTTAATTTTTCACAAGTTTTTCTCTTTGGTGTGTGAAGACCTTAATTATATCCTTCTGAACTTCTGGCATAGGTTCATGTGCTGAGAAAAGAAACAGCAACAAGTTCATTTAAACAATACCTATAATTGAGAAGCAACAGCTTGAAAAGTGGTAAACACTGTTTGCCTAGCATTCTCTATTATGAAACCTCAGTGAGATGAATTCTGTTTGCAACGATGGCATTGCAGCCCTAATAAGAAGAAGTGAATTTGATGTAATGGTAACTGGATCAGGGAGAGTGTGTTTGAAGTCTTCTCAACACATAAAGTAATAATTAGATAAATAATATAATAGTGAGCTTCAGATATGCTGTACACAAATCTGATCATACATACCTTCTGTTCATACTTCTAAATAAATGAATTTTGGATGGCTTCTGTCTGCATACATAGGAAATACAAAATAAGCTTGTGATACCAGAGCTTATGAGTAAAAATATATTCATTGTGTACATGATGTCCCATTCAGACTCAATTTCTATTACCAGATCAAAGCGGAAGGCTTGAGGAAAACATGGGTCTTTTTTGGCTCTGTGGAGTGGCTCACACTTTGAAGGAATAAACATGTGCTACGATACTTTTGCTTTTGACACTTTAGGTAGATTCACCTACCACTGATTCCGACCACCTGTGTGGCCATGGTCTTCACCTAGGCTCTGTTCTGGTGCCTGGATCTCTTCCTCCCTTTTTTTTTTCTCTTGCCTTAGTATTTGCAGGGCTCTTTCTTTCAAATTTTCTCACTCCTCTCTCCCAGCTGCTGCGCAGTGCTTAAGAATGGAGAAACCATACCAATATCAGCAATGATCAGCACCAGGTTCTCAGAGCTGACTGAAAATATCTTTGTTCAACATGGGTGCAATACCTGGCATCTTCTTATAGATGCCAATTTTGTGGGGTTTCTACTACTAAAACTTTGTCAGCCTTTGAAATATGCGTTTTTCAGGAAATCAGAAAAGCAAAGAAGACTTAACTGATTACAGCCATGAGCTGTGAATTGTCTGTGATGATAAACTGATGTAAACATTAATTTCCACATCATTTCTTTTTCTACAAGACTATTTTTAAGTCTGCAAGGAGTACTAGGAGTACACAAGTAAGTATCCCACTACCATGCTACAGTGACTTCCTGTTTGTTATAAGCTCAAGTTAGGATTTATGGGAAAAATTGATGAGCCTTTGCAAAAAAGCTTTCTTTTTTTTTTTTTTCTGTATTTTATTTAATCTAAAAAAACCCAATAATTAGATGCCACCTCGGGAACTGAACTAATGCATACATCCTGACTTCCTGATACTGTTCAAAGCAGAGATGCATGTATTTATGTTTATTCAAATATATAGATATTAAAAAAATTATTTCAGTTTTCACTACAATATCCAAACCACCTGTCAGACAGCCAGGGAGAAGGTTATAGCTGTTATATATCATATGAATATTACATATTATGCATTTTTACATAGTTATATGAAAAAATTACCTAGATAAAAACTACAGAGGGGTTGGAGTAAGGCTATTTATTGGTGTAGACTAAATAAACACATGTATAGATGCTAATATACATCAGTCTAGACTAAATAAAACAATTTGTTGAATCTACCATTAAATCTACCCCCAAATGTAGTCCCCCCACAAATGTTTAACTTGTGCTATTTCATCTATTATAGTACATTTTAAAACCTATTGTCTTTGTCAAACAGCTTACAAATTCCTTTTGCAAAAAATACTTATTCTTCTAGGAGAAATTCCCACAGCACTCAGATCATCTCATAACAGTGAACAAATTAGTAGAAATTGAGACTCACCACTGTTGAAGGAAAGGTATTGCACCATTTATTATGATGACTTCCTAAATCTTGCTCATGTCCGTGACAGCTGTATGACTATTGTGCGGAAACAAAATCAAATTCCCTCCATTTATATTAATAACCTGTAATATCAGATAAATGCAGAAAAGAAATGCAACTATAAAATAGCTCATTGCCACTATTGTGTTTTAGTGACTGTGTTACTGAAGATGATATTCCAAAAACAATCTCAATATATCTGTTTTCTTAATTTTTTTTATACTACATATTTAATTATGCAAAAATATCAACAGCAATAGCAGACTAAAAATTAGAACCATATCCCTTGGACAGGAAGCATTCATTCCCACAGGTTCTTCTAGTGCATAAATCAGTCATTAACCTAGTGAGTGAGAGTTAAGTGCTTGGTTAAAAATACCTGGAAGTCTAGGGACAGCACAAACTGAAGCCAGTTAAGTCCAGAATCTGTCGTGGCTGTTAGAAAGCTATAAGGAACACTGTGAGTGATCTTAAAATAAAAATAAATATTATATGATTAAGATTTCATACATTTGGATTTACCACTGTCTAGTCTCAACAGGTTAGACTCTTCACTCTGGTAAGCCGTCAATTATCATTTTATTTCAGTTGAAAGTAGAGTAGTTAATGTGCTGAAAAATCAAAAGAATGAATATTTTCTTAAAAACAACTATTCCAAGTATCATGTGAGCACAGATGTACACTATATACATTAGTGCACTACGAAAAGCATGGCAAATAAGTCAAGGGACATTATCCTCTCACTCTACTCTGCCCTGGTTAGACTACATTTGGAATATTGCATCCAATTCTAGTATCTCCAGCCCAAGAAGGACAGAAAGCTACTGGACATAGTTTAGTGCAGAGCCACTACAATGATCAAGGGCCTTACAAGGAGAGGCTGAGAGAGATGGGGGTGTTTAACCTGAAGAGAAGGAGGCTAAGGGGACATGTGATCAATGCTTACAAATGTCTAAAGGGTGAGTGTGGAGAAGATGGTACTAGATTCTTCTTGCTAGTGCTGAACAATATGAAAGATGGCAATAGGCATATAAAAGGTTCAATTTAAACATAAGTAAAAACTTTCATGGGGAGGTAACAGATCACTGGAACAGGCTTCCCAGAGAGTTTATGGAGACTCCTTCTCTGGAGACACTCAAAACCTGCCTGGACCTGTTCCTGTGCAGTCTTCTCTAGGGGAGCAGGAGTCTGGACTAGATGTGCTCCAATGGTGCTTCCCAACCCCTATCATTTTATGATTCTATGATTCTATACCACAAAAAATAAAGCAGTTATGAATGTAAGGTCTCTTGTGAGAGGTTTAATATATAGAGCATGTTCTGGAAATAGGAGGAGGTCTGTCATGATATTAACATTCATTTGAAGTTCAGGTTGCATACACTGAACTGCAGGGAGATGCAGGAATGGGGCTATTTAAAAATATGAGTGTCAGGCCACACTGAATAGAAACTATTTTTTTTAATTGCCCTAATCCTGTGGCATTAACAACAGAATTCCTTCTCAAGGGGTCTGTACAGGTGACTTCAGTGACAGCAAAGTGATCCATCAACAGGGTCGATACAAGACAAAGCATTATTATTTTATATCCATGAAGGATGTGTAGTCAGCAAGCAAAGACAACAACATGGAAGCAGGACTACATATGAACCTGATATCCAAGGTGCACTCATGTATCAGGACTTCAGACAAGGATGCCAGTAAAATAAATCCTAAGTTCCCTTCAAGAGACAGGGTTGAAGACAAAGTGATGTACAGTGTAGACTTGGATCCATAGAGGAATGCCACTCAGGATAGCAAAAGACAGGGTCCAATACACCTAAAGCAAAGTTCAGGTCAAATCTGGGGTTCTGAAACAAAGCTTAAATAGCACACTTGGGCCCATAGGTAAGAGAGAGACTCACTTGAGTTGTCAGGAGACTAAAATCTTCTTAATGACCTACAGGTTCTGAAAAGATACTATAAAATCCTGTATGAGTTTCCATAGAATAACTACTGAAGTTTTAAGACAGCTTTGTCTCAGTGATTCCCTTTTATTGATATGCTTTGGCATGAAAATACACACAGAAATATTTAATATGCAACCTGTTTCTACTACAGACAATTTTCCTAAATAAATGTTTCACAGCCATGAAGGTACGGTCAGCTTTGAAGGATCTTTGGAGGAGGTAAATTTTTGTACACTATTTATTTTCACAGAATCACAAATCACAGGTTGGAAGGGACTTCAAAAAGTCATCTAAGTTTTTCTGAAATTGCCTTGTATTATTTACTCATACAATCTTTGGAGCAAATACTAAACTTTTTAACTATGAATGCTTGACCTAACATTTAGGTTAGAATCATTCTTATATTTTTCCTTCTCCATTATGTGTCTCCACTTAGTCAAAATGTAATCATCGGTGCAAAGAGAAGGAACGAGTATTTTCCAACATATGATGATAGTTGTTTTCACTGCAAAAAAAAAAGCAGAGTATTTTTCATGTACATTACAAAACAGAAACATAAGAGCTTGAATCTATGCTAAGTGTACTTCTTTAAAAAATTAGATGAACATTAGTAGAGACTGCTTTGTAAGGGATTCTCTAGAGAGTCTGATTTCAAAGCACATTGAACTCAACAGAAATAATGTAACAAAAAGCTTTATGGAACATCGTATCCTTCACTTGTTCACAGAGCATTGTTTTCTTTACTGCAACAATGTAGCTGTTGACAAAGGTAGGAAGGCAGCAACCTGTTGTGCACAGACAAGACTGATATTAACAGATGCTACCATAAAAGAGAAACTGGAAACAGGTTGAATTTGGGACAGGTTAATATGTAAGGTTATGAAAAACTATAACAAGCCAAGGAAGATTTTGTTTTATTTTGGTCTCCTTCTATTTTATTCAAATATGCAAATGAAGTATTGAAAGAGTCCTAAAAAAGCTTATGCTTAATTACATTAATATGCACTCCTGGTTGGAAAAGCAATAAGCTTATTTTCTTCATCTGTCCATCCTAAAAAAACATTGCAGAAAGATCAGGTGGAGATTTATAAGCTGATTGTAAGTCTTCTCTTTTTCGTTTTACATTCTAAGCCTCAAATAAAAAGCACAGAAAAGAAAAAAAAAAAAAAGGAATCTGGTGGTGTCCCTGCTATTCACAAAAGACTCCTGTTTCCCTGTCTCATTCTGAATTATTAAGTTGAAGGCTAAATAGGAGAGATGTTTCTCTTAGCATCACTGGGATTTAACCAAAGTGCACATATTGATTTTGCGTTATGCCTATGCACAAAATAAGTAGCACAGTCTGGCAAGATACCAAGAATGGGCCACAGCTGTCATTGTAAGATTTGTTCTTTATGTTTCTAGACAAAAGATATCTATATATTTTTGTGGTACCCTGTTTGCTTCCAAGAAGCTGAAGCAAAGTATTCTTTTTCTAATAAAATATGTCGGAAGAACTTCTGAAGAATTCAGCATGGCTTAATATAAAGATATGCAATTGCTAACGTACAGTTCTTTCCAGATGTGCTATTGCTATGACACCTATGGGAAATATTTGAGTTTAGAAATAAAATAAAAGTTTACTTGCTTGTGTGTATTACTTGTACTGCATCTGGTCATTTAAATGTTCGCCACTAGTCATTTTATCTTCTGTTGGTAATGTTGCTATAAGCTAAAGTAGTTCCTTGAGTGACTGAGCTGAAAGGTTACAAATGATCTTCTACCTGAAAATGATCCCATAATCATCCACATTTAGTGCATGCAATAGATTTCTCCTTTCAGTTTGAATTAATTTTGGAGTGGATGATTAAGTTCATATTTTACAACAATCAGAAAGATCATGGCTGAAATGAGCATCATTTTGCAATTGTTTTCTACTCTTTCAGAAGTTTTTAGCTTACAGTACATAAGTATAATATTCCTGTTGGCTTACGTCCAGTACTGTTAATTTGATAAAGATGTGTCTAATTTTCTAATGCAGTATGTTTAGATTCATGGAATCATTTGGATTGGAAGGGAGGATTTAAGATCATCTATTTCCAGCTCCTCTGCCATGGGCCTTGAATCCTTCCACGGAGGATGCATCCACAACTGCAATCACTATGCACTTTGGTGAAGAGTTGTCTTTGTTTGGAAGTCATTGGGAGTTTTCTGTGGCAAAATGTGATGTTTGACTTGCAGTTTGCAAGCTGAGTTTTATGCTGCTCTGCCGAAAACAGAAGGGATTTGGAGTTCACATTTTCAGGTTTCCCACTCCTTCTCCTTCTACTTCATTTTTGTCTACTGTTCAGAAAGGGCACATGGCACTGGGCTATGCATGGCAGCCATCATACCCAGGGAAGTTAGTGAATGGACAAAGAGAGAGATACCTCAGGGATCAGTGGAAAGAAGGAATTATCTGAATTCCATGGTTCACTGAAATGGAGAGAGTTGTCCCCTTGTTCGTGGCCCTATGAATCAGCATCTGAAAAAATTGGAGAACTGTCCTGGAAGCATGTAGAACAGAGAACTGGACTTTCAAATGCTTGCTAATGCTGAGGAATGTGTTCATGAACTTGGTGCACAATACATTTCCAGAGGATGCAGGAACACTTGGAATTCTTTTCACTTTGAGAGGCTGGAGACTGCAGTTTGACTCATTTATGTAGGAACACGTGAACAATCTCAGTATGTCTTTGTGTAGGGCTTTTATGCAGGGTGAATTAAATATACATTTTTATTTTTCCTAAAATTGAGGTAGCTTTTGGTTTTGCCTACAATTTATAGGTGTTTTCTGAGATTTCTTTGTTTTGTTTGTTTTGATTCATTAGCCCATTAATTAAATTAATTTGTTAATTCATCATGAGATAAACACATGACAATAATCCGTTCCCATCTTCCTCGTAGGTCTTCTTTAAGTACTGGAAAGCCACTATAAGGTCTCCCTGGAGCTTTCATTTGTGCAGGCTGGACAACTCAGCCTTTTCTCATAAAAGAGATGCTCCTGTGGTCCTCATCTGGAGAGCAATCATCAATGTCCTTCTTACACTGGTGTCCCAAGAGCTGAACACAGCACTCCAGGTGAGATCTGAGCAGAGTCATAGAACCACCTCCCTTAATATGCTTGCCCTACTTCTTTTGATACAGCCTAGGGTATGGCTTTCTTGGTTGTAAATGCATATTGCTGGTTCATGCACAGATTTTCTTCAATCTATACCCCCAAGTCCTTCTCTTAAGGTCTGCTCTCAATCCACTCATTGNGGTGTTTTCTGAGATTTCTTTGTTTTGTTTGTTTTGATTCATTAGCCCATTAATTAAATTAATTTGTTAATTCATCATGAGATAAACACATGACAATAATCCGTTCCCATCTTCCTCGTAGGTCTTCTTTAAGTACTGGAAAGCCACTATAAGGTCTCCCTGGAGCTTTCATTTGTGCAGGCTGGACAACTCAGCCTTTTCTCATAAAAGAGATGCTCCTGTGGTCCTCATCTGGAGAGCAATCATCAATGTCCTTCTTACACTGGTGTCCCAAGAGCTGAACACAGCACTCCAGGTGAGATCTGAGCAGAGTCATAGAACCACCTCCCTTAATATGCTTGCCCTACTTCTTTTGATACAGCCTAGGGTATGGCTTTCTTGGTTGTAAATGCATATTGCTGGTTCATGCACAGATTTTCTTCAATCTATACCCCCAAGTCCTTCTCTTAAGGTCTGCTCTCAATCCACTCATTGTCCATGTTATGTTTGTGTTTGGATCGTCCCCCAGAGGCAGGATTTTACACCTGGCTTTGTTGAATCTCATGAAGTTTGCATAAGCCCTCAAAGTCCCTCTGGATGGCATTTCTTCACTTCAGCTTTTCAACCACACCACACAGCTTGGTGTCATCAGCGAAACTGCCCTAAATATGTCTATCCACGTTTCTGACAAAAATATTAAACAACACAGGTTCAAATAGCAATAACAGAGGGGCACCCCTCATCACTGTTCTCCACCCAGACATTGAGCAGTTGACTGCTTTGCATGTGACCACACAGTCAGTACTTTATCCACCATTCATCAAATCTGCATCTCTCAAATTTAGATACAACAGTGTAATGTGGGACAGTGTCAAATACTTTGTATATGTTCACACCAATGGCACCAGTTGCCCATCCCTGATCCACCAGCACTTCAACCTCATCATAGAGAGCCAACAAAATTGTCAGGCACAATTTGCCCTTGGTGAAGTTGTGTTGGTTGTCACCAGTCACCTCCTTATTTAACATGTGCCTCAGCATGGTTTCCAGGAGGACCCATTTTTATCATCTTGCAGGACACAGAGGTAAGTCAAAAATCTTATTTCCTGAAGTCCCAAAGGAGCTGTGCATCAGTCCCATAGCTGATGGTTAAGTCATCATTCCTGGATGTATTTANCAGTCCCCCACATATTCCTTTTTTCCCTTTGTATAAATGAAGGTTATGTTTCCCCTTTGCCTACCAGTGGGAACCTCACTGTTACAATATGTAAAACATTATGAATAGTGACTTAGCAGCTTCATTAATCAGTTCCCCCAGGACCCATGAATGCATCTTACCAGGTCCCATCCCATAAATTTGCTTAAGTTTCATAGACAGTCTCAAACTTGATGTTCTACAGTGGACAGATCTTCATTCTCCCAGTAACTGCCTTTGCCTGCTGTGACTTGGTCAATGTGACCAGAGAATGTGTCATTTAGTATCTCAGCCCTCTCCATATCTTAAGTAACCAAGTCTCCCTTCTCATTCCAGTAAGGGCACACATTTCCCCTCAACTTTTTATGTCACTGAAGAAGCTTTATATTGCCCTTGATCTCTCTGACCAGATTTAATTCTATTACAGTTTTAGCTTTACTCACCTGATCCCTAACTGCTGGACAATATCTTTGTATCACTCCCAGACTACATGTCCTTGCTTCCACTCTCTGTAGGCTTTTATTCCAGTTTTAGGTTTGCCCACAAGCTCCTTGTTTATCTACACAGGCCTTCTGGTGATTTCGACTGACTGTCTCTTTGTTGGGATGTATTTCTCCTGCTCTTAGAAGTGAGCAACTGTCTTTGACCGTTCTTCCCTCCAGGGCTTTATCCCATGGTACTCTATCAAGCAGACACCTGAAGAAGCCAAAATCTTATTTCCTGAAGTCCCAAAGGAGCTGTGCATCAGTCTCATAGCCGATGGTTAAGTCATCATTCCTGGATGTATTTAAAAGACAATTAGGTCAGCTCTTAGGGACATAGTTTAGTGGTGACATGGAAGTGTTGGGTTTAGGTTTGGACTCAATGACCTCAAAGGTTTCTTCCAACAGAAACAATTGTGTCATTTCAAGCTGCTTTTAAAAAACAAATTTACAGTGCATTAATACATATGTATAAATGCATGGGGAGAAGAGTGAATATTGCATATAATAGGACTGTGTGAACAAAGAACTTCTCTAGCACACTTATGACTATGAATTAGTCCAACTTTTTTCTACAAAATTTAGGTTGTCTTTCTACACTAATTGTTTGTGATTCCTACTTAATACAGAAGCAGATTAAATTTCTTATGAGAAAATCACCTGGCAATACATGCTTCATGGACTACAGCAGAAGCAGAAAAACCTTTTCCAAAATAATTTTATGGTTTTATTTTTTTTGTTTTATTTAGTATGTGTATACATTTATACTAAGATTCCTTATACTTGTTCCACCAATATAGGTACATATAGCACCATCTAGAGATATAGAAGCAAATTTTAAAATAAAGCACTATCAGGCAACCAGTATACAAGATGAATTTGCAATTTACAATCAATTACTCTTGAAACTATATTTGCAAATGAAAAGCTGTAAGAAAATCACATATTCTTGAATGAAAGAAAATGCTTATTCAATATTGTTTTCCTGCATGCCCTTTCCAGAAATACACTGTTTGAGCAGCTTCAGACTGTAATTCATATTCCATCACAAATTACTAAGACAAAGAGTAGATTACACACTATTTAAAGATAATACTCATATTGAGTAGGAACATTAAATATCCCTTAAATATTATTTAGGAAAAGCATAGAAAATAAGGGTGGTAAACATTAGTATGCAGTGTTATTCCACTTAAGAAAGCACTCACTTAAAGCACAACTGCTAAGATCTATAAACATGCTCTCAGGCACAGTGGCATTAAGATTATTTGAGATTCCTACAACATTTTGGTGCTTCCATTATCTGAAAAAAACCCGCAAGTAGTCTACTTCATTATAAGCAAGATTCACAGTCATCTACTTTTTTCAGTGGAGGAATCAATCACTTGTGTATTTATAAATTATCTGTATAGCTACTGTAGAGTAACATTAATTTTGACTCTATAATAAGTCTGTTCCCTTTAACTTTCACTATAGCCTATGGATGACAGAAAAAAGGAAAGGTGAGAATATGGATTTTCAAGATTTTATTATGTCAGTGAAAGAGGCAGCAGAGATCAACAGTCTACTACTCTCTTTTCCTCCCTTTAATTGCTCATTTTTTCAAATGATGTGCTCCTTCAGCCACAACAGTTCAGAATAAGTCTTCAACTAAAAGACAAGAGTTTATTAAAAGAAACAAAAAAAAAGAAGGTTACTTATATAAACTTTTGCCTTTACATTAGTAGATATTTGTAATCCTGCTGCTGTGCCAAGCGACTTTCAACTGTGTTCAGCAATCAAATCTAAAATAAATTGACAGTACATATCGTGAATAGTGTGCAAGTTCTTTCAAACTAGCATGATTCAAAATTAAACACAAAGTAATTAGTGACATATGAGCGCAAAATGCACACACTTTAAGTAACAGTAGACCCTAGAGTATTTACATAAAGAAAATCTATATTAAAATTGGAATAATGGTAAAATCTATTAAAATTATTCAATATATAATAAGAATACTGATAAGAGTTAATGACTGCATTTCTCCATGTCTACCGTTATCTCCTGTAAGGAACAGATAAAAGAAATTTGCCAGACAAGCTGAAAAGTGATAGTTGAAGTGTATGTGAAGGTCAGATACAGGTTACTGATGATTCAAAATGTATTACTTCAAGACTCTTATTTTTTGTAAAAATATAATGATCTCAGTAATACTGTATTGACACAGAAAAACACAGTACAGCACCAGCAGTGTGCAGTGAACAGTGTTTTGAAATGAAAGTCTTCATAATTTTACTTGATTACATCCAATATTACTTCAGGCTATATTCTTGAAAGTAATTTATTTTCCAATATTTTAATATTTAACCCTAATTTAATGAGATTACTGGGATTTCCAGGGATAATTTCCAATCATTAACACAATCATAGAGTTAATTTTAGAAAAAACTTAAGAAACATAGAGATAAATGCATTTTAGATTCTCTGTTTTTAGTTCAAGTTATTTGGGACATACCTTTGAGATAAGACTACTAAAACTACTAGACTTATGTAAAAGTGAACATCAGAATCTGATTTTATAAGTAGGGTGTTGGCTATTCACTCAGACTTTTCTCCTAAGAATAAACAACTTTAAAGACTGATTCAGGTATTCTTTTAAACTGAGTAGGATGAATAGTCTGAAAAGAGTCAATCAGTTTTTGTCTCTTACATTTCCTCTGCTCTCCTCTCTGTCAAGTAATGTAGATTGCATATTCATTTTATACACTTAGACTGAGTTCAAGTCAATTGCATTTGTAACCAGATTCATGATTTTTCATAATGGCTTTACCTTGTTTTTCATGAAGTCACTAAAACATGAAGCTGTACTAGATTATCCTAAACTACATGAATCTGGAATTATCTCACATCCACATTAAAGAATCCTGATAGGTAGTGGGAGTGGAAAATACTCAGTAGTGTATCTACCTTTAATATCTAAAAGTTAACAAAAGTTAAACATTAGCTTTACTAAGATGATTTGAACACATGCATAGCTAAAACATTTGTAGTTTTGATTCTTATGTGAATTTTATATAGAAATAAAACTATGATTGGAATAGTGCTATTTGTTTTTTTATGGTGCAAGATGAAAACACTGAAATATGGAGTGCGCCTATTTTGAGCTCTGCAGGTTGATCACATGCAGTAAACATTAGTAAGTCTAATTAAAAGGTGCAAAATGTGTTTTTTTTTTCTAATAATCTGTCTTATGATTTTCGAAGATCAAATACAACAAAGAATATAAATAAAAGTTACTCTTTGACCTCCCTTTGGAGCACAGAAGTGTTGTGTACAGAACATATCAGTATGCAGCTACAGCAGGCCTCATTAGTTTGCCATCTGCCATGGTGAATAGATGCTAAAATATTGTTCTTGCAAGGTTCATTGAGCAGTAAAATTATAATATTTTTTTAAAAAATTATTTTAAGTAAAAAGCCCTTGAAAGAAAACAGCTGCCAAATGATAACTGAGGCTATGATCCTATTAAAAAGAAAAGACATCAAACAAATAAAAGAAATTTAAAAACAGTCATATCAGCCTTAGCACTGCTGTAAGAATGTTAAGTGGCAATAGAGATAAATGAAGCAACCTTTTCAGTAAGATGGTATTTTCTGCAAGGCAATATTTAAATGACACACAATATAGTGTTTGTTTTATCCTAGTTATTTCTATTCTAGCACATCTTCACTGGCTAAGATGTAAATTATTGGAACTGTCAGAGAATTTGTGGCTGAGTTTCATTAAATAAACTTTTCTGGGCTACTTGTATTTATCATCCATTCCAGGACATTCTACATAACGAAAGGAAAACCAGTAACCGCTGAGGGATCAGTAAGTTTGGATAGTGGTCTAAAAACTCTAAGGGTAAAATAGTAAGGGTAGTTTTGGAGAACTGTTTACATATAAATGTTATAATGTGATACTAAGAATAGCAAACATAGCTTTTGCAATTATTTACTATATGACCATGGTAATAGCTAAAGTCTAGGACATTGTTGCTCTAGACATTTAACAAACTCAACAAAACAAATTACATAAGCTGTCTCAAAGAGCTTACACCACAGTTTAGAATTGTTATTTAAAAATCATTATTTAAGAAAAGACTAAGAAAAATGACAGGGTGAAAGCAGACCAACTCCTGGTTAACTGTCATTAGTGTAATGGGTTCCGGCTATCTGTGTTAATTGCAACTGTCAAGTCAGCCTGTCCTGTGCCATTTTCGTTATCATCCATTCTCAATATTCTGCAAGGTAAATTCTTTTGTCATCATGCTAAACTTTTGTTGTGAGCAGAATCATTCCATGGTTGACTACTATTTATCACCAAGATTACTGGACAAAGTTCACAAAACATTTAGAAAACCTGATCCATCTTGTTAAGTAGTCAAAGTCTAATAAAGGCTAACTTGCTCTGAACTGTCACAGCAGTTCTTTATAATACATGTATACTTGATGGCATTATGGATTTAAATCAACACTTCCTATAGTGTGTGTATCACTTGTCACAGTCAGGTCGTCACAGATCAGTGCAATCATTTGAACACTGTATTTGAACACTGATTCAGAGAATCATTAGGGATCAGAAGGGACCTTGAAAGATCATCTAGTCCAATCCCCCCACCACAGCAGGATCACCTAGGCCAAGTTGCACAGGAACACATCCCAGCAGGTCTGGAACATCTCCAGAGAAGGAGACTCCACAACCCCTCTGGGCAGTTTGTTCCAGTGCTCCATTAGCCTCACTGGGAAGCAGTTCCTTCTGATATTTACATGGAACCTCCTATGTTCCAGCTTGCACCCATTGCCCCTTGTTCTATCACTAGACACCCTTGTTCTATCACTAGACAACCTTGGAAAGAGCCTGGCTCCATCCTCCTGACACCCACCACTCTCAGATTTATAGACATAAATGAGGTCACCCCTCAGCCTCCTCTTCTCCAAGCTAAAGAGACCCAGCTCCCTCATAAGGGAGGTGTTCTACTTCCTTCACCATATTCATTACTCAACGCTGAACACCCTCCAGCAGCTCTGTGTCCTTCTTGACCTGGGTGCCCAAAACTGGACACAATACTCCAGATGTAGTCTCACTACAGCAGAGCAGAGGGGGAGAAGAACCTCTCTCTATCTGCTAACCATCCCCCTTCTGGAGCACCCCAGGATGCTGTTGACCCTCTTGGCCACAAGAGGGCATTGCTGGCTCATAGTCTTCCTGCTGTCCACTAGGACCCCCGGTCCCTTTCTCCTACACTGCTCTCTGACAGAAGTCAGTGCTCAACCTATCCTGGTCCCTGGGGTTGTTTTTGCCCAGATGCAAGATTCTACAGTTACCCTTGTTGTACTTCAATAAATTTCTCTCTGCCCAGCTCTCTAGTCTGTCCAGGTCTCACACTCCAGGTGTGGCCTCACCAGTGCAGAGTAGAGGGGGAGAAGAACCTCTCCATCTACTAACCAACCCCCTTCTGAAGCACCCCAGGATGCTGTTGGTCCTCTTGGCCACAAGAGCACATTGCTGGCTCATAGTCATCCTGCTGTTTGCTAGGACCCCCAGGACCGTTTCGCCTATACTGCTGACCAACGGATCACTCCCCAACCTATACTGGTACCTGGGGTTGTTTTTGCCCAGATGCAGAATTCTACAATTACCCTTGTTGCTTTTCTAATTAAATTACATTTCTAGCTGCCCAGCTCTCTAGCCTGTCCAGGTCTCGCTGAATGGCAGCACAGTCTGCTGTGTTGTTGGTGACATCACCCAGCTTTGCGCCATCAACAAGCTTGCTGACAGTGCATCCCAATCCTTCATCCAAGTCATTAATGAATAGATTGAATAGGATGGGTCCCAGTACCGATTCTCGGTACTGGGATAGAAGCCTCCAACTAGACTCTGTCCCATTGACCACTGCTGTCTGGCTTCTATCCTGCAGCCAGTTCACCATCCACCTCAGTACCCAATCATCCAGTCCACACTGCTCAGTTTGGCTGCTTGGATGCTATGTGAGATTGTGTCAAATACTGAAGTCAAGATGGACCACATCCACTGCTCTGCCATCATCTGTCCACCTGGTTATGCCCTCAAAAAGGCTATCAGGTTGGCCAAGCATGACTTCCACTTGGTGAAGCCATGATGACTGGCCCTTATGACATTCATCCCTTGTCACTGTGCAAGGTAAAAATGTAAGCGCCTGTGTGCATGAACAGTATCCTATTTTCAAACAACTACTCACAGATACCTACTTTTAAAAGTATTTCTTGTGCATCCTCTCCACAGACCATAATAAGATAACGCTGAATGAGCTAGACCAAGAATTTACACTCAGCTACAGCAAAACCAAAATTCACCATAAACTCCCAACAGTTCCCAAAATGTAAAGAAATTATATATTGTGATACTTGAATAAAACAATCTTCATGAAGCTATTTTGTCAGTAATGATGAAGAAACGTTCACAAGAAAGTGAGCACTTTCTTACAACAGTATGCAATTTTGCTCAGTTCAGTTTCTACATAACTGTTGACAGGCATTTCAATCTTCGCTTACGTTATTTCATTTTTAAACCCAGAGACCTTTTTCAACATCTTTCCACTTCATTGGAGGCAGGTGGATATAAATTCTCCATCTTTTCAGTCTTGCTGCTTTAGAGAGCTTTTTATAATTTGCTACTGTGAGGTAAATATACCTGCTGCTGTGTAGTGACCAGGGAGAGCAAGTAAAAAGGAAGAAGGGATGGAGTGGAAGCTTCTCAGCTGAGACCTCTTACAACAAAAATTTTATCTCTGAATAAATGATGAATGTATATTAGTAGCAAGGCAAAGTTTGAAGGGAAAGGTCATATCATTCATTAGACTTACTGATAGTGTCCAAGAAACTAGTCTTCATAATCTACTAGCTTTTTCAGGTCAAATCAAATCTTGAAACTAAACACTGGAGGAAGAAACCTCCATGTATATTATTATTGTCTTTCTGACTCATGGGCCTATATGAAATGTTGCTTTTATGCCTCAGCAGTTTTTAATTTTCCTCTTTCAGTTTCCTAAATTGTATTTAATATCACCATACCCCATGCCGTTTACTGTGCACATTCCCTTTGTTAACTATTCCATTTTGCAATTTGTTCTAGTTTTTCGTGATTCCTGTTTGACTTGTAACAACCTTTGAAAAGTCACTGCACTTCTTGAAGTTCTGTCACCATCAGTAATATGTTCCTTTTGTCATCATTTCTAAAGTTTAGAAGGTACATGTAAACACATGCTACAGGTTTTTATTGTATCTATATCTAGCGTGTGTATTTGTTTTAACTGGGATGGAGTTAATCCCACCCACATCATGTCTCATGATGCTAGGTTGTACCTATAGGGTTCTTTATAACACACCAGTGTTTTGGCTTCTACTGAGAAGTGCGTACACAGCACCAAGACTGTGAAGGTTGTTTTCTTTCTTTCCTAACATTCCTCCCAGCTAAGGAGGGCTGAGGAGCAGCCAAAGACAGCTAATCCAAACTGACCATACCACATGTCATCAACCCAGACACAAAAGCAAGAGGAAAAAAGAAAGGGGAGGGGCACACATTGGTGGTGTTCTGTCTTCTGGAGAAACCACTACTGGGCCCTGTTTCCTAATGAGCACTAGATAATTATTTTTATTATTTGCCTTTGCTTCTACGTACAGTGTTTGAGAACAAGCTAACACGAGTATCAGCTGCTTGCTGTACACTGGTATTGTTAGCACTATTGTGCTATCTTGGAGGAATGATGTTGAAAGAATACACCCACCTCTCCCTACCCACCACTAATGTTGTTGGTTTCACTATGCAAGTTCCCAAGTTCTTGGTTCACTCTTATATGAGCTATGTTATATTACTAATTAGTGTTATTCACATGCTACAGACTTTGCGCAATCTGGCGTTATATGGGTGTAAGAGAAGACAACATCTACGGAAACAGGTATCAAGATGTGCCCTAAAGCAGACCATTCCTGAGTGTGAAGGTGTGTGAAAGAGTTTGGGCAGATTCCTAGGGTGCTTATCATCTCCTGTAGCCTGAGATTTTATCCCTGAACAGACACACAACTCAGGCAAACTTAGATGCAGTTTAATAGAATGTTGCCTTGCCTCTCCCAATGAAAATCAGCAGCTTCTAGTGTTGCATTGGTGCCTGTCCTGAATGTGTAATTAAATGGCAATTATGTACTCCTTTTCATATCTTTTTATTTTTATGAATAAGTGTGTCATTTATTGCTTCAAAATTGTTATTTCTCTCTTCCAGATAAATTTTTTCGGAAAATAAAACACAGAATTATTCCTGAATTGTCGAATAGTGCTGTAGTTTTAACAATTCCTGTTTGGGTCTGAAATCTAACACTAATTTGTGTGTTCTTGATTGTTAGGGTTTGTTTACAAGTGCCAAATATAGTGAGGTTGATTGTTATCAACTAAACATAAAACCTCTTCTGTGCGTTTTTGTCCTCTGCAGTATTATGCTTTTGTAACTGTATGCCAACTGTTAGCTTCTACTAGGCTATTAAAATAGCTGTTACTGAATAAGCATAAATGGCAGAAATAATAGTGTTTTTCACAACTTGTGTCCTGGTGAATCACAATGTTGAGCGTAATCCACAGTAAAGAGCAGATATTCGTTTAATAAAGACTCATAACCATTTTCTTCTCAAAGATTCAATCCACAAACACACCAAATGTCACATCTAGCATTGCTGCTTATTATAAACAGTTCAGTAAATTGATTTTTGAAAAAAATGTTTTGCTGACTGATTTTACTTCTTTTATAGATAAAAGAAAACTAAGGCCGATGTTTAAAATAAAAGTTATTCATTATTCTAGCAGAGCACAAGTTCTTTTTAAGAAAATCAAAGAAGCCCATTCTAGACTGCTACATGATGCAGCACACCAGCTTCATCAATACTGAATAGCAAAGAGGAGATCTCACTTTTCAGAAGCTAAGTAATATTTAAATCAGATCCATATTCAAAGAAGAACAGGCTCTTCAGTTACCATTCTAACCAAAGGTTACATTCCTATTAAGTATACCTCCTTTTTAATCTTCATGTGAGTTACTGCATTTTACCTGTTAATAATTCTGGTTCAGTTTTACTGTTTTCATGCTCTTGTTTTTGCTAACTTGGAAAATTCAGAGATTGTGTCCTCAGAGATTATATATGCTCACAGATTTAAAAATGTAAATCACTACTGCTTTTTCCCTTATTATTGCTACTTAACCTAGGTGTCCCTTGTATGACATAACCACATTTCTGTTTCTCCTAAAACTACTTGGTTTGTAGCAGACTGAATAGTCCACTGATGCCAAAGCCTTGATCTTTTTCTATTCAGGCTTTCTGTTAAATCCATGATAAAGCCAGTACATGTTACATTCCACCCCCTGTGTTTTTTTCTCCCAAACTTCATGAAGACCCTGGCCCAGTACTCAGCCATTAGTAGCATGTGGATTAGGCACTTTCAGTATTGATTTTTACAAGGCTTGAAATTTGTCTGTAGGCCACTTAGTTCACATTAAGTTAAAGTTCCACAAATTAGACAAGTAGGAAATAAGAAATAAATCTGCTCTGAAGGTAGAAGTTCTCCAAGCTGCAGAGATTTTATTGCTAGGGTAAGTAGACAGGATAAGAAGTTATAAAAAATAATATGGATAAGCAAACTTCAATAGTAATATATTTTGTGATAGATAAGGAAATAAAAACAATTCTTGAGACACTTCAGTGCTAAGAAAAGATAAGTAAGTGCTTAATATAAAAATACTGAACGGGAAAAATGTAGATTTTTTAAGTACTTGCTCTGCTTCAGTTCACTCAAAAGGACTCTTGTAAGATGGTTAATTATGATGGGAGTTGAACAATAATATAAGAGAAAAGACATCAACATTGCTAAAGAGCAAATGGGAAAATACCTGCATCAAATTAATGCTTTGGATCAGTAAGACCAGATTAAATCCATGAGAGAGTGCTAAAGGAATTAGCCTGTGAAGTTTTGTAGCCAATGGCAAATGATTTTACAGAACTCCAAGGAGGTCTTAGAACTGCAGGTTAGTAAGGACATCAGTTATAGGAAAATTATTAGTTCAACAAAGCTGTAATATGAATAAAAGTAACCATTATCAGTGCCAGAATTATTCTTAAAACATAGAGGAAACAAAGTATTAGAGCCTAAAATATTTACATTTTAGACAGAAGAAATGTCATAGACATGATCTCTTTTGCCTGACAACATTACTTACTAGAACAATTCAGGATACTGTTCTAAAATTCAGGATACTGTTCTAAAATTTAGGATACTGCTCTAAATGGGAAAAAAATCTATATTCCCACAGCCCAGTAAAAGAGACACCTATACCAAATCTTATCAAAATACTTTAGAAAGCATAAAAAGAGATTATCACTCATTAAGTACTTAAATATGTCATATTCTAGCAATCATTAATAAACCAACACTCAGAAGAGAATCCATAAATTACTCATTCAGCTTCAGTTGCTCTTTCCTTATAAATAATTTCACTGAGTTGTAATTTTTACACCTTACAATCAGAGGTCAAACTACAAAACAAATATGAACACAATTTTGAGGGTAAATACTTGTAACTTCATACTGTTGGGCTCACCTGCTGCCTCTTGGGCAATAGATACAGCTAAAATCCCCATGAGGCAGAGGAAAAGTAACTTTTGTGTCACTGTGACACTCAGCTCTGTGAGTCAGTTAATGGTGAGAGAGGTGTGTTACCATCCACAAAAAGCTTTCATCTTCCCTGCTTCCCCAGATCACAATCTCCATTTGCCTTCCAAGTTTATCAGTTCATGCATAGCAAGATGTCCTGGTGTTTCTAGTATTCCACTAAAGGTTTCTAATTACACAAAATTCACTTTTGTGAAGTAAAATATCCAATCTTAAAAGCTTTTATCTGCATGGACAATTTAATGCATACATAGAAGAAATATTTTCTTTTAAAATAACTCATTGAGGGTTAGTGTGGATAGAAGAGGGCAACAGCATTGGAGACAGTATAAATTAATGAATTTGAGTGTGACTACTAAGTTATAAACACAGCTGTATTTTTACTTGCAAAGCCAGTCTCTAGCTTTACTAGAATTTCTCTCCAGATTTCATGAAAAAGTACCTTATCTTGATTCTCATGAAAACACTGACCTAATATCATGTGATTAAGATGGTGAATAGCGCTGTTAACAATTAAACAATTAATGTGAAAAAGCATCTGAGCTAACTTATCATCTATTATACTTTGCAATAAAGGATCTAACTTCACATAATCTTTCTGAAGGATCTGTATGTGGCCATATGTGGTCTTTCTCTCAGTAGGACTGGTTCCATTGTGAGTGATTTGAGCAAGGAGATCTGGCCTGCCAGTATCTACTGCATAATTTAAAGTAATAAATTATTAGAGCATATAATTTTTTTTAACTGTAACAGTCAGAAAAACAAAACTGAAACATAATTGAATAGTCATTCCCAGTTAAAATATGGCATCTATAGTTAGAATGGAAAATTAGAACACTGTAATGTGCTTGATGTCCAGGTCATAAGTAACTTAGAACAGAAATATATAAGGAAATAGTTAACTAAGGAATTCTATAGCAGTATTTAGGTACATTGTAGTGTATTCTAAATACAGTACTGTAACAAAATACATGTGTACCGACACCTATACGTCTGCACTTGAAGTGTGCTCTCTTTGTGGGTGTTTATACATTGGAGTGTGTATGTGTAATGCTTTTAACTCTTCAGAATTCCTCACAATTGCATCTTAACACTGAAGTAATGATTTACTCTAAAGTTCAATAATAAGTAGTCTAAGATAATCTTAACGGAGCATGAATGATGCATAATAACAGTTCATCCCTCTCATTTAGTTGATGGATAATGGGTAGAGCAACTGATGTCATCGATCTATACTTTTGCCTCTGTCTCACATGTTATCCACGTGTCCACATGAGGAAGGCATGGATTTGACGGATGGACTGCTCAGTGGATTTGAAACTGGCTCAATGGTCACATGGGCTTGATGTCTAAGAGTAGATGAGTTAAGAGTAATGGTCCTCAGTGGTCTGTTTTGGTTCTGGTACTGTTTAGCATTTTAGTCAGTAACATGGGCAATGGCATTGAGTACATCTTCGGCAAGTTTCTGTGATTTGCAATTCTTTGTGTAGATAAACTGTTGATAGTTTATTTTACTATAGGAAATTATAGGTTAATCCTAAGATTTTCATAGTCAGTGTTGCTATTTTAGTGACCATCTTTAATTATTTTGCAAAAAGAAGCATTATTTTTATGATTAATTGAGAACCTTTGATATTTCTCACTTTTTCTTGGAAATGGCTTCTTAAAAAGCTGCTAGGATTGTCACATCTCAGAATTATATAATTCAGTGTCATTGAATAGTTCATGGCTTGAACAGACTGAAATTACCTAAAGTGGCTATTTACTCTCTCTATAGGTTCAAGAGATAAGAGAAGCAACACACCTTCATAGTATAAGTGCTACATTAAAGTCTTCAGAAAGTGAAAAGGTACTCCAGAAGTAGATTTTCTTATCAAACAGCTTAATTTCTTCAACTGTTCCTACCCATATGCATGTATACACAATCTATCTTCCCTAACCTGTTTTCTAACCTTGCCCTTTGTAACATAACATGGCATAATGTGGCATAATGTAACATAACATAGTATTTTATCCTGATCAGCTTTCACTCAATTTCAGTATTGATCACTACTATAAAATTTATCACATGAACAATGAAAAACTTAGGAAAAAAAAAAGTAACAAAAATGAATGAGATTGTGAATGAAAAGGCAGATGACAGAGTCCTTCCACTTCTCAACAGTGTTAGATGTTCTGAAATAATGTTAACATTAAAGGTAATAGCACATAGCTGAATTGTTGATTCACTGGGAACAGAAACATTAGACTTTCATCTCAAAGTAACAAGAGCTACAAAAGCCAAGTAGTACTTATGTCTGGACAACAAGATCCAAACTAGAGTACCTGAAGATTAGGGCTAAGGGTTAAGAGCAACAATTCTGTTCTGTCACTAATTTTACTTCTTGCGCAGTCAAACACAAGACATCTTTTAGAATAAGCAATATGAGAGGTTTGAGATTTTGCAGGAGATTGATATTTTAAACTGTTTATCAGGACATAAATTTTAGCATATATTTGGGATGCATGCTTGAACTGTGTATATGAAGGGCATAGTTTGAACCTGCAGGATTCTGTCAGAGAACAAAGGCAGATGTGTGAAAAAGCACTTGCAATACTGTAATGCAAATAAGAAGGTTGAAGATAACCCATCAAAAACTGTTGAAATGAGTATCGAAGACTGATAGTAGAGAGCAGATGGATTTTGACAAAGAATTAGACAGATTTTTGGTTAATGTGAGAGGAGCACTGTCAAAGTACCAGCTGTGTGCCCTTTTTTGGCAGATGCCGAGTTCCACTCTTTTTTTTTTTTAATATTTATTTACAGAGGCTTGATTCCTTGAGAATCCACAGAGCAAGTAATTCTGTAAAAAATAAGGGTATTCTACATTTGGTATAACAAGAAAGCAGTTGTCTTTCCGAGATAGGTGGAGACAATTAGACAATGAGTGGTGAACTGGACTATCTGAATCTTTTCTGGGTACTTCCCATAGGACATCAGATAATTAAGCTGCAGTTTAATTAAGGTACATTGTTCACATCTTGCCTTTGTTTCTAAATTTGTAGGATGCACATGTTTTCTAATAGACAATGAAGCAAAATATTTGCAGGCACTTCTGTAACCAACCACACACAATGTCACTTTTGTCTGGAAAGCAGATAAATTGTCTAGTAATGTATTAGAACCATTATCCATAAGGCAGCAAGTTATTTCAGTGTGATAATTCCCCACAAGACAGAGTTCAAGATGATAGACACCTCTTTTCTTGGGCAGGTGGTGTTTAAGGAGTGGAAAATTTGAATAGAATAATGAATGCAAACTAGAATAGAATAATGTCGTGTTTTCACCTTTCTAGAGCCAATTATATAGTTCAGTGAAGTAACAAATAACTAATAATCTATTCAAGGAAGTAGTTAGGAGACCATTCTTAAATGGAGAATAAGTCTACTAAAAAGCTTAAACATCATTTCTGTTAACTCTTATACCATGATTCAGATGTAATTTTTTACTTTCAGCATTTATGTAATCTTAGAAAGGTGATAACCAGTTTCATATCAAGGCCAAACACTACTATGATTGTGAACCAAAGTAATTTCAGAATTCCTATTTCTGTCTTTGTGCATTTGCTATAAAAACAAGACAGATGTAATGCTGCGGTATACCTCTGTAAGACTACTGTGATCAGGACATGAAGTATATGCCTGCATAGTGTTTTAATTAGGTAAGGAGTGTGCTTTACAAATTAATTTCTCAGGAGGTTGTTGAAGGTCAAGGAAGCTTTTAAATAAACTCTAATCTTGCTCTGTGAACTGAGTGTCTGTTAACACTGTACTATTACTACAAAAGAAACACACTGCCAGTTCTAAGACTTTCCACAATTAGAGCTCATTGAGCTTTCCACAAGTTAAAGCTCATTACTGGACAACTGCAAGAAGTATTTAAAAATTGCATTGACTATTCATATTTATAAGATAACGGCCATGTGTTTTTAGTGCACTTGAGTTCACAAGAGAAGTCAGTATCAGAGTACACAAAATGAATCTTTTTCAATGAAACTTAACTGGAGATTTTATCCAGTTGTCTAATGGATCCACTCCAGCTGCAAAGGGGCATTAAATACATAGAACAAGAATAGAACAACATCCAAAGCAATACCTAAGTGAAAAAGAAATCAAAGAAAACTATGTGAAACAGTCCCTAGATCTGTGAGTACAATGTAGATATCAAACTTTGTTTCCAGTGCCTCGCTTTGCAAATCTCAGAATCTTATGGGTTGGAAGGGGTCTTGAAAGATCACCCAAGCCCAACTCATATTCTTCAGCAATTGCTGAAGTACAGACATGAGGTCAGCCTACAAACAAGAGCTATTGTAACATACCAAAAGATACTTCAAAATAATACCCTGCTATGTGTACCAAGTGAGAGTAATTCTCACATTGTCCTAATAATTACAGGATGTTCACAGTTTAACACAGCACACAGTTATTTAAGTTTCAGGGGAAGTATACACAAGTTTGCATTACTGATAAACAAAGGTTCACTAGGGATGTCTCCCTGGCCCCAGAAGCAGGTAATGCTTATTGACTTGTACTGAAATCATTACAGCTAGGTTCATTTCTGACAGTCCACCTTCTCCACAGGTTCTTGGAGCCAGGGTATGACATAAGCCAGATGACACTTCACCAGAGTAGGTAACTAAAGAGTCAGTGCTCACATCTTTTTTTAAACTGCAGAGCTTACCTTAAAGAGAGAGATCATAGGAATAGATTTGAAGGTCTAAATCTCCAGCTTCAGCTTCAAACTGAGACATCTTATAACACAGTAAGTGTGCTTTTTCTGATTAGTAGTAAAAGATCATGAACTTGCTCCTGACCTAGTAGCACGAAGTCTTGTATGGATTTACCTCTTGCTGGTTGTTTTTTTTTTTTTAGCCATTTCCTAGAGATGAAGTGACTATTGCCTGTTGGTTTTAAGCTAATCTCTGTGAATACATATTATATATCGATATTAATATATGGAACATATTAATTAGTCATTAAAGATGAAACAATAGCTCTTTTTCTCAAAAGTTTGGGAAAGACTGTCCTACCACTTTCAGTTTGTATCTATGAACCCATTAGAAGCAATATGTGTGATATGGAAACATCGCTTTGAAAAAGACACAGTATTTTAGCTTAATGAAAGACAAGTGCTAGAAGCACACAGGAAATTACCTATATTGACGTCAGCATTTTTTTGCAATGCTGGACTTGGAATGACTACTCTTCTTGTCCTGGCTGAATGAAAGGTTGGCCAGTGTAAAACAAAGTGTGTATAGAAATTAGAGTAATGAATAGTCATGAGCTTTCAGAAATAGAAGAAAATATATTTTTTGGCAAAAAGAAAGGGAAGGACTACAATACTATGTGTTTTGCAGGAAAGTATTTATGTAACTGAATATTCAAGCAAATTACGTTCTTTCATTTATTTCTTAATTTTTAAATCAATGTGCAAATGTATATAACATATATATTTATAATTTCCTAGTGTATGACCCAAAAAACACTTTTAGGAGTTTGAATTCAAGATAATTACCTATAGGAAAGAGTGTAGAAAAAAAATCATTACTCATAATTTTGTATTTTTAGACCTGCAATTCTTGCAGGTGAATTCTGATTTATACATATAATACCTAGAAAGAGGTATAAATAATGGGAAAAATAAATTTATTGATGTATGACTTTAACACCCATTTTTCTCAAAACTCCTCAGCAGGGTAGAGGGATGTGTGAAAAACAAAGGTAGAGATTTGAATGGATCAAAACACTAGTGAGCTCCTGGCTGGCATAGGGCAATCTCTGATCATATCACATCATTAATAAAACTTCATAGAAGCAGTACTAGAAGCATATGGATATTGAAAATGGAATTTATCTAGCTGTGGATGAAACTGGAATCCCTTTTTGCTGATAAAATGTTGAAGCAATTTGTACAGTTCTCTGAAAAACTGGGTTTGTTTTATTGTTCATTTTCCCTTTGTGTGTCTAGTACAAGGTTGTCATGACTGCAACAGAGTAATTTATGTGCTTCTTTTATTTGCACATAGTTAAAATGCCTTTTTAAGTTGCTTTGGTTTAGAGTCACTTTTCATGTCTTTATGTTGCTGTATCTGACACAGAGCTGTATACTTTTCTACCTCTTTGTGTGTGTCTTACCTCATGTTCTGCTGACTGTGCAACTAACAGATCAGGAGTTTTCAGCATACACCATCACATATCTACATATTTATATTAAAATTTAAATTATCATTTATTTAATAAAGTATCTTATACAAAACTAAGAAAAATTATTTTCTAGTCTATAGGTATTATAGCCTCAATTTTTGTCTGTAATAAAATTAAAGGAAGCTGTTCATTACTCTTGTTTCTGCTGCCTAGTAATCAATTTTCCACGTAACTTATTTCTCCTCAGGAATATTGCTAGGTTGCACACCTGCACATAAAAAAAAATAAAATAAAAATAAAAAGAGGATAATGTCACAATGGAAGGTTGGAGAACTGAGGAACTGCATTAGGAAAAGAGGCCCCTGTCCAGCCTCTCACAGGGCTATTTGAGGAGAAGCTCAGCCAGAAGAATCCACAGGTGACACATCCCTTGAGTCCAAGTGTCACGATCAAGGCAGCAGCTATTCCATCATTTTACAAAATAAGGGAGACTCACTTCTTAGGGGATTTAGTAAAAATTATGGCATGTAGGGGAAGAATACTTAGGGAATACAAAAGACTTAACTATGGGGGTGTTAGATTTGCTTTGAAGGTTTGTGTTTTTCCCTTGAGGAGTTTCAATTTTTGTTTGGGAATGGAAGAACGACACAGTCACATCTCAGCCCCAGCTCTGAAGAAGAATGCAGGAAAAGACCCTGTAAACAAGCACTCGTTTTGGAATGTGGTGAAAGGCAGTTGTGAATGGAGGTGGCCTGAAGCTGAGAGATACCCAGCCGGGACTAGAGATGGAAATGTGAAGGAATTGAAGTTCTTAAAGAGAAGCTAAAGTTTTGAGACAGCCATGCTGGAAAGAGGTTTGGTGGTGCTATAGTTGTGAGAACACTTCCCACCCTCATGGAGACAAGACTGAGGGACTTTGTGTGGGAGGATGAGGGGCTGTCACCACTTTGCCACTTGCAAAGACTGTGTCAGGGATCTATTCTCCTGAGGGCATGCTCACAGAGCTGGTACTTTGGAAAGGACTGCTTATCACATTAAAGTATCTGTCACCATGGATGCTCTGAACAGGCAATGAGGAACTTCCAGACTGGGCCAAGCAGCAGAGAGATTCATGAGCTGGATTCTGGAAACGGATTCAGAAATTCACATATTGGGACTGCAAGTAGCACAGACAGAGTCCTTTATGGATGTTGCCCACTGAATATGGGCATATTCATATGATGTGTATGAAATGAAATANCAGCACAGACAGAGTCCTCTATGGATGTTGCCCACTGAAAAAGGATCTTTGTAATCCTTTACCTTTGTACCAAATATGATGTGTATGAAATGAAATACCTTGCTTAGGTATTCCAGTTTAGGGTTATAAGCATGGGGCAAGACCATTTATAGAAATATCTTTCCAAAGAGAAAGCTTCTCATACAAAATGGCATTGAAAGTCAGCATACCTAGAGAGAGACATGTACGAAATACTTCAGGACAGACTTGAATGCTAATTCCTGGCTGGATGCATAATGGAGACACTGCTTTGCTGCTCATTCAGATTAATAATTGTGAAATATTCACAAATAGTTAGGATTGCAACCCTGAAAGCTTTCCTGAATTTAAAAATCAAGTGTCTTTTAATAAACAAAAGAAAAATAATAATTGTGCATAATACCTGCCTGGAAGAGTAAATAAAATGAAAAAGAGAGGAGGGTGAGCAGTCTGACAGATTTTGGATAGTAATTTTCATCTATATTGGATGAATAAAATCAAGGGAGAAACAAAGAAGGTTCTGTGATAAGAATATTTTTTCAACTATCCTTTTATATAGCACAACTTGTTCAACAGATTTTTGTTAAGATTTGCATTTAAAGTTACACTAGGCTTAGAGAGATTTGTATCAGAAAAAGTATGTTGTAGTATTTGTTTGCAGCCTAAGGTATACTTACCTGATACAGATAAAACATCAACGCTCTATAGCTTTATTTTGTTTGAACATGTTTTACATCAACAGCAACTGAACTGTCATCACGGAACTTAATTTTTGATATACATGGGAGCACTGCATGGGCCAGGATTTCCATTCAGGCTAGCAGACAGTAGATAGAAAGTCCACTGGGTCTATCAGTGGAGAGACAATTCCAGGCACTAGACACCTCTATGGGGTTAGGGCTGGGATGAGCCATTGTGCCTAGGTCTAAGCCACGGGGTGATTGACAAGCATGGGCAGGACTGCCAGGAATTATGGTTGGCAGATAACAGCAACCAGCAGTCCCTAGGGAGGCACTGCCCCCATTTTCCTCCATTTTACATATATATACATATACACACTCAAATATATATACAGACATTGAAGATGCATATGCAGGATGTGGCATCCTGTGGTTGCATTCATGTCTATATGGTTTCCAGAAATGAAAAAGTAATACGAGCTGGAAGGAGGAGAAATGAAAAGGAGAAAACTGACACCAATTGGCACAACACGTGCAAAGGCAGACCACAGTAAGTTTTAGAGTACATGTGATGGCAAGTGCACATCATTAATGTACTTCAGAGAATAAGATAGCTCACAGCTAATAAAGTATCAGTTGTTAAAATGGAAGTTCAATAAATAAGGCACATAAATTTACTTGCCATATCATTACCTAAAAATGAAGTAGGTAATAAAAGTATAATTTCACCCTTATAAATTGAAAGGAATGGTTTAAGTATTTTAATTAGCAGTTGACTAAATAACCATCACTATACTAAAATAATTGCCAATTAAGATGCTAATTTCTGTCAATTAATTGATATTCAATCAATGAAGTACAATTATTTTGTTCAACACAAGTTAAATCCTAAAGCTCTTTCCAAGTTTAATTTATCAATTACAGAGCAAAGCACATTTATTACTGGCATGGTTGGGTTAATTATAAGGCAACTAGATTAGGTTGGTATTACTTTTAAACTTTATTGAAAAGCTTCTGTATATAGTGTACAATAAACATTTACTTCGAATTAAGTATCTTAATTTAATTAACTTTTAAAAGTTTCATGTAGCTTCATGTGATTTTATAAGGGTACTAGTATCTCAGGCCTAAGATTAAAACTCTGCTCCTCTTTCATCATTAACTACCTTGTTTAAAGACATGTATGACATCAACACCAGAAACTACTTATTTTCCAACCACATCCATATTTCATCACTTATTATTAGCTTCTTATGTTACACTGTCACACTTCTATATTCAATAAGAACATTTCCACGTGGGTAGACAGATGCCTTCATTTTTATGAATAGTATCTAAAACATTTTCTTTGTGTGACAAATTATTTCAAGGCAGTGCATAGCTTGCCTTACCTTACTCTGTACAGAATGTAATTATTAACAAAGATAGTCATTTCAGGTAGCTGAAAATTACTTTCCATGTGTTTTGCACTATTTATAACTTTTATAACTACAAATGCTTATAAAGCTGGTACTGACTTCACTCTATGTAAGTACCCTAAAGATGACTAAAATATTTCCTTCAAAGATTTCTTTCAGTTACAGTCCCAAACAAAATGACTGGAAAGACAGAGAGATTTCATCGAGTAAGATGTAACTTGGTTAAAACAGAAAATAATTACTTCAGGAATCCTTTTCCTTGACATTGGAAATTTCATATGCCTTTTCTTTATTCTTTGGGAGGAATTTCTATTAATATTTCTGTTGTTATTATTGTTATTTTTGTTAATATTGTTACACTGCAATATATAATATAGTATACCTATACATTTAGTTATGTTTTATCTTATAAAAGGTAAGAATCAGAATCTAATTCAGCATTCAAATTCTGCATGCATAGTTATGTAGTTATCTAATTCCTCTTTGAAATAATGGTTATAGAGAACACTGGAAGAGCAGATGCATTCTTTATTCATATTTGCTTTGCTGTTTAGATTTATAGTTAATACCATGGCATTAAAAGTGTTAGAATTGTATTCTAAAAGGATATATACAGTTCTCTAACCCAGATGTAGGATGTTCAACTTGGGATTGTTGAACCTTATGACGTTTACATAGGCACAATTCTCAAGCCTGTGAAAATCACTTTAAATGACCTCCCTTCCCTACAGCTTGCCAGCTGCACCACTTAGTTCAGTGCTGTCAAGAAACTTAGTAAGGGTGCACTCAATGCAACTGTCCATGTTGCTAAAAAGATGCTAAAACACATCAGGCTGAAATTAGACACCTGAGGAGCACCACTCCTAATTATCTCCATTTTGACCTTAAGTCTTTGATCATAACTCTTTGAGGACAACAGTCCAGCTAATTCCTTACCAACTTAGCAGTCCAGCTGCCAATGTCTCTCTGTTTTAGCAACAAAGATATCATGGAAGACAGCGTCAAATGCCTTGCACGAGCCCAGATAGATTGTGTGAGTTGCTCTACTCTTACCCACCAATGCTGCAACCCCGCCATAGAAGATTACACATTTTGTCAGGCACAATCAGTGGTGCATTTTCTGGCTCTCCAAAACACAGGCACTCTGACTTCTGGCAAGAACACTCATGTGGATCTTGCTCTTTGCAACTTTCTTTATATTTTCTCTACTCTGTCTATTTGAGGAAGGGAGAGTGGATTTTGTGGACATTTGATGTCCAGACAGTGTTAACCTGCCACAAGTATTTGCTTTATGTCTTCTCAAGAAGTTTTCAAATCTGTTGACCTTTTGGATTTGCTGCCAACTACACAAATGTCTTCACAAAACACTAAAATGTGTGCTGATAATGTCTTTTTTCCACATTGTCAGGAAAGGTACAGACAAAGGCATAGAATGAACAAAAAGACTGCTTTATTAATTATATTACTTCAATTCTTGAACATTCTTCATGTTCATATTTGTAAAGACGTATGAAGTATGCAATGCCTTTTTGTTTGCTGTTTGTTTTATATGTGCTTTGGCTGTAAGTCAACATAATGCTCAGACCTATTCTAGAAAGACAGTTTCTGCCAAAAAAAGAAAAATCAAATAGAGTTCTTCAGAGTACTTAATTTTAGAGGTTGTCTACAGGCAGGATGGATAAATTTGTATCTTACATTCTACAGAGTATTTTGGTATTGTCATAGACAGATTTGGCCTGCTCTCTCTATTGCTGGTAGGTAGCATATTCACATTATCTCATGACAAAGAGGGCATGTAAAGGACATGAGGTATCTCTTCTAAATTAAATTTATTTAAAGACACCACTCACATCTTTAAGGATCCTGTAACTGCCTCCTTTCCTCCATGCTCACCTCTCATATATTTTTTAAAAATCAGGGATAATTGTAAAAATTTTATTACAAGCTATGAAATTTAATACTGTTCAGCTTATCCTGTTGTACTTAGCCTGGTGGCCCTGGACTGTTTCTTGGGACAAATGCTTTCAAGAATGTAGATGACAACCTGACAGCAAAATATGTTAATGCCAAGAGAATTTACAAGATAGATGGATCTACTATGGCATCTACTAAATTCATCTTCAGACATTAGAAGACTTAAATAATGTTGGTGGAGTAGAAGTCCATGACTCACAGAATTAAACCCAGAGCTTAAGAAATATGATTCTATATTTAGATAAAAACTGCTTTAAAATCCCATTTAAATTTTAAACACTCGAATTATTTTTTTATCCTCAGCATTTTCTTAGTATTTTTGCAATTTTCTACTTATTTTATGTGGTCTCTGTTTTAGTTTGAATAATTATTTCCATTGTACCATGTAGAAATGCATATTTCAGGGAACACTTCAGATTCACTCTAGCTCACATTATTTCTTTATCTAAATTCTCTTAGACCACTGTCTCTTCATCAAATTTTAGTATGGTTTTTAAAAAAAGCATAATGCAAGGAATATAGAGACATCTGGCTACTGATCTAAAAGCAATTTTAAATTGTTACATAGATAAATGATCAAAGAATCAGTGTTACTATCCGTAAGGAGCACTGAGTAGCCTGCTTATAAATAATGCATTTTCATTTCTCCGCAAAGATGTGCAAAACTGTGGAGTGGGAAGAGACTTCAGAAATACTTCAATCTATGCTGTTATAAACCTCTATTTACAAGACGTTTGACATGACTTTTCCTAAAGACCTCCAGTAATAGTAACCACCACCATTATAGGATAACTTGTCCATGAAAAGAAAAAGGTATTTGTTGTAATTTTTTCACAGGCAAGTGGAACTTGATTTTTCAAAGTTATTTCATTTTCTAGCAACTAAAGTACAGACATGCACATAGATTATATAGCATCTTTCTGTATATGCAGAAAATCATTACTGATATTAACAACAGTAACATTTGGCTCTAGGAGTATCACGTAACTGCCTAGTTACAGAAGAACTGGCTCTATCTCTCTCTTTCTGTTCTTCCCTCACAAGAAAACAAATGGCAGCTTGCAAAACAAAAGAGTGACAAGCAAAGAGCCTGCATGTCCTATTTTCCCCTCTTCAATATGTTTGCCTCAGATGTTCTGATTGAACTCACCTTGTCCAGATGCGGGTTCACCTAGGGGCTAGGGAAGATTTTTACAGGGTCATGCTAGAAATCCTGTCCTCCACTACCAAAACTCTGCCAGTCACAAACCCAACAAAGTGCAAACAATAGCTCAGACTTTGTTCAGATGTGTATCATTTTGGCAATCTTTGAAAGAATAGATAGCTTTATAGAAGAGAATCAAGAAGAAAGGAAAGGCAGGCAAAGAGAAAATAGAGGGAATTATCTTCATGGGCAGAGAAGACTTTGAAACAGAGGCAATTTTAAAAGAGAGAGAAGAAAAGTTAATATAAAATGAGCAGTAACACGGATTTTCAGTAGTTTTCTACACTTTGTGCCCCCTCACTAAAGGGTAGACGTTTTTTTTCCCTTTTTCTTATAAAACTGAGGTCAGAGATGGCTCAACTCTTTCTTTGAGAAATATTTATGACTTAACGATGAAATAAACATTTAATAGCAACAACAACAACAAAAAGTTCTATTTGTGTGAAAGCAGCTCTGGGGATGGTTTTGATAAAATTAAATAGGTCTTTCACAGCAGTCTTCTCATGACTGGCTACTGTAGGTATTGCAGAGACCTATCTTGGCTGTGGAACCTGACAGGTAACAGTTTGATTACATCAATCAAATTTTTTCAGAAGGTGATGGAGAAGTGCTATGATGTTGTCTTTGAGCTGTGACAGCCAAACCTTATTTGAAATCTATTTTTGCTTTACAGTGGATATTATTAGAAACTAAAAGCTATAAGAAAATCATAGAATCATAGAATCATTAGAGATAGGAAGGGACCTTGACGGATCATCTAGTCCAATCCTCCTGCCACAGCAGGATCACCTAGACCAAGTCACACAGGAACATATCCAGGCAGGTCTTGAATGTCTCCAGAGAAGGAGATTCCACAACACCACCCCCTCCCCCCACAACCCTGGGCAGCTCTGTTACCCTCACTGGGAAGCAGTTCCTTCTGATATCCATATGGAACCTCCTCTGTTCCAGCTTGCACCCATCTCCCCTTGTCCTATCACCAGATAACCTTGAGAAGAGCCTGGCTCCATCCTTCTGAAACCCACCCCTCACATATTTATGAATGTTAGCACTTCTAATTGATGTAAATAGGATACAGTCACAAGCCTTGACTATACTGACATAAATAACCATCATAGCAGCTAAAACCGTTATACTAAATAATCTTATGATAAAATTACACATAAACCCAACAAAGAAGGCTTACTCTAGTTTAAGATAAACAAGATCAGTTTGCTTTTGGCTTTGTCCCTGGACATATGTACCTGCATCCATATAACTCTGAGAGCACCTGGTCTCCTCAGCTGTTGCCTGGAGTATCTACTTACACTAAATGTGATTTTGGCGGGCTTTTTTTTCTCTCAAGTCAGTCTGTCTTTTGCATGTTAAGGGGCCAACAAGTTCTCTCTCACATTTGACACAAGTTCCAAGGGACAGTCTGGACAAGGACTGGCTAGCCTCAGCCAACCGGTCACAAGGCTTTAGGGTGGTTGGAATGTCAAATGAGATATTTTATGATTTTCATCTGTGGCTTAATTTATATGATCAGATTGTTAATTATGTATTAAAATATTATCTGGAAATGGCATTAACACATTGTCCGAGTAGATCAGTATGTAAAACCACATATTAAGGGTTATAAACAAAGACACTCATGCACATCTGGATTCACTGATGTGAAGAAAGAAGGAACTTGAAGAAATTCCATGACCTTCAGTACCAAGGACACATTGGCCATCAGCTTTTAATCAATAGGCTAATTATTTGATTAATGATGATGTTGACTGCTCAGATCTCATATCTGTTTTGGTAAATAAACCTCTACCTTGACAGACAAGCTGTAGTTTTGATTTTTGTAAAGCAATCAATTGTGAGAGTTTTGTGTGTTTGATTTTTTTACTTGCTTTTTAAATAGAAATATCATCTCAGTAGTCCCAACCAGAAAAGACTTTTCTGGGAGGGAAAGGTCAATTTAACTTTATATCTAGGTGCAAAATATAAAATTTTTGTTCAATAATAATTTGTATATTAGATACCACAAATACATGCATGTATTTGTCCAGTCATCTTACCAAGTGAATAAAATGAAATAAAAAGAGCATAATTTTAAGTTGTTTCATGTACAAAGCTAATAACATTAATATGCAATAAAAAAAATCATAAACTTTTATTTGGTATATGAAATCAGAATCAATTAATAATAATCAGAAAACAATTAATTGAATTTTGTTCTTTTAACCACTAAGATAATATAGGGAGCTATCCATGAAATTCAGCGCTGGTAATGACAACACTATTTAGCACAAAGGAGACGAACTTGCATCGAAGATTATGACACATATGCAAACAGATCTGTCAACACAATGCTAAATTGTCCTGGTGCATGTTACATGTATGTTGAAAATCTATATCCATAGTTAAACAATTCAAAGTGGATCACAGACAACTCATTCAGCAACATGCGGGTAAATGGTGTATAAATAGTACTGACATAATCTTCTGTGCCCTCACATGTGTTTGAAGTGGATGCACAGTCTCTGTTTGCATGCTACTCTACAAGATGCAGTATCTTGGGAAGAAAGATTTTCACTGCATCATCAAGTCCCATTGTCAGAAAAGGGCTAAAAGCGAACAGTATGGTGATTTGTGGATTACTCAGTTTCTTTTTTAGTAATTGTCAGTAATTGAACATCTGTTTCTAATGCATACAAAAGTTCAGCCAAGAGGATTTGTCAAGCAAATCAGTCGGCAGAGTATTTCAGTAGCTGATTTGCAAAGCAAGAAAAACACAAATGAACTGTACTGGATGCTCAATGTTAAAGAAAACACTGGAATAATCTTATCATTATTATGCAAATTTGAGTGAAAAGCCCTGATACAGTAATAGCCAAATTTTGAACGAAGTTGAAATGACTTCTTTTTTCTGTTAAGCTTTTTCATCATGGATTTAATGTTTTTCAGGAAAAAAAAAAGCTGCTAATGTACAGTTAAAAAAACCCAAACTTTAAGGTGCTGAGCAGCTGATAATACCAATTCTTGAAAAAGTCTATTTATGAATACAAATACTATTGCATTCAGTTTTAAGTGCAGTAAATATGATCTACTTCTGCACCAGCAAAATCAATACTGGTCTTAGCAACAAAATATAAATCTGAGAGAAAATCTTGTGTAACTGAAGTTATAATGCAATAATCTTGTTTAAATATCTGTGACTATTTCAAAATATGAAAGATACTTCTTAGGTACAATTATTAGCCAAGCAACTGGGGCACAACCAATTACAAATACATTAGAAATTAAAGGTCAAATCCCAAACTACATATTAGCCTCAAAAACGCTGGTGGACCATGGATAGAAAGAACTGGTATAGCCAAGAGAGTCAATAGTTCAATAAAATGTACATGAAAATGAAAGCATAGGTTCCTCTCAGTCTTCTAAATTCTATCATAAAGTTGTGGAGTGGTAAAACAGAACAATTATTGCCCAGATAACTTAATATAGTATAGTGATACAAAGGGGCTAGATTTGCTTCTGTTTTACCAGAAGGTCAAGGGAAGAATAAACTAAGTTACCTTTATTGCCTGTGGCTTATTATGGTTGGGTTTTTTAACCTTTTATTCATGTTTGCCACCCAGCAATGTTTTTTATAGCATTATCTAACCAATGCCCTGGATTGTTATCTATTCTATTGCTTGTATCAGAGATGTATCTATATTCAGAATTTATGCACTTAATACATTAAACTACAATTCCTGTTAAAAATCATGCCAATAATAGATTATTATTTTCTTTTATGTATTCAGTTGATCTGATTAAACATATCTGCTTGATTATTTGGAGGAAATAAATAACATTATATGACTACATAGTAAGTAAATGCATGATAAAGAGTCAAACAATTAATTTATTTTATTTAACCTAATTTGTCTTGTGCTGTTAAAACCACATGTGTGATAATGAAATACAGACTGGTTGGAAATAATATATTTAATGAATTGTAATTCACCAAATTATGATCCAGGTGTAACCCTCCAAAAATAATTCTAGAGAGGATGTAAAATTAAGTCTGAATTGAATATTTGTTTAAGTTTGAATGTTCTACTTCTGAAATTACATGTCTATACCATTTTTTTTGTGGCAAACTACAACAGTGACTTCTGCAAGAAGGTGCTGGAAATTTTTCCAATGTCCAATAAAAAAAAAATTTAGTCCTGCTTCCTGACACCCACCCTTTAGCTACTTATAAGTATTGATAAGATACCCTCTCACATGTTTCTTCAGGAGGCTAAAAATCACAAGTCCCCAACTCCCTCATTCTTTCCCTATAAAAGAAAGTTTCTAGTCCCCTAATCATCTTTGTAACCCTTTGTTGTACCCTCTTCAGCAGTTCCATGTCCTTGAGCCAAGGAATCCAAAACTGCACACAGTATTCCAGATGTGGCCTCATCAAGGGAAGGGAGGCAGACAAAATTGTCTCTTGAGTTGCAAGTCACCCTTCTTTTATAGCATCCTAGAATACCATTACCTTTCTTGTCCAGAAAGGCATAGTCTTGACTCATGGCCAGCCTGTGACTCATATTCATCTGTTATTCACCAACACTCTTAGGTCCTTTGCCATAGAGTTGCTTTCCAACAGGTTAATCCCTAACCTTTATTGGTGCATAGGATTATTCATCCTTTCTTCATGACTTTCCACTATTTATCTTCATTAGGTTCACCCATGCCCAATGCTCTAGCCTGGAACAGCAAAACAGCCCTCTGGTGTGTCAGCCACTACTCTGAGCTTTGTGTCATCAGCAAATATAGTGAGAGAAACACTCTGTCCCTTCATCCAAGTCATTGATGAATATGCTGAACTGGACTGTCCCTTTGGGAAGACCTCTGCATGCAGTCCTCCAACTAGAATCAGCACTACTGACCACAATTCTCTGAGCAGTGCCAGCTCACTATCCACTCATCCAAAGCACACTTCATAATCTGGCCTATGAGGATGTTCCAGCAGACAGTGTCAAAAGCCTCTATGATACCATATTTAAAAGGGGGAAAAATTCACAGGAGCTATGCAGCTGGAGGGAGGAGTGCAAATATGTAAGGGCAATAACTTTACAGATACCAAGATCAGTGAGGAGGCACTCCAGGCACCATAGCAGAGTTCCCTGCAGCCTTTGGTAAAGACTGCGGTGAAACATCATACAGCCCATGGAAATGGTAACAGTGCAGAAAATATCCACCTACAGCCCATGCATGACAATACAGAAGTGGATGGATGCCCAAGGGAGGCTGTGACCTTGTGGGACCACCCCCCCACCCCCCCACCCCCTCCCCGGAGCAGGCTCTTTCCAAGATCTGTGGTGCTGTGGAGACACACGAGCTCACATTGGAGCAAGTTACTTAGCAGGATTTGTGAACCAGGGAGCACCCACACTGGAGAAGTTTGTTCCTGGAATACACCTAATATAAGGGATTCACTAAGAACTGTAGTCTGTGGGAAGGTCTCACATTGGAGACATTCATGGTGAAGTGTCTCCTATGGGAGGTAACTCTTATTGAAGCAGGGCAGACTCTTTTTGAAGAGTCCTCCCTGTGAGGAAGAAAGAGCACTATAAGCAATGCATAATGAGAACTGACTGCAACCCCCACTATTTGTGTACTCTTTCCTTTACATTTGTGTGTAAATATCTGTACATTTAATTGTGCTTTTATGTTCCTTGTGGAAATCACACTATAGTAGCAATGAATTTGTGTATGGCAGAGTAGCTTAGAATACTAGTATGATAATTTATACTGCAAGTTTAATAAGGTATTGCTTGTATTTTTGAACATAGAGCCATGAGCTCTTTGATTTAAATTTAAGACTGTAAAGAGATATATCCATTAAAATTGTATTCACTGTCCTTAGATCAATACATAGTTAAACCATGATAGTTCTAATATTTTCACTCAAATTGATTCATCTCTTTACTTTTTATCTTTATTTTCAAAAATGAAAAAGGACTTCAACAAGTCCTTTACTCTCATTACCCTCAGTACGACCTTTCTATGGACAACTTTTTATTTCTTTGATTACCTGAGCTAACACAAACACATTATGAACTTGACTGGAAAAAAGTGAATGAGTGGATCATAATGAGGAGAAAGGATGTTAAGTTGCCTGTACACTTTTAGAAAGTGCATACATTCTCAAGACAAATCCTAGAAGTGCAATTAAGAAAATTGGATAAAATTAAGCAGTGAAATAAAGTGATTTTAAAGTAAAGATCTCAAGACTTCTACATTCTTTTAGTCTGTTGAACAACAGAATAATTTCTCTGAGAATGGAGAAACTTTGCAACACTTAAGTCAGTAAAAGTGAGATTATAAAAAATATTCATGATACAAGTTTTTGAAAGGAGTAAGTAGTTGTCATAATAAATCTTGCCCTATTTCTAATCCTTCTCTATGTGGAAGGGCAATTATAGTGAATTCCTATGCACCATTGTAAATATATTATTCTAAATAGATGTAACAATGTGTTATTGACCAATTTTATACATGTATTGTCCTTTATTCTATTAAATAATATGCACTTAAGTTGGACTAAATGATCTTTAAGGTCTTTTCCAACCTTATCATTACTGTGTTACTGTGATACTGTGATCTATCATTTAAGCATAAACTATTTTTTCTTAATGCTTCTAAAAATTTTCTGTTATAATCATACAATCACAGAACAGTTTTGACTGAAAGAGACCTTCAAGTTCAAGTCCAGCCTTTTCCTAGCTCTATCATCACCACTAAACATGTCTGTCCTTCAATGCAACATCTACCCTTCTTTTAAACATCTCCAGGGATGGTAACTCAACTCCCTCCCTGGGCAGGCTGTTCCAATGCCTGACAACCTTTTCAGTAAAGAAATTTCTCCTATGCATCTGCATTTATGTTCTACTTGATTATTCAAGGCAGAGAGATTTCTTGACCAAAGGGAAGGTATCATGTGGGAAATAAATACTGCACTAGCCAATAGGACAAACAGTGTAAAATCATATAGGATTGAGCTATTATTATTATTGTCATTACTCTTTGTTATTCTAATGTAAAAAAAAACCCACAAACATATAGTTGTTCAAATTACAGTGCAAACTACTATATGTAGAAAGATTGTAGTAAATCTACATTTAACAGATGTTCATATATTATTGTTTGCAAAGATGGCGCACAGTAAAGAAAAAAACCCTGTAGTTTTATTTCCTTTCTAATTTTTTCCCTGTATTCTTGAGATTCTGCATAGTTATTATTTTGAAAATAGTAAGAAATGTGCTATAAAAATCAGACTAACTTTTTCCATAATTTATTTTAGCCATTGTTCATTAAAAGATAAAAAATTATAAGTAACAATGGATTAATAGTACCAGAAATATCTTGTAGACCATAAATAAACTGCTAAGTGGAAAAAAATATGAAATTCCCAGAACTGTTCGACTAATCCAGTTTTATAGTGACCTGGACAGAGTGAGATTCCTTCAGAAAATAACTCCATATCCAGGAGAGAGTTGTGTTAAAATATATAAGATTTATCCAATATACCACTATCATAAAGGGCTGTATCCAAAAAGAAAACAGCTGAGACAAGCAAATTGCTTTTATTTATAGGCTAAGCGATATTTTTTTCATTATAGAAGCAGTATCTTTCGATTTATCAGAATATTTGTTTCACATTTATAATTTTTTAAATGTCAAGTATTTATCAGCATTTTTTACAGGCCACATTTATCAGAAGGCAAATGAGTTCTAAAATCTATATTTGTTATGGTAAGTTCTTTAAAGAAAACAAAAAGAATGAAAGAAAACATTAACCTTTGGTCTATTTGCAAACAATAAAATCAGCTAGATCCCTTTTTCCTGAACAGTATTTGTTGCTTCCACTATATATGTATTAGTCCATATATTAGTAAATATATTTTTTTCATTTACACTCTAATTATCAACAGTCTCAGACTGGAGAAAAATGTAGTGGCAGTACTGTACTTGAATATATATAACAAAAAGATGAGTTGTAATGAGGTAAGAGTAGCCGGCATGAATCCTGCATTATAAGAACTGTGAAACTTAAAATGGGAAGTGCTTGAGAAATTATACCCATGTAAGACATATAACATCTCAGTAACATGACAGCAGCACAAGAACATAGAAAATTAAACATATTTTTTTAAATGTTTCACTTAAATTTCCATAGCCATTTTAAAAACAAACACAGAGTAAAGATGGAGACTGTGTATCAAATAAAAAGAGATATAACATGAAAGTTGATGAAAATTCAACTCAGTTTCAAGAAATTAGAAATCTCTCTGCACTAAAATCAAGCCACATTGTTTCCACCAACAACCATCAACACTGAAGGTTTTTTGATGATTTTTTCCTATGAATAGGGAAATAATTAGAGCAATGCAATTGACTTTAGAGAGGTTTGTACAAAAGCCAACACAAAACATTCATCGCTCATTAATTCAGACATCATTACCTACACTACAATTATCATAGAATCATTAAGATTAGGAGATGCCTCCAAGTTCATCCAGTCCAACCATCAACCCAATGCACCATTGACATTAAACCATATTTCCAGTGTCAATTCAGGTAGGTGTAAAGAACAGCAAGGTCTCCTCTCAACCTTCTTTTCTCCACGGCAAACAATCCTAGTTCCCTCAGCTGCTCCTCAGAAGACCTACCCTCCAGGCCCTCCGCTGTCTTCAATGCGCTTTTTCGGACATGGTCCAACATCTCAAAGTCTTTCTCGTATTGAGGGTCCCAAAACTGAATGCAATACTCAAGTTGAGGCCTCAGTTGTGCTGAGTACAGGCAGACAAGGACTGCTTTTTCTGATGAGGGCCAGGATGCCATTGTCCTTCTTAGCCACTTGGGCACAACTGCCGGATCATGTTCTGTCATCTATCAGCATCCCCAAGCAGTTGTCCAGACACTTTCCCCATCCTACAACAGAATCACAGTAATGATGAGGCTGGAAAAGACCTTAAAGATCATCCAGTCCAACCTAAAACCAACCAAGTAAACCCAACATCTGGCATCTAGATCATGCCACTCAGCACTTCATCCAGCCTAACCTTGAACACCTCCAGAGATGGCAACTTGACCATTTCCATGGGCAGCCCGTTCCAAAATCAGATCACTCATTCAGTGAAAAACCTTTTCCTAATGTCAAACCTAAACCTCTCCCGATGGAGTTTAAGACTATGACCCCTTGTCCTGTCTCCAGTGTCCAGGGAGAAAAGACCAACCCCCACTTGACTACAACTACCTTTTAGGTAGTTATAGACAGCTATAAGGTCACCCCAGCTCCAACAGCCTCTCCTCGTAACTAAGAAGCCATCTGATTGATGCTAATTTATTGGAAGATGCCAATCTCTGCAGCAGTTGCATACTGCTCAAATAGATAGAGGATGTGTGTACAGTCTTCCATCACACTGCAGTTAAAGCTCTTTGCTTTGAAAATAGCACATTAAGTATATGTAAAAGAGTACATGTAAAAGTATATACTCCATATATTTTTTTGGCCAAAATCGTATGACCTGGTACATAGAATTGACCTCGGCCAATCAATCCAACCTGTTCAGTCCCTCCACAGATCTTTTGTACCCTCAAGCACGTCAACACACTGCCTGATTTGATGTCATCTGAAAACTTGCTGAGGGTGCAATCAATCCCCTGCAATGCTGAAAAGTTTTCTGACTATATGTCTGAAAGGCAGCTGAGAAAGATTTTGAGACACTGAACTTTGAAATGCAGTATGAAAATCTAGTTTATAATGTGAGATTTTTCTGGCATTGTAACTTGAATGTTATTGCTCAAATACATACTGGAAATTATGCAAAATACTGTCACTGTCTCTGGCATGGTAATGGTATTTTTTTTCTTACATAGAACAGACAGCATTCTGTTGTCTGCTTTAAGATTCTTTATAAATTAATTTTCTTTTCATTAGAAATGTAAGTGCCAGTTAGAAAACATTTTAAAGGGGTTGGTTTTGTTTTTCTTAACCAAAATGAGACAAGGTTATAATAACATGACATCAGACATTTCATAGAACAACATAGGATTCATAATGTATTTATTTAATCATATAAATCTTAAGGAAAGTATTTTGAACTATGGAACCATGAGCGTATAAAACCAGATGCACTTGAAATTTTTTCCTCCATTTCTCATACTGCTTTGAACATCAAAAGATATCAAAGTTATTACTGGAACACAACTGGAGGTAAAGCAACACTGCAAGATACAAGTATTTGTAAATATTTAATAATTATTAAATATCCATAATAATTTATTAAATAATTTAATAGTTATTTAATATCCATTTTATTATATTTATTCTATTATTTAATAATAACATCCACTATTTTCTCGTTTTAACATGTCCTGATTTTCACTCATCTTACTTCTTGTTCTTTCAGGGTTACCTCACCTCAAGGCACTGACTCTAGTGTTTTCAGGTTATCTAAATTAGCAGCTCTGGTAATAGCAGATCAGAGTGTTGCCAGCAAACAAATAGCCATAAATAATGCATAAAGTATGAAAGCCCTTCTCCTTTATTACTGTAGCCTGCTGTACATCTCCAGGCAATCCATCCATCCACTTACCAACTAGAGAGTACATTTCAGTTCTCCTCCATTAACGTGAAGAACAGAGGGTTCTTAAGAAATTCTCAAGCTTCCTTCTAGACAGTAAGTCAACAAATTCTCCATTCACCATGAGAAATCAATTATGAATGCTTCCAGTATGAAAGAAAACTAAAGATTTCAGCTTTCATTAAAATATTTGGAAAGGGGGAAAGATTTTTTTTTAAATAAAGAACTGACATTACAAAAGGCATGGCAAAAAATTTTGTTTATGAAGCATTTATTTAGCAAAAATGCCACAAATCTTTAAATTAATCAATATCAAATCCTATGAATTTGTGATCTAAAGATGTCAGCGTAGTCAGATTTAACATGGTTTGATGCTGTCTCAATACTATCAGGCAGGAGTAACTCAGTAACTGTACATTTATGCATCTAATTTTAAAGCTGTTTCAATATATACACTTACAGTATCATAGAAAATTACAGCTCTAATGCACTGACTCTCAAAACTGGTTAACTAATTTGTTAAGGAAAGGATGGAAATTATAGATAAATTTAAAGTAATGTTATGTTCCTTTTGGTGCTGGGAACCCTGGTTGTTGCAGCATCAGACAAACCATTCCTTAAGGATTATGACACCAGTGTGGAGATCCTCTCCATTATGAAGTTCAGTAACTCAGGATTTAAAAGTACTGTCAGATGGACTTGCTCAAAATACAGTGTCAAGTTGCTGGGAAGTCATGTTTATAATGTGGATTTAGCCTTGTTTAGACCTTAGGAAGATGCCTTCCAATAATCTTCATAAAACTAGTTCCCAAGCATATGAATACAGTGTTTCAGGTGGAGAATGCAATGACTTATGAATATAGTCAGGACTATAAATATTTGTGATACACTGACCTTGGGAGCTTCCAGTTGCCCACTCAGTGGGCAGTCAGTGTCTCATTCTGTCATCTTAACAGGACAACTGGAAGAAAATACGATAAAAAGGCTCTTGGTCTGAAATACAGACAGGGAGATCTCTGTCATAGGCAATACAGACTCGACATGGGTAAGGTAAATTTAAATAAATTTAGATAATGAGAAGCAAAGACAATACCAAAACGTTTCCCCTAACCCTAGCCTTCTTGCCATTCAACTTGACTCATCATTTCTCATTTGTCTTACCCAGAGAGGTGTAGGGACAATGGTGGATTGATTGGTTGCAGTCTGTAACTCCTCCTCTCTGCTGCTGTTTACTCCCCATGCTTTTCCCCTGTTTTATAGTTGGACCTCCTTATGGGCTGCAGGTCTTCATATACTAACTGCTCCTGAGTGAGTTCTCCATGATTCACCATTCCTTCTCAGCATATCCACACGCTGTAGTGTGGTCTTTTACACAGTCTGCATCATGGATACACTTTACACTATGGTTCTCTCACAGGCTGTAGAGAAATATCTGCTCCACCATGGTCTGTCTCTTCCAGAGGCTGCAGAGGAACCTCATCTCCAGCACCTGGAGCACCTCGTTCCACTCATTCACACCCTGGCAATGTTCATCCTTCCACTTTTGTTTTTTCACTCCTCACTGCCGATTAGTCAGGACAGTTAAAATATATTGTAGTGCTTCCTAAGAGAAGGCAAATTGTTACTGGGGTTCTTCAGTAATGGGTATGTTAAAGAGTGCATGAGCCATACTAGAAACATCATGCTGTGTTTCAGCCTTCATGGCAATGCATTCAAATACAGTCATGAAATTTAACAATTGCAGCCATGGGAGAGGCTACTTTGTGTATTAGCTGGCAATCTACAAATCAAGCATAAGGAACCATCTTCATAGAATCATAGAATTATCAGATATTGTAAGGGACCTCAAAAGACCATCTAGTCCAAACTCCCTGCTACAACAGGACACTCTGTTCAGGTCCAAGCAGGTTTAAAGTGTCTCCAGAAAAGGAGACTCCACAAAGCCCCCAGGCAGCCCCCTCCAAAGCCCCGTCACTCTCCCAGGGAAGAAGTTACAGAATCGGTCAGGGTTGGAAGGGACCACAGGATCATCCAGTTCAACCCCCCTGCCATGGGCAGGGACTCCCCACCCTAGAGCAGGCTGGCCAGAGCCTCATCTAGCCCAGCCTTAAACACCTCCAGGGACGGGGCCCCAACCACCTCCCTGGGCAACCCATTTCAGGCTCTCCCCACCCTCATGGTGAAGAACTTCCTCCTCACATCAAGTCTAAATCTACCCATCTCCAGCTTTGCTCCATTCCCCCTAGTCCAGTCACTACCTAAGATCCTATAAGCCCCTCCTCAGCTTTTTTTGTAGCATTCTTCAGATACTGGAAGGCCACAATAAGGTCACCTCGGAGCCTCCTCTTCTCCAAACTGAACAACCCCATACAAGAGAGGTGCTGCAGCCCTCTGATCATCCTCATGTCCCTCCTCTGGACTCGCTCCAGCATGTCCACATCCTTCTAGTGATAAGGACTCCAGAACTGGATGCAGTACTCTAGGTGGGGTCTCACCAGAGTGGAGTAGAGGGAGACAATCACATCCCTCAACCTGCTGGCCACACTTCTCCTGATGCAGCTCAGGATCTGGTCTGCCCTCTGGGCAGCAAGTACACACTGCTGGCTCATGTTGAGCTTTTCGTCCACAAGCACCCCCAAGTCCCTCTCCTCAGGGCTACTCTCTAACCAGTCACTGCCCAGCATGTATCTGTGATTAGTATTGTCCCATCTGCTTCTTTAAGGGCCAAATATGATGATTAAAGGGAGAGTGGTATGCCCTTAATAACTACGTCCTACAACAGTTTAACTATCTGAGTTATTTCAGTATGCTTCTCTGAGTAACTGATACTGTTTTGAGGTTACTTGGTATGAAGGTGGCAGTAAAACAACAGCTGTATGTACCACTGTCCCTATGGCAGTTTAAGTACTTAAACCACAACACCACCCTGAATTCCTAAAGAATATTTTTTACCTGGGGTAAAGAATGTTTTACTCATCAAAACATTATCCTCTACTATTTATCTGGGAACTTGAGTCACATCTACACCAGCAATAAATGCGTACTTTCCCAGTTGTAGGGTGAGGTATACTTTATGGGATGGCTTCTCAGAACCACGAAATGAATGCATAGATGTAAGTTGAATACGCAGGTAAAGGGAAGGATCCCTGTGAATCCATTTACTTTGGTCCCTGTATGTTAAGAGAAATCCATTGCCAGTTTGTTGGGTTTTTTCCCAATGTAATAGACAACTAGTGGCATTTACGATAGATGACACTTTTGTCCCACTCTAGCCACCTGGTGCACCTGGAGGTTTGCCACCCCTAATCAATTCTAATGTTGCTTTATATATTGTTTTCCAAGCACAATAAAAATTAGGTCCAGCGACATGTTAGATAGGGTCATTTCTTTCATGTCCTCCCCATGACTAGCAAGCAGAGCCAATGGAGTTTCTAGATCAATGGTACAGATCTTTTTATAGTGGGTTTTTTGCCTGCTTATATATATTCTGATAGTAGGGCATTGGTTTACCATCAGCTTTATTTTTATGTGGGCCTGCCTGGAGGAGTTATAAAAATGTTTCCCTATGAATCACTTTGCTTTTAGGTTTCTGTGCATCCCGACATACTTTTGGGATTGGTATTTATCCAATTGTTCCCATAGCAGCACGGCAATTGCAACAAGTTTTCCCTGGGCAGCCTCCACAAGGACAACAGGATGTTCTTTAGTATGGAGATACTGACTGGAAATAGGCTTTTACATAACAGCAGTGAATAATTTGGTAATTAGTCTCACAAAGCTGTGAGAATCTATTCTGCGTTTCACAGCAGTCTCCAAAAGGTGCACCTAGCCATCTCTGCGCTGATTTTTTTCAACTCAATCAAAATAAGCATTGTGGATACTGTGTTTAGATAATTTAATCACAGAATCACTGCCAAGTCCACCATTAAACCTAGGCACCATACCTACACAATGCCTTCAGGGATAGTGACTCTTTTCCAATGGTTGATAAATTCTTCAGTGAAGACATTTTTCCTAAAATTTAATCAAATACTTTTGTAGCATAACTTAAAGCTATTCCCTCTTGTCCTATAACTTGCTACTTGAACCTTCTTGGCCACCTGAACATATTGCTGGCTCATATTCATCTGGATGTCAATCAGTACCCACCTTCAGCTATCTGGAAACTAGATTTTCCACTCCAGCACCTGTAACAACTTTTGTGTCTGCTGTTCACAACTGTCTTTGCATTGTCATGTTGAAGTATTCTACAACTGGTGGAGGCAACCTGGGGGTCCTAGTGGACAGCAAGATCCCTATGAGCCAGCAATGTGCTCTTGTGGCCAAGAGGGTCAACACCACCCGGGGGGGGGGGGAATCAGAAGGGGGGTGGTTAGCTGATCAAGGGTGGTTCTCCTCCCTCTCTACTCTGCACTGGTGAGAGCACATCTGACCCGTGTCCAGTTTCGGGTCCCTCAGTTCCAGAAGGACATAGAGCTGCTGGAGGGTGTCCAGTGCAGAGCAACAAAGGTGATGAAGGAAGTACAGCACCTCCCTTATGAGGAAAGGCTGAGGGAGCTGGGTGTCTTGAGCTTGGAGAAGAAAAGGCTGAGGGGTGACCACATTAATGTCTATAAATATGTGAGGGGTTGGTGTCAGGAAGATGAAGCCAGGCTCTTCTCGAGGTTGTCTAGTGATAGGACAAGGGGCAATGGGTGCAAGCTGGAACAGAGGAGGTTCCCTATCAATATCAGCAGGAACTTCTTCCCATGGAGGGTAACAGAGCATCGGAAGAGGCTGCCCAGAGGGGCTGGGGAGTCTCCTTCTCTGGAGATGTTCCAGACCTGCCTCAATCTGTTCCTGTGCGACTTGGTCCAGGTGATCCTGCTGTGGCAGGGGTACTGGACTAGATGATCTTTCAAGGTCCCTTCCGATTACTAATGATTCTACAATTCTATGACTTTGCAACTTGTGTTACCCATCCCCCACATCTGTGCCCTGCTTTTCTACATGCTTTAATATGTCAGTGGGGGAACTGAAAGGGTAATAAGTCTTTCTATTGTTCTGAAATCATTAGAGGAAATAACTAAGGTAATCTCTGTGCTACTCATCTCCTCAATTGTGTGCAAAGTCAACAAGGCATTCACTAAGACTTTTATCTACTATTGCTTTTCCAAAATAACATTACTTACTGATTTTCCACTGTTTTATCACTGAGGGGATTATTCTTTTGGAATCTCAGTGAGGAAGGCACACACACTCAAAGCTGGTTAGCCAATGTATTGTGTAAAACATAGAAACTATAGAAAAAATAAAAAGCATGTTACATTCCTTCTGTTGTCACAGTATTGGACAAGCCCCTTGTTTGCTATCATGTTTTCTGTAATAGCCATTCTTGGTTTAATAAATTAGATAGGAAGCTATGGGTGATGTTATCTTTCTTACTGATAACCCAAAAGAAAATCACCTCCTGAATTAGAAACATTTTCTACAGTAGTCAATGTTGCTAATAATCTTTTTCTTATATGTTCAAAATTCAGATTGAATATATAAGCTATTACAAGACAGCAGTCCTTTTGCACATCTGGAAACTGTATAAGTCATCATAGCTAGGAACAAGTAACACTAACATCGTATACCATTCTGTACTTTCTATGGTACACAGACACACAGCTACACAGGTCATTATGGGTTCGAAGGGACCTCCAAGGGCTGTCAAATGCAACCCCCCTGCTTGAAGTATCTTTACATATTCATTAGCTTTTTCAGTATGATCAGAAACATTGTTTTAGTATATTTCTTAGTTTTTATCCTCTTTCAGTATTATGATTCTTATAATGAAGTTGTTTTGATGCATGCAAATGAGATTCCTTGTGGAGGAAATGAAATGTTGCTTTTGCTCAATATTGTATACCAAACTCTTGAAATAATATCAATAATGGGACGTGTATAGAAAGCCCTTCTATACAATCAGAAATTTCTCTCTCCATGACTATATTACATGCCTGGAAACAGATTTTTTTCATTCCAAGGACAAAGTGAGGTATCTTCACAGTAAATGTTCAAGACAGGAGAGATTGCATTATGATTCAAACAGTAATTTCAGTGGGTAGGAGGGTAGGATTTTAGCAAATTTTGAGTTCACTCTGAATGCTTACACTCAAATGTTTAAAAAATTATGTCTTTCGTTCTTCAAATATTTTGTACATTGTTTTATATTTTACTGCAAAAATGATAAGAAATGGTTTTATTCCCCTTGCTTTATTCAAAATATGAAACATGCCTTATCCAAAATATGAAAAGGAATATTAGATGAGGCATTATCAGTTTTTAGTGTCACAAATAAAAAATTAATTCTAAACCAGAAAATTCACTAGAAAAGGGGATATCTATTTTAATAAAGTTAGTACAAAAGTTTTAAATTTTAAGTCACTTAACACAAAATATTGTTGTAGAATCTTATGCACTAGAACAGCCACCGACAATAGAAAGACTCTTAGTTAGGAACATCTAGAATGGATCTTACTGCTATACAAGTCACCTTGGAGAAAATCCATTGTTTATTTTGTGCTGGTCTACTAATTCCCATTGATTTGTCACCAATCATTCAAATGCAGTTGTCAGTCACTGGTTTTTAAACCTTCTTCTCCTTGTAATAAGGTGATATATTTACTGAACACATAGAAGTCGTTTAAGCATTTATTTCTTTGGAAGTGACAGTTTTAGCAACACAAATAAATCTTGGCTTTTTGCTCTTGCACTTCCTTCATTATAAGCAGATACATATAAGACCCTGACCAAAAATATCTTCCAATGAATTTCAAGCCTCAAAAGAAGAATCCCTGAAAAGATTTGCCTTACCATAAGTAAAGCAGCAGCTCTGTCAAATCAGCCCTCCAAAATTCTCATAAACTGATTTGGGAGGGTAACTGATTTGGGAGTGAAATAGTATTTTGTTCTACAACTTGCTTAGATTCTGACCTGCCAATCAAAGTTTAACTAGGAATCAAATGCAGCTTTTAATCCAACTACTTTAAAATAGAAATGAATATTTAATCTCTGAGAAATACTTTGCAAGTGTCAAATTAATTTCATGGAAATTACTGAACAATTATGAGGAACATTTTTTTACTCAATACCAAGCTGTGGCAAGTCTAAAATGAAATGTCTCCTTGAAGTTCAAGACTTCCAGTTATTTTTTAAAAGACGAATTAGAAGCAAAGTAAGAAATTTGGACTGCAGGAAAAAAAATCATTTATTTTATTAGGTCAGCAAAAAGAATTCAGTATTCAAATAAAAATTACAGAAAATACACAAAGTTCTTTTCAGAGAAAAATAAGACAAAGTCTACAAGTCCTAAAGTGGAAAGCAGAAATACATTTTTTTCTAAGGAATTAAATTCTGGATGGCTGTAGGACATGGGAATTTATTCTGCTTTGAGAACAATGTAACTTAAAAGAGTTTGTTTATAGATTGACTAAGTTGTTCCTCATCTTCAAGTACTAATAGCAACTTTGTTTCTGATTTTAAAAAAGACCATTTCAAAATCATTATATAGTTTTGTCAATTTTTGTTTGGCTCTCACGCCATCAAAATTGTGTTTACTACATGAATGCCAGAGATGCATCCCCATTTGGGTTCTCTTCAGGTGATGTTCATTACCTCTAAACATCCTGTAGACTGAAATGAAATTGCTGAAATTTTTGATGTATAATTTTTTGTTCTGTATAAATTTACTCTTAATATAGACAATCATTTTATTGCATGATCATAAATATTAGACTTATTCAAATATTATTGCTTTTTAAAATGGATAAGAGGAATCTGGACATTTTTTATGGAATCAGAAGGAATTCTCTTGGTAGGCATGTTATCTTCAATCTTTCTTCAGAAATAAACTCAACATATTGAACACTGCACAACAATTTACAAATTGAAATTGCTGACCATTCGGGACTTGAAATGCAATATGAATTATGTCTCCTGACTGCCAAACTCCATTTAATTTCTCTCCTCTTCCCTAGGAATAACTGTTCCAATATTCTAACTTGTAACCTTAGGGAGTAACTTACCTGAAAGTCAAAGCTAAAGGAGGTAAAAATTTAAGAGAGCTTTGTTACTGCAGCAGAAATACAGCCCAATGTGATGGATGAAAGAAATGGATTTAGGTGTAATTAGGGAGATGAAACCACTCGCAGAAGAAAGCTGAGAATCATGTACAGAAAAAGACAGATATAGCAATTTAAAAGTTATTTGAAACCACATTCCGTATTAACTATTCTGAGCTGGGGGCACATGTCTCAATTTCCCCTGGCAAAACAAACCTTTCTTTGTGTGTAGATAAAAAATATTCATTGGAGCACCAACTCAAAATCATTTTTTAAACCATTTTTTAAAAATTTTGATCAACATTTCCATTTTCAATTCATATTTAACTATCTCCTGGGTTTCTACAGTATGTTACACATCTATCAAAAACTTGAAAAACCTAACTGCTTATATCTCTCATTGATATTAAATATGTTTGAGGAGTATAGTAAAGTATAGTATAAAAAAATTATCTTGCTCAGTTGCCCATGCTGACCAGGTCCAGGATGAATTAACTAATTAATTGTCAACAGCGCTAATGACTTGCTACTAGGACAGTGAAGTCTCACTTGCCACTTAGGAGTCATAGGCAAAACAGAACAGTGTCAATTTGGGAAGAAGCAAGATAAATTTAGTTCAAAGAACAGAAAGAACCCATCACCAAAACATACAGAAAGCAATCACAAAGTTTTCACATGCCTGGGCCTAGCTCTGTCATATCAGGGGTAAAAACACCAGGCAGTTGTTTTCACAAGGGAAACATGGTGTCCTCCCACACAGGAGACAAGCACTTCATAATCTTTCTCTGGCTAACATGGGGGGTTTCTAAGGTGAGTCATGCCAGCCACTGACTCCTCCAGCATGGCTCACTTCCTCAGAACCCACAGTTCCCTTAAGGATAAGTTGCCTCCTCCATCCCCTCAAGGCCAGTTCCCTGCTCTGCATGTTATCCAGGCTACAGACAGGACTCTTCCTCCATGCACTTCACCACAGTTCTGTGGGACTCTTTGCTGCTGATCTGGACTGTCCACAGATTCACTCTCTCCTTCATCATCATGCTCCTATGGTAAAATGGCTGTCGTGCTGTGCACTGTGTGGCTTCTCCCAAAACAAAAGGCCAAAGCCAACAAGAAACTTGTCCCACTTTTTTCCCTCTCCAAAATACATTTATTTGCAGAAGTGTTAATTATCTCAAGAGGCAGGTGAGTAACTAGAGCTGAAAGATGCTTCTTTCTTGCAAGCTTCTTACCAATGTTATGCCACCAATCCCCTTCTACCGTACCTAAACCCCAGCCAGGCTCAAACTCCAACACGCTTATACATAAACTAAAAATTTTCTTAATTAATGCTGAAAAACCCATCCACCTTCAATGAATAACAAAACTCATAACAGGAAAGCAGCAACAAAAGGACCTATTCAACCTACATTAAAACATGCTCAAAGAGCAGAATCTCTTCCTAAAAGAATAATTAGATTTGGTTATTTCATCAATTATTTCATTGTACCAATTTTCAGTAACTATTCCTTTAGTGTATTCAAATTTGAGTCATAAACTTCCTGTGCTTCAGTCACTGTTGGTGAAGAATCCACACTTTACCAAAAATAGTTATTAATCTTAGCAGAGAAGGAAATTCAATAATCCAGCAATTGTTCTCCATGCTGTTAACCACTTCAGGGTGTGACTTAGTTTACTTTAGCTATCTCAAGTGAGAAAAGACGTATGCTGTAATTACACTAATGACCACATCACAGCTGCAGCACAGAGATGATGTTCCTGTATATGTAACTTTACATGAGCTGAGGTGAAGCACCTTAATTGTGTCAGGTCTGTCAGACTTTGATTAACAAGTGATATGGCTCAAACAATTGTAAGAAAAACCCGTGAACCCTGCACCTTGCAGTGCTCTGTATGAGAATGGAATCTGCTGAGTCTGAGAACAGGAGAAGTTTTCCTACTTCAAGGACTCATTTAACAATATTTTGCCTACTAGTTTCCCCATGCCCTTGGAGCAAAGAGAGAACACCCCTGACAGTGAGTATAAAAGAGGAGACGTTCAAACATTGTGGTGTCTTCACCATCAGTCCTCCCCACCCTCCAGCCAGGGTGAGAGATGAACACACCAAAAATTTGTGCAACCAAGGAAGCAAAATTCACCTATCATCACCACTTCATCCGCCTGCTGAGAAACGAAGACAGCAGCCAGAGATCTGTGGAGTCAAGGAGCAAGGTGAGGTGGAAGGAGCCAGACACTGCTGTCTGGAGTGGTGATCTGACTTCTGTTCTCTCCCTTTCCCCTTTCCTCTCTTCTATTCCTTGAGTTGGCCATCTAATAACCACCTTTCCCACCATGACACTCCTCTGCTACTGCAAGGCAGTAGGGCCACTTAGCAGCTGGTGCTCTAATACCTCTGCACAAATTCCGAAGTTTCTATTGCTGCATTGTATTTTCATCACAACTTTCCTAGTCTGATCATTTCCTAAGTCAGCCTGTCAAGTGTTCCTTATTTGACCGGTGACTATTTACTCAGTTATTATCGCTTCCATCCGGTTACTTTTTCACATTGCTTTTGGGTATTAATTTTCAGGCAGAATTGTTTAATTCTTTATGTTAATTTCAGGTTGCTGAAGTCACTAATTTTCAGCCAAACATTGTTTGCAAGTATCCACCAGTAATTTTTTAGGCGAGTTTTAGAAAGTTCAGTCCAAGTTAGAAATCTAACTAATAGACAGACCCAGGTACCTTCACTGGGAATTCATACTTTAAGTAGAGTGAAAAGAGCTCTGAAAGAACTTATGCTTCCCATCAGCTAAAAATTTGGAAGGACATTCAACTAAATTTAGAAACTCAACCTCAAAATCATTGTCAGATCCCAACGTGCACGGGTGAATCCAAGCCTTTAGGAGTACAAACAGAGATTGAGATTCTGGACTCTAGCCTGGGCAACGTGTAAATGAGAAGTGCATGCAGCGTCAAGTCACTGTCCAGATAATTTCAGGCTTGTGATCTACATACAAGATATTTTCTTGTAGTCAACAAGTTCAAGCAGTCCCATCGTTCCGTTTAGATCCATATATAAGAAATTTGAGAAAACTTGTAGGCTCTTAGCCCATGATGTAAGTGCCAGCCTTGTCTCAGCATCATAACTGAAGACTACAGAAACTAATAGTTCACTTTTTCTACTTACTGATTTCTTCTAAAGGTAAACCTGGATTCAGAGAGGAAAAGCACCATGCTGTTTTCCTTTTTTGAATATCAATGCCAGTCTTTTCCTTGTGGTTTGTCTTTTCTTTCACAAAACTGGCAATAGAGTGTTTTTTTTTAGAAGTGAAAATATATAAAAATCTAGATGAGACTGTTCTCATTTTCTTTCTGCTTTATTTTATTGTAGATAGAGGAGGATAAAGACTTAATTTCAATCCTTTCTTTGCAGAACATTCTTACATTTAAATTCCATTCTGAATCTAGCCTACAAACATTTAATACTCAAATAGATAAATGAAACACCAAGCCTGGCTATTTTAAAATATAAAAGAAAGGTTAAAATAATACTTGCAGCAAATAAATCATACATAAGGTTTCCTGTGTTCAATGAGGAGACTCTAATCAAAATCAAAAATAGATGTAGAAATGTGAGGGAAAAGTTTCCCCCTTTCTTCCTAGTAGATCCATTTTTAGATCAGATATATTTTGCTACTCAAAAAATATTGTCACAAATGAAATGGGACTAATATTTGGTAATAACTAAATATTAAACATTGCAAATTATTACACAATATTTAAACCTATATAAATTAGTGTAAATTAAGTCTGAGGTAAAAAAAGACTATCTCTTCTTCCTTAGATTTTTTTATAACCTCGTGTACAATATTCTCTTGCTAGTCAGTGTTCGTGATTATGTTGTTGCCAAGAAAGTGAAAACCAAACAAACAACAGCCATAATTTATGTATGGATCTATTACATTTTTGAGTAATTTTTTTTCAGAGCTGTATCATTTGTGTTTCTATGCTGGCAAGTTTTCCTAAAAAACAACCAACTTGGTTTGAATCTGTGTTGATGGCATACAATTGCATCATTCATGAGTCTGGCATAGAATGTGTTGGCTTATGTCCTGAAGAAAAAAGAATTAAAATAAAAAAGGGGACGAGAAAACAAAAATCAATTTCACTCAAGGGAAAAGAACAAGATGCCATTTGAATGAAATAAGAAGCTGTTTTCCAGCTTCCAAGATGTTATTGTCAAAAGATGAACAGAATATGAATAGTCTTGGGGGAAAAAGATCCAAAACAAACAAATGAAAGAATCCAAAACCAAAACAGCAAACCAATAAAAAAAACCCATAAAACAAACCCCCAAAACCCAAACCAATCCAAACAAGCAAACACACCAAAGAAGTCAGAAGACACACCCCCAAAGGGTTAAAGTATAAACAGCAAATTTGTATTTCTTCCATGGAGAATAATGTCACTTCTTTTGTCTACAACTTTTCATTTCTAATTCATTCCTTCTTCCCTATATTTGTCTCTGTCTGACACTGTATGCAATATTTGAGCTATAACTCTGCACTGAGTCTTATTTAAATAACTCACATCTTAGCTCTATATCTCTCTCTTGGATCATACCTGCTTTACCTTCATTCTGTTTTAGCTCCTTTTCTTTATCCCATGTCATCTTTTTGTTATTAAAGTTATTTTTACCACAAACACTATTTTCATATTTGCTTTGGCTTCCACAAACGTTAATAATCCAAATCACCTAACCTCACAACCACTGAATTTATCCTTGGTGTCATACTTGTCTCTGCTTTAGTATTACTTTAATTGACTTTAACACATGTAAGTCCTTTGGGTATATTTAGTTGTGGATTTTTAGCTTTCTTTCATTCTGTTCTATCTTTAGATTTTTTTATGTACTCTCCCATTCTGCAAGATCCTAAAGTTTCTCGCATGTCTTTTTACCTGTTCAGATACATGAAAGACTCTGAAAATGCATTTTCATAGACCTACAAAACCTCCTAAAAAGACTAACAGGTTGTTTTTCCCTTACCAGTTAATTGCGGTCACATATAAAATCCCATATGAATATCACAAACTAGGCAGGGAAGGAAATATTTCTATTTCTCATTTTTAAATATACAACAAAACTGCTGAAAATTTTTCATGTCAGTAATATCAGATCATATCAAGCTTTGATAACAGCATACATGCAAGCTGTCAATTTTACAATTAATTTTGGAATGTAGTGGCATATATTGCAAATGTAAAAAAATAAAACCAGATACCAATACTCTGTCTCCTCTGATATTCAAGGTGAAAAATAAGCAGCAGAAAAAAGGAATAACTTTTATTCTGTTTTTTAAAGTCATTCCCAATGGCAGAGACTGATTTTCTTTAGAATAATGCTTCTCAAGCTGTTATTGATGGAGTCATTTTGTTATCTGTTTGACAAGCAGTTGTGGAAGCATATTAGTATCCCTCGTTTTTTGGGTTTTTTTAATGGGTCCAGCTTTGTTTGATATCATTATTAGTGACCTTGATGATGGGATAGCGTGTCTGCTCAGCAAGTTTGCTGATGACACTAAGCTGGATGGCCTGACTGATTCACCTGATGGCTCTGCAGCCACTCAGGAATATGTGGACAGACTGGAGACTTAGGCAAAGAGGAGTATAATGAGATTCAGTAAGTGTAAAGTCCTTCAGCTTAGAAGGAGTAATGAAATGTATCAATACAGGTTGGTAGACAATCTACTGGAGTACACCACCATAGGGAGTGACTTTGGAGTTCTAGTAGACAATTAGTTATCCATGAAACAAGAATGTGCTCTTGTGGCCAAGAAGGCAAATGGAATCCTAGGATGAATCAAGAAGAGTGTGTCCAGCAGATCAAGGAAGGTTTTCCTTCCCCCTCTACTTTGCTCTAGTGAGGCCACATCTAGATTACTGTGTCCCTGTCTGTGCTCCCCAGTTCAAGAGGCACAGAGATCAGATTGAGAGAGTTCAATGGAGGGCCACAAGGATGATTAGAGCACTGGAGTACTAGTCTTAAGAAGAGAGATTGATAGATCTGGGAATTTTTAGTTTAAAACAGTCTGTGCAGTTGAGTATATCCCAGACCCAAATTGTAATGGCTGGTATATGGGAACTAGAAAAAAAAAAAACCAACTCAAGAGAAGAAGCAGAAAAACACTCATAGAATTTTGTTACTCTGACATAAATTTCACTACTTTCAATTTTAATATGTTGAAAACAGATGAAGCATTATTATAAGCAGTAAGTAAAATTTCAATACTTTATTGGTGCTTAACTACAAAAGCTAGATCTTTAGAAAGGAGAATTGTGTAGACACGGTGCTTTGTTCCATGCAATAGTGGCAGACATGGAAGGGGGTAATTCGGGTTTTTAGTCTCTCATGTATTTAGGGGTGTTTTTGGTGTGGGTATGGTTTGACTCGGTGATCTCAGAGGTCCTTTCCAACCATGACTATTCAGTGATTGTTCACTAGGAGTCTAATTAGGATAACATCTTCATGTGTGCCTACATGTAGGGCAAGAATTGTTTTCGGTAGAAAACTATTTCCATGTAAATGTGAAGTAATTTGTTATTTTTGTGAGTGCAAGAGTAGTGATTTATAAACAAGATTAAAGTTGTATGCAGGAGTAATTTCTATAAGGCAGAGCTGACAAAAGTTCATATAACAATATGAACCCCTGCCCAAACACTGACTCCAATTTCTTCATCAGTAGAAACATAGTGTGTGTGTACAACGCTGGAATTACAGTTTAAACAGCAGACTGAATGTCTGTCCTTCCCTTTGTTCCACATTTGTTGCTAATTCCTTCTCTATATGAACTAGTCTGTGTCCTTAAAGCTGAGCCTTGCTTTTAGATATTACAACCATATTCTCAGCCTTAATGGTTTTGAGCAACAAGGTATTTTACTCATGAGTAACTGCTGTTAACTTACACATCCATAATCTGTGATATTACCCATAAGGCATGTTAGTTCACCATAACATGAAACATGTTTTGGTAGACACTCTCTGAGAATATATGGTGGATTTAACTTGTTTTTGCAAAAGAAGACCACAAATTATCCTATCTGCTCCACAGTTAGCGCATTTATAGAGGCCAGAATTTATACCTAGAGACCAGAATTGAAACCCCTCATCAGTTGTAAAGAAAATTTACCTTCTAGATGACTGTCCCACACATCATCGTTTGATTTTTTCCTGCTTCTCTTCCCCACCCCCCCATTAATTCTATTTCATTCTAATGATAATATAATGATAATTTTACAAAGCAAGAATGTAGAGCAATGAAATATGCCTTCTTAATAGGGAGAACAAATAAATTCTTACAGGTAGTTCTGAATTTATCACAGCAGCTCAAAAGCAAACTCTAAATAGAAAAGGAGAAGCCTTCAGAGAAGTTTCTTCACTACTGAATTTTAGGACTAGTTTGGTTTTTTTTCAGTGTTGCTATGTAGAAAACTGAATTAATCAACAAAAGAAGACAAAAAAGAACCCCATGATTTTCATCTTCTCCACATTAACCAGAACCTGCACTTAAGATATATTAGACAACCATTCAAAATACAGGTAAATGCCTGTAACATCATCAGTAAATTGAGAAAAAAATGTTATTATCCTTTTGTCCTCATTTCTTGACACGAGCAAAAAATACATTCCATTTGTTATTATCTTCATTATTTGATGAGTGACAATGAATGAAAACAAGAGGTGTCTCCATCTGTGGTGGGATTTGTTAATATCATTTTTCCCATCATTTTTGTCTGTCTTTTTTTTTCCTGTTGGGAAGAGGAAAAAGAAATTCCATGAGTCTGTTGTAGTTAATTCGTTCTGTAAGGAAAAACATGAAATGTATACATGCACTTATAAATGGAATTGATAGTAGGCTGGATTATTGAAGATATAAAATCTGAATAGGAAAAAAATAAAACTAGGAAAATAGCACACTAACAGCTCTATTGACAGCATCTTTTAAATACCAGCTTTTCAACTGCTATCAATTCTTTATCTTTGATTTTTTTTGTTTGCATGGGTTTTTTTGCTTTTTTTCAAATATAAATTTGGTTTAAATTAATTCAAACTAGATCTGAACATGATTGCTGAAATTCCTGCCATTCCCAATTATTTTTGTTTTCTAATTGCATAGTTTGTGGAATATATTCATATAATTTTATTTGGGTTCTCCTCAAAAGCAATAATTATCTTAGATTAAGGCCTTGGGAATATTTTGATTAAGTAAATAAAAGAGAGGTTAATTTGTGATAAATAAAAATTATACTGTGGCTGGAGAACCTGGTGGTTTTGGCTGAATATGTACAAGCACTATAATAACCAAACAATTGCATCTTGACTGTACATGATACTGGAAACGTGATATTTTGTGAAGTTTTGGGCACAGGAGCACAGTTATTTTATTAATTATCTGGGCAATAGACCAGTAGATTTGGGAAAAGAACGATGAATAATTGATAGAGTCTTATCTTCCTGTGAAAGCAAAGTGGCATATGGCACCGAGTTTATTCCAGAGTGATGAACAGCACTGATGATCTTGTCAAAACAAATACTTTGAATGTATTCTATGAATATTGCCTTCCAATCACATACTCTTAATGGATGTTTGACATATATTGCAGAGTTCTGTCTTTGCTGCTTAATTTCCCATGCAACAGACTGATTATAGAGTCTCAGGTTACTTTACTGGTAGATTCCACCTGATTGTCATTCTGTGATGTGACAGGACACTACAAAGGAAGATATAATCCCAGATAAGTTTTGCTCTTAGCTCAGATACAAGAAAACAGAGGACACAGGTTGAAATCCTTCTAGTGCACTGTTTTGCACCCAAAACATTCAATCCAAAGACTGCTGTGGAAATTTGCTGTAGAAATGAGTAATGTTCACTTACACAAGTGGCAGAAAATAAGGAGATCTTCACAGACTTCTTTTTATTGTTATCCATTACAATTTAAATTGGCTTGATTATGCAGTCAGAAGTTAGTTCTATAGCTATATGTGTTCCCTTAGCAATACGCTGTGTATAGACCATGTTGATACAGTTTGCAGTCATTGATTTCTTAAATTGTGACTTCATCAGTTTGAATATCCTGGTGGTATAAAGTACCTTCACTGTAGTGTTAATACTTAAAAAAAATTAAAACCTTTGTAAATATCTGAAGAATATATTATGTGTGGAAGGTAAAACGTTTTCAAGAATTATTTTTTCAGTAAATAATTTCTAATCTTGACTTTGAATCTAGGATGCTGGGGTTTTTGATCTTTCTCTGTTTTAAATATTACCAGCAGTAGCACAATACTATTCTTTTATAATTATGCGATTTGCACACTTATCATAATATTCCTCTGAAAAATATATAAACATAATTAAAAAAAATATTTAGAAACTTCAGCAATAGTCAGATAAAGATGATTAACTGATAGCAAATCACCTTCTTTAGACTCGTCTTTCTTGAATGTATTACACTCAAGTGTAGATGAAAGAATTGAAAACATCTTTTTAGTATATTTGTCCTTCATAGCACTTCAAAACATAAATAATGAATTTTCTTCTTTGTTTTCATTAATATTTATGTCCTGATATGAGACAACTGTAAATGTCGTAATACAACTAATTATTAAAGTAAATATTTTTTAGTTATGTGATGGAATGTATTACCAGTTTTCAGAGTGTACCTGCCATGATAATTCTAGCAATTTTGTAAAAAATCTAAGTATTGTAATATTTTGTTTAGTAAAAAAATTAAGCCAGAAAATTTAGGTTCCATAGTTGTGTGTTGTTTTCTGAAAATTGCTGAAGTTCTAGTGACTTTACGAATAGAGTGATCTGAACTGGCCATTTTATGAAATCATGTTAAAATTATGACGTCAAAGCATATATGTCCTTTTTGTCAGCTTGAGTGGAGTTAATTTGCTCCTAGTAACTGTCATAGTGCTTTGTTTCGAGTTTAGGATGAGAATAATGTTGATTACACACTAATGTTTCAGTTGTTACAGAGCAGTTCTTACACTAAATTAAAGACTTTTCTGCTTCTCATACGGCTCTGCTAGGATTATAGGGGTGCTCAACAAGCTTAGAGAGAACACAGATAGTTAAGCTGACCCAAATTTGCCAAAGGAATATTCCATATTGTATGACATCATTCTGAGAAATGAATCTGAGGGAGCTGGCTAGACAGTGATGGCCTGCTGCTCAGAAACTGACTGACACTGGCTAGCAAATGGTGAGCAACTGCATTGATCATCACTGGTTTGAGTATTATTTTATAATTATCATTATTTGCACTTATTTTTGAGTCCTATTAAACTGTCTTTATCTCAACCCACAAAACTTTTATCTATTTCTCTCCCCCATTCAGGGAACAAGTGACTGAAGTGAAGAAGTGAATGGCTGTGTGGTCCTTAGCCACTTGCTGGGTTAAACCATAAGAGTATAAATAGAAGTTCAAAGTAAATATTTTTTTTCTTGATTTGAAATTTCTAAAAGTATTGTAGCACAATAACACATAGTATCACAAAGCTAAACAACCCCCCACAACTATTGCCATATTAAAAAAAAATGAAACAAAATCCCCACTGGTTTACTATAAAGAATTAAGTAGTTCTTCCCCAGGAGTCTGTTTTCTGGGTATCAAAACTTCGATTTTCATCATTAGCCAGTTTAATATATGGGTCTCAAACAGAACACAGGAGCTTATCTTGGATATAATCCAAGACAGATTTTCTTCTACACATTCAAAGTGCAGAAATAATCACCCCAGAATCCCGGACACAGAGGAGACTTAACCAAGAGGGTGTGTATGTGTTCTGTAGTGGCTCCAATGTTTCTCTCAGTTCATTCTGTCAAGAAAAACCTTTTAAAAAGTGTTCTATGGTCAATTCCTTATGCTAAGACAGTACATTGTCATTGCAAGGTTGGACTAAAAAAGTCACACGAAAAAGTTTGGCTCATGTGATTGTTGCACTACATCTGCATTAGGAATGGAAGCAGAGCTAAATAATGAAATTGTTAACATTGTTGGCTATTTCTTTATAAAGTAAGCTGAAATCTAAACCATAAACATAAACCACAAGGAGGGATCAGAGGAGGTGATCTTGAGAAATGTTTTCAACCTTAATTAGAAATGATCCTTTTCTAGGTTTTAGGAAGATAGCACCAGTAATAGAACAACTGCCTCAATATATATATTATACATTCTCACTATTGCTCGTAACTTTTAATTTCAGAAATTATGTAAGTCTGTCAAGACACATTTCTAATAACCTATTGACAAAACTAATTTAAAAGAGAATCCAAGTGCCAGAATGGAGTGCCTGTAATATATTAAAGGGATAAATTACAGAATGCAACACCTTACGGGTAAAGAAGGAGCTGGTTCAGTGTTGCAGGCTATTTCATTGTACAGAAAGAGCTTTAGTTGGGTATCAATTCAGTCTGAAGAAATGTGGATGGAAACTGGACTATATATACAGGATAAAACATGTTCAGGCTGTGAGAAAACATGCATGGGCTGAGAGAAAATATGTTTGGGCATGATCTCAATGAAAAACAGGCTGTGTCCTTAAGAAGTAGTAAACATGATAAAGGAACTGAGAGCTGAACAATGAGGATAGAGGTTGAAGTTCACTTACTTTGCATAGATGTATTGCAACCATTTAGTCTTAAGACAAACAAGTGTGTAATGTTATTGTATCAAATGACAAGAGGCCAAATGTATGAACAACCCTCTGATCTGTGTTTGAAAGAAGCCTTAGGTCTTTATTGGATCAAGTTGCAGAGTCTGTGCTACTCCTTGCCACAAATGATGACCCCCAACATGATAAGGGGTAAAATAAACATGTACATTAGTGTGGCTGGTGGAAGCCCAGCTAAGCTAAAGACATTCATAGCAGGAATTTGCACTACAATTTCCAAAGGATGCTGCTTAACTTCAACATGAAACTGATCAATACCTCGGTGGATTAGAGAAGAGTGGCTGGGGTCTTTTAGTAAAAATCAGTCAGAATATGACTGAAGAAGAAAGTGCTATATTAGATATTTTAGTGCATATCCTTAAGTCTCAAGGTGTTCTCTATAATAATCATTCACATGTTGTTCGTCTGGCTGCATAAATATAACACTGCTTGTACAGCCAACAACTCTTTCCAAATAGATAACTGGGAGAAAGGGCAACAAACCCTGATTGATGCTACTGCACATGATGATACCACAGCACAGTATTTACTTACTATGTGGCACCTGATAAAAGAAGCACTTGAAAAACTTAAACAGACTGAAATACTGTTGCTGCCACTGTAGCAGCAACTTCTTCCTGAAATGCAAGAAGCTAGTCCTTTCCTGTAAGCTACAGCATTTGGATTCTAAAATATTTCCATTGCCACCACATAATCCTTTCTTGCTCAATACATCAGCTCCCGTGTCTCTGATTTTATTACCACTGGCTCCAGCTGCCTTGGCAGTGCAGCTTTCCCCAATAAATTTTTTTCCACCTTGAGGTCTGAGGCATCACCCTTAGAACCTTCTAACAATCTCTTTGGCTACATGGACCAAGATATATGAACAGGCAGATGCAAAGGAAAGAGCACATTGTCAAAGGATCCTTCATCCTCTGAAAGATCCTAATATAATTGATATGACAGAAACCTGCAACCGGATCAGGACTGTGGATCCTAAGTATCAAGCAATGGCTGCTGCTTTTTTGCTGCTGCAAACCTAAAGGAACAGACTTGCTTTGATTGTAATCAGCCTTACAATGAAAAACTTATGGAAGAAAAACTGTACCATCTTATCTATGAAGAGATTTTTCTGCTTGGATTGGATGCCAGTGGCCCATCCTCAGCTAGAGATGAGGCCCTTCTTTGAGAAAGTATGGAATGAGGGTCTCGTCCCTCCCTCTGCAAGGGAGTAGTCCCTGCTGTTTAGTATTTCCTGGTTTGTGAGTATGGCATACTGCTTAACATATATAATGTATATAATACAGTTCTGGTAGACTGTCTAAAGGAATATGTTTTTATTGGAATTTGATAAGATTTGGAATTTAACTATGGACTAATTGGTTATAACTTTGGCTATGGCATATTGTACCTTCATATTAGTGTTTGTGATTCTAACTCTTGAACATTGTGAGGTGACTTTATGGTGCGATTGCAGGAGTGAGATGTAAAGAAATCTAGGGAGCGAGGGTGGTAGTTCTAATCTGTTGTTCCACTTCCCCATGAGGAGCATGGCCAGAGATGAACAAAGCAAACGATAAATATGTTACTGTTATCGTTATAATTGTTATCATTGTAGTAACTGTGTTTCTTGTATTGTGTATGTAAGCAATGTGAGGGGATCCCTGTATGTGTTGTATGAAAGTAACGATGTTAACTGCTGTGCGATTGTGAGATAGTGCAATGTTAGATATTTGTAGCTTGAGGAGCAAGAAGTTGTTGGTTTATATAGTTTTAATAATTTTCTCTTAGCCTAATATCTAGTGTGATCTGTGCCTTTAATTTCTATGCTTTAAAAGTGAGATCTGGCTGTACCTTCCCCTCCCCTCTTCCCCTTTCTGGAGTTATGCTGTTGGGAGGGAGGAGAAGAGAAGCTGAACAGTACATTTAAGGATAGAGAAAGTTGAAGGAACTCCAGGAAGACTTATCATTGCAGTCTTATCACTGTTCATTAAGTTGGAAAATGCTGTTCTGAAAGCAATAAATTAGCCAGCCTTGTATGTAGTAAAACAAGATTTTAAGGTGGACCTCCTGCTAAATTAAAGCTAGGAACCCAGAGAAAAGAGGTAGAAGTTTTTGTTGACATTGAGTCTTCTTATTTATTTTTAAATCAGAACTTGATACCAAACAGATATGCAGATACTTTTGCCACTGTACTTTGTTTGGAAACTATCAAATTATGTATTACTCTCATGAAGCAGAAGCCATGGTAAGACATGCTGTGAGGACAGCAGGGCTAGAGATAGCATCTGAAAAAAAATACAGAGAAGAAGCCCATGTATGGAAAATATTAGAACAAACTATTGTACAAAAAGGCATTATCTGAGAACTAGTTTCTCACCGAGTGGACCATGAGCCAGGCAAAACTGGACAGAAAGGCAAACCTTCCCCTCCCAACTCCAACTCTTGACACATACTGGCCACACATGATAAGACTGTGGATGGATATGAAAGCCGCACCTCAGGGCAGTTGAGCTGAGCTGCATGCAACATATCATTGAGATTGTGTTATCTCTGTAAGGATGCCTGCTAAGAGTGAGCGGTAGTCAGCTTGCATCTTTCATGTGGTGGGAGATAGCCATGAAAACTAGTAATGGTCTGGTATATGCCTCTCAAACAACAATGACTTTTTTACAGGATTGGGGTGTGCAGCATCGTGTGGGTATACCTCACTCCCCTACTGGTCAAGCAACCTTAGAGCACCTCTATGGCTTGCTTGAACATATGTTACAAAAAACAAAAGGGGGAGAAAACATGTTTGGGCTGAGAGAAAGCATGTTTGGGCTTGATCTCGACAAAAACAAGGTTCTGCCCTTGAGGAGAAGTGGTAAACACAATAAAGCAACTGAGAGCTGAACAATGAGAATAGAGGTTGATGTTCACTGACTTTGCATAGATATCTTGTAACCAATTAGTGTTAAGACAAACAAGTGTGCAATGCTATTGTATCCAATGACAAAAGGCCAAATGTATGGACAGGCCTCTGATCTGTGTGTAAAAGAAGCTTAGGTTCACTTACTAAATTGTAATTGCAGAATCAAGTTGTGGAATCTGTGCCCTTCATTGCCACATAATACTGAAATATGTGTGAAGGAGAATTCAAAGATACAAAGGATAAAACCAAAACCACCAAATCCAATCCCCCCCCCTACAATTTTTTAGGTCTTGATATGTTACTTTGAACTAACAAGGAGTAGGCAATTACTCCAAAGATCTCTTCTAGTCATATGGTTTCATTATCCTTTGTAAGGGACAGAATATTTTAAAAGGTAATCTTATGGTCCAGAAGAATGCAGAATATATTTTAAAATAGTCTTTAGCGTTTATAGAGTTCTTGAACATATATATGTTGTTTGTGTATTTGCTTCCACATCCTTGGAACTTTTGTGGAAGAAAATAGGCTGAAGTTTTACACTTTTGCTCTAAATCCATGCCAGAAAGGAATAGTTCACTCTACAAACATTGTTCTTCTGTTTCTCCCTTTCCTATTTCTTTTGTCCTGTTCCTTTCCTTGGCTTCTACTTTAGACCACTAGACAAACAAGTCAGATCTCCACTGAGATACCAAGTCTACATGTAGATCAAGCTGATTCATAAAATGAAAAAATATCCAGAACACATTTGTACAAATGTAGGGTGTGGGGTTAGCAGACCATTGTAATAGCTTTACAAAAGTTGTAAAAGCCTGTTCCAATGCTCCACCACCCTCACTGTGAAGAAGTTCCTTCTGATATTTCTATGGAACTTCCTCTGTTCCAGCTTGCACCCACTGCCCCTTGCCCTATCCTTAGATGACCTTATTATTCCACTTCAACTTGTCTTTACAGGTTTTCTGTACCATCAGATGTTAGCACATTCCATATAACTGACACTTCACAGTGTTACCTTCTAAAGTATTTTTCCTCTGTCAAGTAGAATTCCACTATGTATGTATTTATATGTATATATATATGAATACAACTCCTTTATGCTATGAAATGCAACATTTATATGAATAACGTATACTTATCAGTATGTGTGTAACATTCATGAAATTAAAGTGATAGATGTATAATTACAGTGCATTTACTTAGTTGTTAGAATTAACATTTTATGATTATGTAAATTGGTACCCATTATTAAATTGTGTAATTTAAAAGTTTGCCAAGAAATTAGCAGTCAATTATGTTTTATAAAATGATACGTAACTAAGAAAATAGTATACTGAAACATCATTAAAACATAAAGTTCAAAACAAATAAAGAGATGATTGGGATGAATACCATAAAATGCTTCAATTTTATACATTCTCATTACAGCCCCTCATCACGATATTCAGGCCACTCGATATTGATTCAAAATTTATAAAAGAACACTGCAAACAATGAAATGACAAAATTGATGCTATTTCTATTTGTAGCAAGATAGTTTTATTTTTCATATTAATTTCAATAATTCCATAATCATGAAATTAAAAGCTTTTTTAAAATGTCCATGATAGATACAGTATAAAATAAGTTCTTAAAAGATTTGAATTGATATATAAAGTTTTATTATTATTACAGGTAATCTTACATACGTTTGTCAATCAGGTTTGTAGAAAGCCATCTACCTTCCTAAGGGAGGTGATCCTTAAGTAAAGATCGCCTTACTCCTACTTGATGTGTTAACAGCTTTAATCTTAGGGCTTACTATATCATTCAGTGTTCTAAATTAATAAATAATCAGATCACTGAAAAAATCTTTGTGGAAACAGCTTGCACCATGTGCACTTCTACAGTGAATTGGACTGTTTAAAAGAGAAGAGGTTGTGTCTACAGTATTCTAGGGATTATGTACCAAAGAAGGTTTTGGGTTATTTTAGGTATTTTTCCGGGCTTTGTGGGTTCTTTTAGAAGAAAATATTCCATCCTTCTCTATATATATTCTTGCCTGGAACTGAATATCATGAATGTCATATTCCTTACCTCTATCAGGGGAGGTTTAGACTTGACATTAGGAAAAGGTTTTTCACTGAAAGAGTGATCCAGTTTTTGGAATGGGTTGCCCACAGAGGTGGTCGAGTCACCGTCCCTGGAGGTGTTCAAGGTTTGTCTGGACAAAGTGCTGAGATGTTAGATGTTAGGTTTACTTGGTTTATTTGGATATAGGTTGGACTGGATGATCTTTAAGGCCTTTTCCAGCCTCATCATTACTGTGATACTGTGATACTGTGATACTGGGTGTGCTTAGCAGATTGCAAGTAGACTCAAATTTCTATCAGTAGTTTAAATCTATGACCGATAGACCCAGAAGGGACAAATCAGAGCATTTTACAGATTCTTCTTGGTTTCTGAAATAATTCAAAGTTGAATAAGAATTCCTTTTGTCATATTTTTTATTACCCATCTCAAAGAAAAGCATTTCGATTTTGTTTAGAATTTATTTTCTTAATACCTGAAAGAATTTCCAAGCTATTCAAATGAATGTGAAATAATTTAACCCCAGATATCTGTCTTTATTAGAGTTAATTTACATTTTTTCATGTACTTGTTTCTTATGTCAATGAAAATTTAAAAAAATATTTATTTCATATGTGAATTGATTGTTTTTTTCAAACTCTGTGAACATAAAGCATTCATAACTTCTATCAATAATGGCAATTCAAACCTTGTGTCAACAGATATGACAGGCTATTTATGAGAAAGGGCCAATATTTAATTATTTACCTCTCCTCTCTTCTTCCTTTTTTGACATGTTTTACTTATATTGAGAACAAAACTATCCAGAGATGAATATTGCTTACACATCTTTCTTTGAAATTGGGTGCCACTCAAAAAGAGTCAAGAGTTCAAGACTTAATGTTCTAATAAAAATACAGAACCTGAAGTGAGACATCTGCAATGATACTGCATCATCGGTAAAGTGAATCAAACAGATATCCTATACTTACAGTGAACAATTTCAAATCTCATTTCTTGTATAGCACTGAAAGTGAAATGAAGCTGAATAGAACAAATCCTGATTTTTCACATCTACTGTTATTAAAGAATGGAACTAAGTAGTGCCAAGGGGAATCAGAGAATAAAGCTATGGTTATTCAGTTGTGAAGAAAGTAAATTAATAAAGCTAACCTCATTTCTTTTGTACATGCTTTCAGTTGATGCCCTGAAGAACAATTCCCTTTATGGGAAAGAAGGGTGGAAAATGTACAGTATAGCCTCTTGCTATATCCTACCTCAGTACTATTGACAAACTGTATATCATCATCATCAGATAATAGGTTGCCTTTTTTTTCAGATATACTTTTGTATATCTTCAACTATACCTCCTGGATGTATATTTTCACCACAGCTTCTCCATAATGCTTGATGGAGACTTTTGCAATTCCATATAATTGTGAAACAAGGTTTAAATCCTGGAAGACAGACAATGTTCATAACATAACAGAGGCCACGCAAAAAGAGTCTATTTTATTAAACTATTCTTCATCATACCTTATGTTTCAGATGAATGTAAAATATTAAGCCCTTGTTAAGTTTTCTTTTGCACAGGGTTTTACACTTCAAGTATAGGGTCCTACACTTTGGTCACAACAAGCACATAAAATGGTAAAGATTTGGAGAGTGGCTCAGTGGAAAAGGACATGGAGGTGCTAATTGACAGATATCTGAACATAAGTCATCTGAACATGAGTGTGCCCACTTAATGATTCTATGTGTTATGTCATTGATTGGTTAAGGCTGGCCAGTTCTGATTAGAGAGAATCTTGAGAAATGAGACCAGGGAGAGGTTTCACCCTTTATGCTCATAGGCAAAAGGCAAACTAGCTTAACTAAAATAAAAACCCATCATCAGATACAGAGACAGACACAAGCAGTTCTTAACTGAAAATTCCCAAGCTCAGCAATGCTACCTCTTTTCCCTCAAAATAAAAATAAAAAAACCCCAAACCATCATAATCCTTTTCTTTAGCACAAGATGGTCATCCATAAACTTACCAGAAAGATATTGGGGCCTCCCACATGCTGCAGTTTTCCCAGTGACAAACTGCTCCCGCATAATTCTGCCTTAGAGTTATGGCTCCTTTCATATTCATCCTCTGCTTACACGTGCTCTTCTGCATGAGTTTAAGGCACACTTCTCTACTGATCTCTGGGCTCTCCAAATGCTCACATCCCCGTCCCCCCCACCACACACACACAAAAGAGAAAATGGCAATCTTTATGTGTCTATGTGTCTTCCTATCTTGACAGTGATATCACTATCTCTCTCTAAACAAAAGGAGCTTCCAAACAAAAGTCCCAGAACAAATTTGCAACAGGATCTTGCTCTAATGGTTTTCTCTTTTTACATAGCTTTATTGTCAGAGGTTCTGCTTGGCTCAGGCTTAGACAGGGATGGGTACAACCCAGAGGTGAGGGGTTCTTTCCTGGAACTTCTTACAAGGGCAGCAGCCACCATCCCCACTATTGAGACTTTATCCAGACATAAATCACAACATGCCAACACAACTATGTTTCAAAAAAAGCCCTTTATACATTTTGATAAACTGAGTCATCTCAGAGGTCAATAATTTTCAGTTTCTATCACTATTGCTTTCAGAAACAGAAATAGTTCTCCATCAGATAGAATGGCTCTGGAAATAAAACGAAACGTCTTGTTCTTAACTGTATCACTCAACACATGAGATAGGTAGGAAGTAGTTAGGAATTTCAAGAATATTTTTTTTCAGTAAAGAATCAAATTCCTAATCTGCTTTAGCAGTTTCTTTATAAACTAGATCTAGATTGTGAGCAAGTTTGTGTTTTCATTTAGCTGGGAAGGCTCCCAAATGAGAACAACTGATGAAACTGAAACAGTCCTTAAGGCATGACTGTCTCTTTCAATAACTTTTCTTTAAAGAAAAAATTGTCTATTACTTCCTTTAGACACAGGTGTAAAATTTGCTTGGGTTCGTGTTGCAGTTAGGATTATCCATTCTAGAAGTAATTTGTAAATCTTTTCATGTTTGACCTCTGAAGAAGAAATACCATTTCTATCACCTCAGAAGTGATTAAAAAGAAAACTAGAAATCTTTACTAATTATTCTCATCCTCTCCAATCTTCCCATATTTTGTGAAATGCTTACAAATTTCTGTAACTATTCACTTTTCTGAAAAGGGTATTCCTATGTAATTAGTTGATTAATTGAAGAATAAATCCAGTCATATATGATGATTTTATCTATGAATATATACATTCATATATACACATGTGCACATAAATATGCATATATACATTTGCATGTATGTGCATTGTATCTATTTGTGTGCGTACATACACATGTAAAAGAAAATATTTAAATTTTGTTAAATAAGTATTTTTTCTCTAAATTCTAACTTCCTATGTTCTACATTAAAAATGTTTTAAAAATATTTTCACTTCTGCATTATGTTTATTGGTTTAAACTAATACATTAAAAACATCTCTATGTTCTACATATATACCTACATGTTCTACAAATACAGGTTTTGGAGTCAAAATTTAATGAATCAACTTTGACCATCTATCATGCAGAATGCCTTGAACTGAAGCATTTAGAAAACTGTTCCAAACTATCTTCACTGCTTGGATGAATAAGAAAGGTAAAAACAGTGTAGATATCTGAGGTCTGACAATAGAACAATTTACACTGTAGATAAAATGTGAAGTCATTATCTGTATTCAAAGGACAAGAACACATATGAAGAACTGGTATGATATTTCCAAGAACAGCCTCAAAGCAGCAGAACTTGGCTTACAGGGGGGTTCCTGAGGTTTTCCTGAGCCAGGAAATGCTAAGAAAGTGGAGACCCTCTAGGAGCTGGAACATCTCCTGAGAGCTGCTCTAGGAATGTGGGCATTGCCAGGGCAATAGTGGCCACTCCCTCACCAACAGAGAGTGTTGCAGACAGGACAAAGAGCATCTATGTCAGAGCTCTGTAGTTCATGGGGAAAGGATGAAGCATGAAGATATGACAGCTAGGCTAGGGAGCAACAGTTTCCCTAAACTCTGCACCCAGCAGGATGCAGCCTCCCATATAGAGCTCTGGCAGGAACAGGCTGCCACCCATGTGCCAGTCTCGAGGGTGTGCCCTGCTTTCTCATTATCTAATGGCAGCAGTAAGCTCTCTGGTGGGAGTTGTGCCTAACTAGAGGAAATACTCTGCCTCGTCTGGAAGAGGTGAGAGATTGATTGTTGTAGCCATGTCCTAACATCCCTAAAACAGGCCCAATGATCAGAAAAAGCTACAGATAGAGAGGACTATCGTTTCTACACTTGGCTAGACATGATGATGTAGAACATAGGGAATAATGGCATAAGTTCATGACCAGTGCAGCAAGCATGGCAAATATTTGACCCTAGTAACAACTCCACCTTCACAGGTGCCCTTGTGAGATAGCTATGATGCTCTTACTTGATGAATTTGAAGGTCTTTTCCAATCGTAATTATTCTGATTGTATTATTTTATAAATTATGCCAACAACATGCATTGTACAAAGTACATTAACACATTCTGCATGCAAATGGATTCTAGATTTACCTAATGTTTAGGAAGAACTAATCTCAGTAATCTAGTAAGTGACAACACTGGAAATGCTAAGATGATACTGAGATAAACAGCTGATGAGGAAACATCAACTACCTTAGAGAAAAATTAAGCATATCTTTGTATGTACATACATTACATGGTTCAGTCTAATTTTCTCTTTGTATATGTGTATGTGTGTGTATATATATATACATATGTATAAATACACACATTAATAAAGCAAATGAATGATCTCATCATTACTTTTGGTGCAGGTAGCTAATAACTATTACTGAACATCCATCTTGATGTACTTTAAAAGTATAAACAAAAAGTACACCAGTGAGAGAATGATACTAGTTTCACACAGTTAGCTTAACTTTCAGCATCAAGACAGAATCCCATCTAGAGAGACATGCATATTTTTCCCTTTCTGATAGAAAATTACAGAATCATAGTTGTTGGAAAGGACTTCAGAAGATCATCCAGATCAATCCCTCTGCTGCATCACCTAAAAAAGATCACACAATAATATGTCCACATGGATGTTGAATGTCTCCAGAGAAGGAGACTCCACAACCTCTGAGAGGCCTGTTCACGGCTCTATTTCTTTCATAGAAAAAAAGTTATTTCTTATGTTTAGATCAAACAGCTTATGCTCCAGTTTCTGTTTTTACAGTTTTTTATAAATCAGTGGTTGACTTTTTTTCTTTAGATACATAGCAAATATTTTATAGCAGAAAACCTTCATCTATGTTCTGTGGACATTACTATAAGTACATATCAGGGGACCTTGTGTCCAAGTAGTCTAGAAATACAATACAATATACATAGGTCTTTATTGTCTTTTAAAAATGTTCTTTTTTAACTCTAAAAATTACTATGAATAACATAATATACTTACCAATCCTGTATGTTTCCTTTTATTTTTATTAATGTGCAATTTCACTTTCATTGTTTGCTCTACCTCAGATGAGCAAATAATATTCCTTGTCAAAGATGAACAACAGAGTGATTCAGACAGAAAGGAAACAAATCTGAGACACTTCTGTTATTTATTTATGGAACTTATCACTCCAACTTGATGTCCAAACAATCAGCATTCATTTCCTAAGAACTCATAAAATAAAAATATTTTCTCCCAGGTTTTGATCTTAAGCCCACTGGTCAATTTACCTGTCTTACATTAGTTGACTACCATTATCTAAGTGGATAGACTTTGCAAATTAGCTTTTGGCAGAAGAAAAAAAAGAGAGATGGTATAAGGGGAACACAACTTGAACTAAATGGATATGTTTGTATACATTGCTAACTGCTATGTATTTGGAAGGATACTAAGGATACTAATTGGGAATCTACTGGGAGATGTTGAAAATATAGACAAATTGTAAATGTGCTGCAACAATAATTCATATTACTAACTAAAGTGGCATAAAAATATTTTGAATGTATTACCTAAATAAAAGTGAAAGACTTCAACTCTGCAGCACACTGGATTAAAATACAACGTCCTTACAAAATTACCATGAAATTGAGTTGAAGCACATGCAGAACTAAACAGATTGCTTGGAAAGCATTCAGCTACAAATCTGTTCTTTTTTTCTGGCCTGCTGAAATCTCAGCTGATTTCAAGGAAACTAATTTCAATTATTTGCTCTGCTGTTTAAGCAAGCCATATCAAAGGCTACAGTAGTGTATATCTATGAGAATTACTGTTGACTGGAGAAACACAAGGTATCAACATTTCTCAGGGGATAAAAGGCAAAAAGGATGGAAGGAGAATCTAGATTAGCTAAAAAAACAGGTCTTAAAAGAGGAAAACAAACTTAGAAAAGATTCACTGTTAGTGCTGAAATAGTGCAGTCTAATGGATGTGACCGTTACCTAAATTAATGTTATTACATTTTTTTATGTACTCTTAAGGCTGTCCTTTTAAAGATATGTTACTTGGAGAGTATTTCTTTGTTTATCTCAACCTAGAATAAAACTATAATGAATGGAGCGTAACCATGACAAGACCTGTACTACACATTTTGTTCTCCTGAGTCAAATTGTGTTTCATTCTTCATTCATCCTTCAAAATTTATTGGGAATCCACAAAGACTGAAGGTGCCACCCACTTTTTTATTATACTTAACATCTAAATGAATAATTGCACCAGATATATTTTGGGCACTGTGCATATTTCTTCTATCCAGCAGAACTATTTTCTTTGATAAATAGGGGAATAGTTTCTTTTGAAAAAGCTACTTACAGCATTGCTGTGATAGGGTCACCAGGTGGTGCTGTTACACACAGACTTACTCTTTCTTAACATACAATTTTTAGCTTCAGAAAAAATATAAAAGATTTTAAATTCTGGTTATCTTAAGAATTTTTTAAAAAAATATTTATGGTTTGCAAATACTAGTGAATTTTGCATTTGCTGCTGTGTTTCCTGAAGTGAATGTCAATCTTGGAGCAACTGCTTTACAACAGCCAAACATTCCTGATCACTTCTGAAAAATATGGGATTGAGATTACATAGCAAAACAGTTGTACTAGATTCAAATATCAGTATTTCCTGACTTTGCTTTGAGAATTTATCTTCATACAAAATCATTTTCCAGCACTTCAGAAGCTACTCCACTCAGCAGTAAGATACTACAATTTTCTGTAAGGAATCATTATAAAGTGTATTTGACTGAATGACAAATCACATTCTCATTAACTATTGAATACTTGAATTTGTACTATTATTCTTCTGATACTACTTTTGATTTTGAATGTTGCAGTGGTCATATCTGGGCTCTTAAAATCAAAATCTACCCCAAAAAGAAAGATTAGAGATTATGTATTATTTTAGAATTAAGTAGCAAAGAATTTGGCACTTGTCTTAGAAAAGTAAGAGGGAACAGAAACTGACACCAGTGACAGTATAAAAGTCATTGTCTGTCTACAATTTATATATTTATATACCAATAAGCTCTATCAGTTGCAAATGTTGGTCATACCACAGTTTGGTGATAATTCTTCAGAAATTTGCTAATAAAATCGCCCAAATATATGTAGATTTTGTTCAATATCAAATTTCCAAGGTAATATAAAAGCTCAGATCAATAGTATTTAGTTAAGCTAAAGCAAAATTCTGTGCTTCTTTTCTAATACACGCATTTGATACTCATAACTTCAAGCTAAACATCCATGGCTCCAACAGACTGTTTAATTGTTTTATTTAGATGGGAAACAAATCAGTACCTCATCTAATAAAAAATAAAAAAAAATCATTCTGGTATGGAGTATTTGTAGCTTTGTTGTCTTATTCTTGGCATTTTCTAGTGTATTTATATCCAGAAAAGGGATAAATATTAAACAGGATTTTTTCAGATATCCACTAATGTCAGAAATTAATCAGAAATTCTAATCAGAAATTAGACATATCAGACCATCAAGATCTAGACTTGAAACCTTTTCTATTCCGGTAAAAAGTCTATCCCTTTGCTGTGAATAAATGGAAGTCTTTAATAATCAGAGGGGGAAAAATGTGCCTGGATTAGCAGCCATGTTATGAATGGCCAGATATCAATCAATTCTATCCAAACTCCTGCTTTCAAAGAAAGCACATTAGTCAGCTTAAATGCCTTATACATGTAGTTCAAGAAAGATATAACCCTTCTATTGCATACATCTATCTTTGTAGACTTAATTTCATGCTGAGGATTCAAATATGGTTGTGAATAGACATAATAATTATGCTAACTATTGAAAATTATACCATCTGCGTAGAAATATATTAGTTTGTAACACAACAACTCTTCCTGTGAACCAACATTTGAGAAAACACAGAGACAGAGGAGAATGAATCAGGTAATGTCTAAATCTTAATGCAGGGTGTATGACTTATTTGCAAGAATTTTTTTCTACACCATTTTTAAAGATTTCCAGTATTGGAATTCCAAAATGTAAAGGTAAATCTTGCTACTCTTCTGATTGTCAGAATGCTTTCCTCTAAACTGATCTTAACCTTCTTTGCTATTATTTGCATCCATTTTCTTCCTGTCTCACTTGAGACACAGGTAAGTAACTGCCTTTATATTCATGGTCTTTGCTACACTTTTTCCAGATAATTTGATAAATGTTGATGGCTACTTCTTCAACTTAAAATTATAATGCCTATGTAGAAGCGAAATGTCAAACTGTCTTAAATGTGTGTTAAAACATGGAAAAATATATTGGAACCCAGTGGAAAATATTTTTTTAAATAAAGATTTAAAAAAAATATATTAAAGTTGCAGATGTGGATTTTACAGGCAATAGAATTCTCAGGAAAAAAAATCTTGAAGTTACTAAACCCATGGGCAGGTTTATACATAAATTATATTTGAGAATTTCATAGATTTGTTTAGTTTGGAAAAGACTCTACCAAGCCCACTGCTGAAGGCATGTCCTTGAGAACCATACCTGCACAATTTTTAAACACAATCAGGGATGGTGACTCAACCACCTCCCTGGACAGCCTGTTCCAATGCTTAATGACCCTTTCAATTAAGAAGTTTTTCTTAATGTCTAAGCTAAATTTCCCCTGGCACAACTTGAGGCAATTTCCTCTTGGCCTATTGCTTGTTAGTTGTGAGAAGGGATCAAAGCCCACCTCTCTACAACACATAAACTCTCCCCTTAGTCTCATTTTCTCCAAGCTACATAGTTTCAGCTCCCTCAGCTGTTCCTCTTAAACTTAACTCTCCACACCATTCTCCAACTTTATTGCTCGTTTTTGGACATGCTCTAGTGCCTTAAAGTCCTTCCTATAATGAGGTGCGCAGAACTGAACTCAGTACTTGAGGTGTGGACTCAGCAGTGCCAAAAACAATGGGATGATAACTTCCCAGCTCCTGCTGTCCACACTGTTTCTGAAACCAGTGGCATGCTTTGAGCTCCTTGGCTACCTGGGTACACTGTTAGGTCATATTCAGCAAGCTGTTAACCAACACCCTTGAGTAATTCTCTGCTGGGCATCTTTCCAGCTACTTTTGTTTTGTCCCTCGCGAAGGAGCCAGCATTTAACTTTATTGAAGCTCATACAGTTGGCTTTGGCACATTGATCTAGCCTGTTCAAATCTCTCTGTGGGGCCTCTCCACCCTCAAGCAGATCAACACATCCACTCAACATGCTGTCATCTGCAAACATACTGAGGGTACACTCAATCCTCTTGTCCAGATAATTAGATAGGAGTGACTCCCATACTGAGTTCTGGGGAACACCACTTCTAATTTGATGCCAACCATATTTATTTCCACTCACCACTACTCTTGAGGACTGGCAATCCAGCCAATGTTTAACCCAACACAGTATATGCCTAACTAAGCTATAGGCAGGCAGTTTTGCCAATGCTCTGGGAAACAGTGTTGAAGGCTTTATTGAAGTCCAGGTAAACACTCAGAGTTCTTTTCATCCTTTTATGAACCTTTGGAAGAAGTTCTTATCTTTCAAAATTTGCTTTACCCCTTATGTTACTGCAAATGCAATCTCTAATTTCCATCTTTTCTTTCCTGTGTTTTTATTAATCCTTTCCTGATTTCTGATTTAGTTTTTGATGTAATTGAAGGAAGTGACCTAGGTTTGTGGATTCTCTCAGGTCAAATTAAGAAGATTTACACCATAGTTCCACTCATAAATCAAGTTCACTAAAGTTACCAAATGACATTTTTTCATTGTCCAAGGCAAGCTGATTTTATTTCTATTTAGCTTCAAATTAGATTTTACAATTATTTTCATTTACTGACCTCATCTCTCAGTCTTTTAATATTATACACGTGAAGTCCACATGAAAAATATAAAATTTCATCCAAGTACAGCAGGAAATGTAGTTGAAGTATCAACACTTAAAGTACAAATGAATTGTTCCAATTCATTTAATGATTGGACTGCAAATTATCATATTTGTATTTCTCTCAGTATATTAGCATGTTTTGCAAAAAAATCCCAAAACAGTTAAAAATAGTATTTTAAGAGATAAGTAATCTCATTATTGATTACACTTGTGGCTTTTTTCTAAGATGTGCTGCTCTTAACTGAGGCAAACGGGCAGCTCTAACTGACAACTGGGGAGGTAGTAATCCAAAAATTTAAATGCAAGGCAGATTCAGTTAGTGTTATTGTACAAATTTAAAAGTAATAAAGAAGAACAGAATTGTTTGTGGTACAGAAGAAGGACTTCCTACAATTCTATTTTCTTTGGGTAGCAAGGCAAGACTGAAGAAATTTCTTACTGTGAAGCAAGAATTCAATTGATGATACAATGAATTCCTTAACCATTACTGAAATAATCAATCAGATTTAAAAAATAATCTTTATAATAAAAAAATGACAAAAAATTCAGTGGTCTAAAATAAAAGAACATGTAAATAATGAATGTAAAACTTTTGAGATGCAAAATAAATAGTGAAGATGTAAATGGTACTAAAGAGAAAGACCTGGATATCTAATTATCATAATGTATGAAAGTACATTACAAGGTGGTTATTGGCAGACAAGCTGATAGAGTTGTCTAGCACAGGACCAGTTACACGTATATCCAGTGTAAGACCTGTTAGGATGGGTGTTTCATGCAGAGAAAAAGTATATTAGTGTTTCCTTCAGTGTATTCAAAATAGAATTCTCTATCCTAAGATTGAGAAGTTCAAATAATATTTAACTTTAAACCAAATATTAGTAGTACCAAAATACTATGTAGTTGTTCATAGGAGACAACTATATTAGAAAAGTCTCAAAACATGTAACAAGATTCATAGATTCATAGAATCATTCCAGTTGTAAGGGACCTTAAAGATCACCTAGTTCCAACCCCCCTGCCATAATCAGGGACACCTTCCTCTAAACCAGGTTGCTCAAGGCCCCAGCCAATCTGGCCTTGAATTCTTCAAGGGAGGGGTCATCCACAACCTCCATGGGCAATCTGTTCCAGTGTCTCACCACCCTCATCGTGAAGAACTTCCTTCTGACTTCCAGTCTAAACTGCCTTTCTTCCAGCTTGAAACCATTGCCCCTGGTCCTACCAATACAAGCCCTTGGAAACAGCCGCTCCCCAGCTTTCCTGTAGGACCCTTTCAGGAAGGCCACTATAAGATCTCCCTGGAGTCTCCTCTCCTCCAGGCTGAACAGCCCCAACTCTCAGCCTGTCCCTGTAGGAGAGGTGCTCCAGCCCTCCATTCATCCTTGTGGCCTTCCTCTGGACATGTTCCCACAGTTCAAAATACTTCTTGTGTTGGGGGCTCCAGAACTGAATGCAGTACAGCAGATGGGGTCTCACGAGAGCAGAATAGAGGGGGAGGATCACCTCCTTTGACCTACTGGTCACAGTTCTCCACAGCCCAGGATGCCAATGGCTTTCTGAGCTGCAAGCAAAAGTTGCCAGTTCATGTGGAGCTTTTATCTATTAACACCCCCAAGTCCTTCTTGTCAAGGCTACTCTCAATCTGTTCACCACCCAGCCTGTATTTGTGCCTGGGATTGCCTCGACCCAGGTGCAGGACCTTGCACTTAGCCTTGTTGAATCTCAAGAGGTTGTCACTGGCCCACCTCTCAAGCTTGTCCAGGTCCTTATGGACGGCATCCTTTCCCTCCAGTGTGTCCACCACACCACATGTAGCCGACAGAGATGTTAAACAGCACTGGTCCCAGTATTGACCCTTGAGGGATGCCACTTGTCATTGCTCTCCATTTGGACGTTGATGACAACTCTCTGAGTGTGACCATCCAGCAAATTCATTATCTAGCGAGTGGTCTGTTCATCACGTCCATGTTTTTCCAGTTTGGGGACCAGGATGTTGTGTGGAACAGTGTCAAACACTTTACACAAGTCCAGGTAGATAATGTTTGTTGTTCTTCCCTCATTCATCCATGCTGTGACACCATCATAAAAGGCCATCAAATTAGTTAGGCATGATCTGATGAAGCCCTGCTTGTTACCACTCACTTCTTCACTTTCAGAAGGCCTCAGCAGGGCCTTTAGGAGGATCTGCTCCATGATCTTGCCAGGCACAGAGGTGAGACTGACTAGCCTATAGTTTCCAGGGTCTTCCTTTTTTCCCTTTATAAAGATGGGGGTGATGTTTCCCTTTTTCCAGTCATCGGGAACTTCACCAGATTGCCATGATCATTCAAATGTGATTCCTAGTGGCTTGGTGACTTCCATTTGCCACTGCCCTCAGGACCCATCGGTGAAATTCCGCAGGCCCCATGGACTTGTGCATGTTACCCAAGGGATTGCAAATAAGCTGAACATTCTTTAAGGGGATTGAGAGGCATGGCTGGTAAAATCATAAACAAGTTAAATGGTTTCAGCAACAATTTATATTCTTTTAAATGAGAAAAAAAGTTAACATTTAAAGATCAGGCATACTTAAGGAAAACTGGAGAAATCCGCATTAGTTCTGATTGTTGTTGTTAAAAACTGTTTCCTGATCACCTCGATGCTGCCAACACTTTGCCATACAGAGACAATGCAGCATTCAGAAGGGTGCAGCAGATAGCCTTTTCAAAGTTAGAGTAGATCAAAGCAAAAAATTCAAACGGACATTTGACAAAAGGGAAAAAAGAAACACTATCCCACATTCCAAACTGGAGTATGTTTCTTCTTATCTTAAATGTGTTTCATATGAGGAAAACTGTCCTGATATCTAAAATGCAAAATAAGTAATAATTTCCATTTCCATATTACTTTGGGATCTACAAAATGCACTGTACCTAGAATTATGGAAAATATTAATAGTTATGGAAAATTTCTAGTAATTCTGTGCAAGTGTAGGACAAATCTAGAGGCATATTTTTATAGGCTGATTGATATTTGACAGTTGGATGATCTCATAGGTTTCTTCCAACCTTAATAATTCTAATGATTCTATGATATATACAGGACAAAAATATTACTTATGTTTACATTTCTAAACAAATTATCTCAAAATCTTACTTCTGTGTCAATACAACCCAAAACTGTAACACTGGTATAGAATGACTATTGTCGACTCCAATTTGAGTTTTACACAGTGTGACAGGAATGGAATTTATTCTGAGAACTTGTAATAACTAAGCTGAATATAACAGATAGAAGGATGCAAGGAAAGGTTAAAAAGGCATCAGTACATAAAATAAAGCAAGCAAACATTTAAATGAACGTTCTTATACTGCAGAAGGAATGCTAAAAAATAAGAGAAATAGTAACAGCAACTTCAACATTACCATAAAATGCTCTTTTGCTCCAATGCACTACAAAATTGGCTTAGGTTAATATAATTTTATAATTTATTCTAGAAATAAAAGGAAACAGTGGCAACATATAACAGTCCTTGCACTTTGCTTGATGAGATTTTTAAAAATAATTCACAGATTTGTTATAAGGTTTTAATTAGTTAATTAATTATGCATGCAATACATAATTGCATGCAGTAGTTTCTGCCTTTGAAATTATACTGTGTGTTTAAACAAAATTTTATTGTGGAACTAGAGAGCAGTTTATTGTTGACCATGAAGATCTTGTTCTCAATTTTAGTTTTGTTTATTATCTAGAAATACATGGGATTGCAAAGAGAAACAGTCAATTCTTTGACTTGATCTCAGAATTTGAAGGATGCATACACACAAACACAAAACTGTGTATTATCTATATTATATATATACATAGGTTTATTCTATTATATAGATAATAAATAATATAGCTATAACATAGCTGTAAAAGATAAAATATCTTACAGCATTATTTTCTGCAGATGTTGCCTGCAGTAATAACTTTTTCAACTTTCAGAATACCATCATGTTAAAATTCACAATCAGATAATCTCAATTACACACATACATTTTAAAATATTCTAATAGTCTCATGTTTGAGAAAATTCTTTGTGATTCTCTAGAAACCTTGCTTTCTAGACTTGGTTAAAAAGCCCTAAAATTCTCACTTTTAGTGACTGGGTTTTTTGGCTCTCATAAAAAGTTATCATGCAAAACTATAATAATTTTAGTTTGCAATTCTTGTATGATTACTAAAACAACATATCAAAATCTCAAGTTCAAATTATCAATGGAAGCTCTTAAACATGTTAGAAACCAGGCAAGGAAGGGATGTGAATCTGATGGAGCAGGTTTAGAGGAGGTCTACAAAAATTATCAGAGGACAGGAGCCTCTCTGTTATGAAGACAGGCAGAATTGTTTTTTTTCATTTATTGTGACCTTCCAGTATGTAAGAGGGTGTCTATAAACTTTAGGGAAAGTTTACTTTTTAAAGACTGCTGAATTAGATATAAGGAAGACATTTTTTAGTTAGGGTGTTTTCCCAGAGAGGTAGTAGATACCCCATCCCTGGAAACATTTGTGATCATGTTGGGCAACCTACTGTGGTTGAGGATGTCTTGATCATTGCAGGAGGGAGTTGGACTAGAAGAACTTTGAAGGTCTCTTCCAATACAAAGCATTCTATGATTCTAAATTAACATCTTTCCACAGAAAACAAAAGAATTTTTCATTTCATCTCTATGTATATAAATATTCAACCTTGTTATTAATTACATGTTTTACATGTATATTTTAGTACACAAATTCATAAATATGTAAAACCAAATAGGAATATATACACAAGTCTGTAAAATACATACAAGACATTATAGTGGTTATAGAAAATCTACAGTTGCAAAACTACTGAGCAGCATTGCACAGAATTAAATATATCTGTCAAAGTGTTATTCATATAACAGGTAAACTAAAATAATTTAGCAAGTAGAAGAATATAGTTACACATGTATTGATGATGAACTTTGCAATCATCAGCTTAGCTAATGCTTTCAGTCACTGATGGCCAAATGTTACTTCTGGGTTATTAGATGTTTAATGTAAATTTTAGGGAAACAAATGGAACAATTTCACTGTGGAGGCATCCTATCATAGAATCACTCTGCATCTGTGCACTCTCCTGGTGCTTCAGAATTCATTTGGAATTGCTCAGATGTTCAATGAGACTATTTCCCTCTGCATTTCTGAACTGTCCATACAATAAATCTTAGCACTGAGAGGTAGCCTGAATAATTATTCTTTTAAAAAAATATTATGGATAACATTTAACTCAAAGCAGCCTACAGGATAGCTTGAGAGACTCTACAAGTTACTCTAATGAGTCCTGCTAGGGACTTCAGATAATGATTTCAAATTGAAAGAGGAGTGTATATCTAGATTAGGTCTTAGGAAAAAAAAATCCTCCAGTCGTGACGCACTAGAACAGGTTAGCCAGAGTGGTGGAAGCCCCCTCCCTGAAAATCTTCAAGACCAAGTTGGATGGAGCTTTGTGCAACCTAATCTATTGAGAGGTGTCCCCACTCATGATGGGAGTGTTTGTATGAGATGATCTCTAAATTCACTTCCAACATAAACCATTCTATGATTGTATGATATTCCTCTTTGTGGTATACTGCTCTCATTTTCTCAGATATGCAATAGATGTGATGTTCCACCTGTGATGACTCACAGTAGCTTTCAGCAAAGTTATGACATGGTTCTAAGAAACACATTTCAGAGGGTAGAAAAATCAGTGATTACTGAATACCATGCTGAAACTACACAAGTGATATTTACTGTTGTCTCAGGCTCATACATCACCATATTGGCCATCTGCTTTCCTAATATTATGTGAATTTGTATGACTTTTTATTGGCTTAAATATAAATATCAAACAAGACACCCTCCTGATTAATGCTGAAGCACAGAATAACCTAGTTTGTATTTAAAGTATGAGCATTTATCCAAGTTACATATATGTTGCACATCTTTAAATTCTCTTATCATAAGACACCTCTGACAATAATTGACTGTACATATTTATATCTGCTTGCACTCATTAAAATACTTCCACATTTGCCTAAGTATGCCCATTCTGTACTGCTTTGTCACTACTTCTTCAGCCTTTAGGAGAACACGAAGCTGACTTCTTTCAGAGTCCTGCTTTTCAGTAAAGGATAACAGCTGGACCTACTGAAATGACTAGAAGTACTTGGGAGTCTGGACTTGGGAGTCTCCTTGAAATTACTGTCATCTGTGAGCTGCAGGAGTTCCATTTGGCTGAGAACTGTGCAGTGCTACTGAAAAGGAAAGGAAAAAAAAGGAAAAGCTAATACAACTCTCAGTTCAGATGGAAACCAGTGGCGGGGGCAGGGAGTGGGAGAAGACATGCTTTTACAAACTCATTATAATGCAGAGAGGGAACTGTACAGATCAAAGGATTATTTTCTGGTAGTGGGAGGCCCAGGTGAATAGAGGTAGAAGCCCTACAGGCCTTTCATAAAGCAATTAAGGATGATATTTTCATAGGGGAAAGAAGCATCTTTTAGAGAGCTTTTACACCCAAATATCTACTGTAGGCTCTGTGAGAACCATTACAGAGACAGTGAAAGAAAGGGAAGTTGAAGTCTTTGATAATAACCTTTTGGCAGAATACACTGAATATTCTATCCGTTCTGTACTCCTTGGGTGAAATTCTGGCTTTATTGTCATAGTGACAGTAGCGATCATTGACTACTGTAAAGCTGAAATTTTTCTCCTTGAACTGAAGCACTCAAAAATCTGTGAAAACTCTGAATGTTTCTCTTAAGATAAATACAGCACTTTTACTTAAACTTTATGTATTCCTACTTGTAAATTACTTCTCTAGAATTTTGAAAACCTTGTCCATTTATAGTGTCACCTCAGTCACACAATAGGGAACACATAAGTTTTACAGGTGTCAGAGATGGCCCAAGAGATGTTGAGAGAAATTTTCAATCTGGAGTGTAAGAAAAGACTTTACTCCTTACAGGAGCCTTCATCTCTCCGTTTTCTTCTCCACTCTAAATAGGATACAATTCTTTCTCATTCTTACCTTACTTTTCATAAATTGACAAAACTCAGATTATGATTCTAAAACACTCATATTTTCAAATTGCAACATTCAGGCTTAAGTGCAGATTTTCTTCTGTGATTACCTATTTTCCCCTAAACTAGTATTTCCTTTATCACTAATTCTTCTAATTACATTACAATGCTATCAGTTATTAGTGTGTTTGGATAATTGTTCTTATTTTTAATTGGGAAGTAATTCTTCAATATATTGTTTAACAGATGCTGAGAACCTCCTGAAGACAATAAATTAATTCCCTCTTGAAGACGGTAAGAAGTCAACATCCTGTGAACTTCATATGAACTTTAAACCTGATAAAGATAAACGACACACAGAAGACACTCTACATGAGGATGGATTAAACCACTGCTTATGTGCTTTGAATTTCTTGTCCCATGATTTTGATGAGGCAACTTGTACTAGTCTGATAGCAAATTCTAAAAGCAATCTTCTATCGGTTCTGATATTGGCTTTGGATAGGAAGATCTTTATTTCGATTAAGCTTGAAAAACACTGAACTGAAGGTTGCGGTGTCCGATTAAAACAAAGAGCAGACATGTCATCTCAGCTTCTACTTGCAAAACACACATTTCTGAAATATTTATAGGCTTCTTTGTTCTGTCAAGTATAAGGCATTCTTGTTAACATTGGGACATAATTTAGAGAATATTTCATTAGCACAGCTGTTAAATGTTTGTGACTAATACTCATTACTTAAAAAACATATGCACACATTTTTAAAAACAAATTATTAATAAGGGTAATTTGTACAGATCTTTCCATGTATTTCTGTATTACTATCCTAAAGGTCATTCTACATTTTATTTCTAAGATATGAATGTTGAAATGCATCTGCTCTTTGAATGTGTCATATGTGAATCTACTGTTACGTGACATGTATCTATATACAACTTGTACTTGCTGTTGATGTCTGTGATCACTGTATGGGTTTGGACTAGATGACTTTGAAATATGCTTTCTATCCTGAACTCTTCTATGATTGTATGATTCTATTCTTTTGATTTGTGGAGGTATGGAGTCTAAGTAAACAAAGTGCAAATGAGTGTGTAGATGCAAAGTCCAGACCTCTTATGAATATGTATGGACAGTAATTCAGTGCTCTCAAATCAGCAGTGTGTTCTGCAATTATGAGATAGAACTGATTATCTAGCAAAAGACAATCAAATCTAGTAATCACTAACATCAGTACCTAGATAAATATTCTGTTTGAGGATATTCTCACTTCCGCCTGTTGCAAATATTATTAATATTAATACTATATTAATTTAAATAGTAATAGTTAATAATTACTTCTGTTTAGACAACAGCTGAACAGACATTTCATCTAGATAGGATTAGAATTATCTGGAAGTTTATTAAACACAAATATTTTTGGTTTTGTATTTCAAGATGGTTAGAAAGATGTTTCAAATGAATGTTTCCTTCCCTAATCAGTAGAAAACAATCCAGTTTTTTCACCTACTCCATAAAAAAAATTAAATTTTACAGGCCAGAACTGGCTCCAGCAATGTTTCTAATATAAAATACATATACTAGTATTTCTGTTGATGTGTATAAAAATATGATTTAATAGCAACTGTATATTTTAATGTAATATTTAGGCTCTTATTTCTTATTTTTCTTTGCCTGTTTGTAGGTTTGAAGCAAAGTACTAGTCTTCTCTACTATCTGGTGTATCACTACCTTCACTGTAAAATTGTTTTTCCTTATATCTAATCTAAATATGCCCTCTTTTAGTTTAAAATCTTCACCCTCTATCCAGTTGCAACAATTCCTCCTAGAAAGACTATCCCCATCTTTCTTTTAGGATCCCCTTAAGTAATGGAAGTAAGTTGTTCCACAAGCCTTTTCTAGGCTTTCCTCATAGAAGAGATGCTCCAGCCCTATGATATTTTTTCTAGACTTTCTCTGGCTGTATGCCAACAGGTACATGTCCTTCTCATTTGAGCTGGATGCAGTTTTTCAGGTGAGATCTCACCAGAGTGGAACAGAGAGGCAGCACCACCTCCCTCAACATGCTGTCCACACCACTTTTGATGCAGCTGTGAGTGTACTTTGTTGGCTCATGTTCAGCCTTTCATCCATGGCCTTCTCTCAATCACATAATTCCCCAGCCTGCATTGATACCAAGGATTGTCCCAACCTAGAAGCAGGACCTTATTGAACCTCATGATGTTCACATAGAACTATTTCTCCAGCTGGTGCAGGCACCTCTGGATGCCATGCTGTCCCCCTAGCATGTGAAGTTTGGTTTTGTCTACTGTCTGTGTAATTGATGGAGGCATTAAACAGCAGTAGTCCCAGTGCAGACCCTCGAGGGACACCAGTCGACAGCTGTCATCATCTGGACACCTAGCTACTAACATCTATTCTCTGAAGATCAGCTTCTTATCCACCAAATACCTCACCTATCAAATTCATATCTCTTGATCTTAGAAAGAAAGATGTTGTGGCAGACTGTGTCAAAGGCCTTACAGAAGTACAGATATATGGCATTCATTGCTATTCCTCTGTCATCTGATCTAGTCAATCAACCATAGAAAACCACTTGGTTGCTTTAGGCAGGATTTACCCTTGGCAAAACCATGCTGGCTGTGTCAATTCACCTCCTTGTCCTCCATAAGCCTTAGCAGAGTTTCTAGCAGAATATCTTCTATTATCACACAAGTCAAGATTAATCATGCTAGGTTTTTTGTCTAGATATCTGAAAGAATGGCTTTAGTAAGCATTGAGGTGTACTGACAACACCAGAGGATATTTGAGGATATTTTTCTTTTGTTTTGATGTGATAATTTTTTCAAAGTCTGCCTTGGTGCTTGTATAGTGAGCCTTATCCCGAGCCTTTAAAACTAATGAGCTCCTAAGAAGATCAGCTGCTCGGGATGTCTGCTTGTAACCTGTGAATATTATTAAAGGACTTATAGAAAAGATTGAGACAGACATTTTATCAAGGCCTGCTGTGTCAGGTAAAAGGGTAGTGGTTTTAAACTCAAAAATATGAATGGATACTAGAAAGATATCCTTTACAATGATAGCACTGAAACACTGGAATAGGTTCACTAGAGAGGTGGTAGATGCTCCATCCCTGGAATCATTCAGATTCAGGTTGGACTAGATGACATCTCTGCTCACTGCAGGTGGGGTTGAACTAGATGACCTTTTGCGATCCCTTCCAACCCAAAGCATTTTATAATTCCATTAAATTTAAAGATCTCTGAGAGAAAAAGGTTATCTGTATTTGAAATCTTTTGCTGCCATAGGAATCTATGCTTTAGATGTGCCATATTACATGTCTGTAAAGAGATTTATAGTTCCTTTCACTTTGAGACAGAGCCAATTTGACAGAACCAAAATCTCATTACAATTTTATAATGTAGAAAATTTTAGTCTCATGCATGTCCTATTGTCAAGCATGTGATAAAGAATTATATAAATTGAAATCTTACATAAAATCTCTTCTTTCACTGTAAAAAACTTCTGTTTACTAAATTTACTCTTGAATCCCTGCTGCAAATATACATCCATATTCAGATACGTTGTAATTCCTTTCAAATCAACACTTCATTTAATTATATTATTGTGGTAGTTATTATTTTATCTAAGATATTTAGGATTTCAGGAAAGAAAACTTAAGGAAAATGTCATCAGCCCCAGTTACAGCATATTGTTTTAGAAATGTATAGAATATTTATTTCAAAACAACTAACAATGAGGAGTCCTCTGAACTGTTAGATTAAAAAAACCCCATATAATCATAGAAGAATTCTCTGAATTTGTTTGATTTTACAGTGGAACCTGTGTATTGGTCCATATCTTTTTCAAAAGCAGGAAATGTGCTGGTGTAAACAGTTGTTTGTATGCTTTTATTCTCATTTACAGCTTTTTCATAATCCCTTCCACTTCTCTGATATAAGATACTTCTCAGTGGTGTTGACAATTAGACACATTAATATTGCAGGATATATTTTGCAAGAATGAATGTCTTGTAATTGCACTACCATCATACTAATAAGACAGGAAATAGAAACTAGCTACTAAAGTAAAGGCACTCAAAAGGCTAACAGGACGTAACACAAGTATTACAATTCTTCCTATGGAGGGTTTTTTTTTTCCCAAAACGTGTATAGCTTGCAAACATTCAAAAATTTCTTATCCTAAAACTCTGAGTGAAAAAATAAAGCCATGACTTTTCTCTCATTATTACTAACATCATCCACAGATCCTTTTTAACTTTCCCATTTACCTAGAAGCATGTCTGCTCTACAGAAGCAGAAATGCAGAGACATACTCAGGATAGCCATAAATAAGGTAGTTTAGAGCAATTTATCTGCAGCAGCAGCAACCTCAGTATTTGCTATGCTTTTCAATGCAAAAGAACTAGATTGTCCCCAATACACAAGATGGCTTTTAATACAACTAACACTGATATCTTCACATTGCTTCATCATTGCAGCATAGATGAAGCTATATGTACACAAATTATAAACATATTGAAGTAGGGTCTTAATTTTCATTTGCATTTTGTGAGTGTTCAATAATTCCACAAGCATATTAAAAGTAATAAAGAGTAAAATGTGAGTTAATAGCAATTAGCTTCAAAATGTTTAAACCTTGTATTTACAAATCAAAGGTATTTTTCCTTATTTCTTGTATGTTCTAAATGTTTTAAAATTGAACATGGGCTATCTTTAAAGAGTTAATCCCTGATTAACTTTTAAAAGTAAGGATATCCAGTCTAGGTGGCACACCAAATCACATTAGCAGTATAGCGATTGATGCCTGAGCGAGCTTGCCTTCAATCGCCTCAGATTGCTGCATAGCACTACATACACTTGACAGAATACATAGATACATCTGTGCATATTATTGGGTAACAGAACTTTATTTCAATTAAACATGTTAAGCTTTTTAGGAAGAAAAACCCAAACTTTCCCTCACCATATTAAATATAACACTTTCTCAGAATTTCCCAAGAATGTACTCTGGAATTGTAAAGAAACCTTTCAATTTCTATTAGTTTCTTTGTGCAATGACATTATGAAATCTGAACAATCAGAGTTTCAAAATGAACCAATTTTCAGTCTTAGGTAGACAGGTTTAAGTAATGAAAAGGTTAAGTAAAGAAAGGTTAAACAGCCAGGTTCAATAATGAGAAGCTGGGCCACTCGTCCTGTCTGTTCTGTCTCATATATTTCCCTGCCACTCAATCTCATTTCCTAACTGTTTGCCTTGTCAGTATCACTTCTTTATTCCCAGAGCTGATTTTATTTGAAAAATACTTTTTTACTGCAATTTTTGATGGATTTTTTTACGACATTGAAATAATACTTTAAATGCCGAAATCATTCTTTCAGAAAATTCATGGTCAGTTCTAGTAATTAATACGAAGTGCACACATTCACACAGAAACTATTTTATGACTGGAAGCTTCTACAATACCTTTTATTTGTTATCCCACTCAGCTTCTCTTTTTGTCAGGAACACAGAGAAAATAGAGGTGTAATGTTAATAGACAAAACTTGTACTGTGGTGTTGTTTCTTAGAAAGCATTTATGGGGCAGAAAGGAAGAAAACAGCATTATGTTTGTAAATGCAACTTTGTCTCTTTCTTTTTATTTCTTTGCCAGATATTTTCTGATAAAAAGAGATAAAACTTTGTTTAGAAATAATTCAAAGCAATAGAATTAACAAGAAATGTTCAAGGGTAGTGTAAAGCCAATGCAATTTGAACCAATTCCTAGTTAATCTTCAAAATCAGAAACAAATTTCTCAGGAGACCATTAATATTTTTATGAGTTGATAAAGATGGATTAGGTCTCATATAACTCTTTCCAAAAAATGCTGTCCTATAGATTCTACTGGGAGAATAAACAGACCTTCAATGCTGTGGTTTTGTGTCATGTTTTTTACATTACACCAAGTAATGTACAGATTGATACAGACGTAGAGTTGCATGCAGTAATAAATGCAAAGAAGATAGGACTGTATATACAATTACTTATATTTCTTGCAATACCAGACAGTACAGTAAACCTTTTTAGAAAAAGGCATGAGATGATACTGCCAGTTTTCTGTTAGATTCCTTTGACAACAAAAATATTTTTTTAAAAAGGTAAATATTTCTTTTCCTTCATGTTTCATTCTTCATAAGAGAAAACCCTGAGAACAGCATGGACATATATATTTTTTGTTAACAGATGAAGCAGTTCACATTGATTTTTCTTCATTATTTTAAGCAAAATGTCTCTACTGTGATTAAGGTAATCACAATATAAATTATAGAACTATGAGGTCAGAAACAAGGTATCTTTTCACTATCTTTATTGAAGGCTACTGAAAAGGAAACTGAAATAAAAGAAAAAAATTAAAATGCTTGAAAAATCCAAAGTAGGTGCAATTAAATCGTGGCTGTACCTCAGTCAATTACAAAGATAGACTAAAATGTCCCAACCTGTTTGCAATTTCATTATTAAGAAATGATTGTATCTAAATGTATTTTTCATGATGAGACTTTAAAAAACAGATGAGTTTTCAATCCTGTTTCTGGAATGAATCTTTTATCTTCACTTTTTCTATGTTTTCAACACTGTTCTACTTATTATTGCAAGCAGAAAGTTAAATCATTGAGCCAAAACCTTTATTTTTGAAGAGTGATAATGATAGGAGAAATATTATTCTGCTCCTACCAGAGAACATAGGCACACTATTGCTGAAAAAGCCAAACATTTGACTAGTGATCAGTACCAATTAAATAGATGAGTATTTAATCTTAACTGAACAAAATGATATGACCCCAAAACAGTAAAGCACCACTATCTTGATGATTGTTTGCTTGCAATATACAAATTGACTGCAGTATGAGGCCCAGAACTTATGATTTTCATCATGATCCTCTCAAATTCTTTTCCAGATTTTTGGAATACAACTTATATTTCAGTTACAAGGTACATTACAATAGATAGCAAAACTTTCAGAGTCAGTGCCTCATTAGTTTCACTGCTACTACTTCATTGTAGTTCAAGCATGTTGGGGTTTTATCTTTTCAAGGTATTATCCCTGGGGAAGGGGATGCTGTGGTAACCTTGGTAAGTAACACTGAATACAGACACTCACCCCAGCTGAGTTACCCACCTACCCCTGGAAGTTTAAGCTGATCAGCTTCTCTGTAAATATGTTTTGTGGAGGGGAAAAAAACCTGTGTGACCAGTTTCCTGTTGGTTTTGATATTCTGTTCTGACAAGCTCTGCAGTTACTGGGCTAAGTATGCCATGGCAGCCATTTTTACCCTGGATCATGGTGATGGAAGAGAGTAACTCTGTGGAAACCTCAGAGGTCACTGGAAGAGAAGAATCTCTGTAAAATCAAGGTGGAGTGCATGGAGAAATAGAGATCTGTCTGCAATCCATGGAGGATGACATGTCAGAGCAGGGCTACTGACCTTGAAGGCATGAAGCACACACACTGTCTTTAAAAGTACCACTGGCCTTGAAGGAAAAGTTATGATGAAGCAGTCAAGCACTGGGATGACCCACAGCCTGCAGAATACACTCCATGCTACCTGGAAAGAGACCATACAAGACTTGTTTCCTGTGGCTGGGGAGGACACCAAGCTACCACAATGAAAAGAAATACTAGGTTTTTCCCTGAAGAAAGTAGGCAACAAGGAGCTTGGCCCAGGCATGTAAGAACTATATTGTTCTCTGTATGTTTTGGTGTTGGAAATTTATGTTGTTTGAATTAAATATGTTTTATTTACTTCCTAAATCAAGCCTATCCCTTTTTGCCCATTACTCTTAAGTGGCGAGTTAGGTCCCCATGTAGTTTCCAGCTCATCAACACATTAACTAAACTAAGAACTTAATTTGTCCTGGACCCTGCCAACTGGTCAAATAGTCACATACCTTATTGTAATCTGCATGTTTATGATCTCTCAGGAATTTCCCCAGCAAGTACTGGTGTCAGACAAGATACTTGTTTTGACTATGAGCACGTAGACTGTCACAGATTAAGATTTCACTGGGCTAGAGCATTCCTTCCATGACTTTTGATCAAGAAAAAAAATCTCAGCCCATGATGCTGTGGATATGATACTGATCATTTTCAGTGCCAGTGGCTTCTTTCCCCATATTTTGGGTTTTTTTAGGTTTTCCAGTTGATCTTTCTATGAAAATGCCATTTTCCTACCAGAATGGAGACCTATTTTAGTCATTGCAACAAATTTGCAATTACAATCTTTACTTTGCCAGCCACTCAAGATCCCTTATTACCACCAAAATAAAGATATATGAATAAAACATATTAGACTGATAATTAGACTTTAACACAATACGTTTTCAAAGCACTCTGGAAAGAATATGCAATCATTTGAAAAGGACACAAATTTGATGGCATGATTTTAGTAAATTTCAGCTGTATTAAAGCAGCATTCTCTGAAGGCAAGCATCTTTAAAAATGTGTGAGCACCTGAAAAAGAAAAAAGACACACAATTGAATAAGACACTTTGGTAGCAGTTTAACAGATAAAAGTTTAACTTCTAATACATGGAGAAAATCCACTCTTCAGCAATTGCTATTCCAGAAATCATTATTTCTTATAATCAGTTTACTCTTTCCCATTCTTTAGGAAAGTGGAAAATGCATGCAAAGAGGAAAATTGCTACAGTAAGTCTAATCAAATATGTCATTTTTTTGAAGTATTAATTACTAATTATAATTTATAAAAGTTACATCATTGTCACTAGAGACAAGATCTAGCAAAGTGTAAAATGTGAGTGAACATACTATAGATTTTGAAATGGGGTTGCATGCGTGATAAGTGGATAAACCCTTTGTAAACTGGTTTTACTTTTAATAACTTTGCTGATACAGAAATAATGCTATTAGGTAACATTTTTCCTTCTGAAGTGTATAAAAAATAGGATTTTCCTGACTGTAAGTTTGACCATGCAATAACTGACACTTCTGCCAAATAAATGATTTAAAATAGCTGGTAAAAGCAATAGTATGGCAAGCAACACCCATACTGCCCCCAATAAGAGCAGGTGAAAGTGATGGTACAATATGCAAACTAGCAGAATATTTGAGACATTACTTTTTAATTCGACCAATTTCTTAATTATCCTCAAATATTATAGTATGTTAAGGCTTTATTCTTTTCTCAATGCAGGTTTCCACTGTGATCATGTTTTTATAGAAGAATAAATAAAAATTAGTTTTATCATAGTAGAAATAATTGCTACAAGCCTGAATTTCCAGGCATTACATTAACATTCAAAAAAGGTCTTCTCATGAGATCTAAGCATAGCTTCAAAAAATGGTACCTTCCAATAGCTTGCAGGTGCAGAGACCATCTGCACAGAAAAATTCACTGGCTGTGGGCCATTACAATGTTATCATACAATATCTGTCACTAAATTACAATGTCATGTTGATAATATATTTCCCCCACATTTGAAAAATAAATTGTCTGTTTGATTTTATTTGGTTATATTTTACAAGTAAACACAATCACGAGAGCATGTACTGTAGATGCAGAAATAATTTAAACAGTCAATCTGGATTACTTTTAATGGTGCAATATGTAAATTTGGTTTGTTTGCAACTTTACAGATAAAACCCAGGATATATAAAGCTCTAAGGGTTTAGAATATAATGTATTCAGTGTTCATTCACTCCAAGAATAATAATTGTCATAAGTAGACAAACAAACAATAAATCAAATAAACAGACTAGTTAAACCAAACTGCTCCGCTTTCTCCCAAAGTTGCTTGGTATGTAGAAGAATTTTGTATGTCTAAAACCTGAAAATATTCAAGAACTCTTATCATTACAAGAAACAGATATTCTAATGGTACAAATTCAACTGGAAAGTAACTGCTCAGGAGATGGTACAGTTTCACTAGGATAAAAGGACTAATCAAGTTCAGCTATGCAAAATGACGATTTCACCTCATCAAGTGATAAGGTGCATGAACATCTTGGCCAATACATAGCAAGAAATGGGCAAGATTTCTGATGGTTTTCTACAACACAGATTTGTTTCTTTGAAACAGTGAAAGACAGCATCACTTATGTTTCACCCATGAGGAGTTTATTCTGTAGCTACAATCTAACACGTGGAATATGAGCTGATGCTTATGATTGCAATCTCCTTTCTTCCTAAAGTCAGTCTTTATGTTACCTTCAAAGCAATAGAGACTGGTTAAAGTTTTGACAATGCCTGGACATATGCAGCTATTTTTATATCTTTATCCATATACATATAAATTTTAGATATAGGTTGTCCATTTATGCTTTACTACATAGTCAAATTGCACTCATCACTAAGGGAAACTATATCTAAAACCAAAAATAACAAGGAAAACATGTAGAATTAAAAAAATACTTCATACTTCATCCTTTGTAGGAGCCATTCTGTGATAGACTGAAGAATTCCATATCCTACTCACAGACTGGCAGAAGCTCAACTTGTGTTCAGATAGTCACCACAGCTGGTATATGTGGCATCAGTAATTGCAAGGTCAGAGTCACAACATTATAATCAGCACTCTGTCATCACTTCTTATATTGGGTCACATTTTCAAGGTTTGTAATCTTTTACAATTAAAATATTCTCTAGAAGAATTTTGATGTAAATGGATCCAGTGTAAATGTTGAGGTTTTTTTTCAGGATTAAAAAGTCTTAAATTTTGCTTAATATGTCAGGATTCTTTTTATCTTCAACGATGTCTTTTTGCAATCCTGTCTTCCCTCATCTTGGATATTTCCTAATAATAGAGTGTGGCTGGTACTTAATTACCATTATTCTTTCAAGATTTTGAAAAATACAGCTTTTCAAAAGTTTTGAAATCTAGACAGTACCTTCCTTCTGCTTAACAAATTAATATATTAATTTAACTGTTGGTTAATAGGAATCAATGCTTTGCCAAAGCCATGTATGTTGTCTTTCTGAAATATATGGCTTCATGGAGTGATAAGACACAGATTCTTGAAGGTACTTAAGTATGTTTTGCTGTAGAACATACAGAATGAAAATAGCAAAACCTATAAAAAAAGTATTCTAAAGCCACAGGATAACTTTATCTTCCTTCCCTGTGTCTTGAGCTATGCTTTCCAGCCAACAGATAATGGTAGAAAGCAAATTCTTGTATACACTCCCAGACTCCAACTCAGTAAAATTATGTAAAATGAATTGACTTGTAATAATGGTCTCTCAATTTTCTGCGGGTACTTTTTCTCATTCTTTTTTTTTTTTTCATTTTGTTTTTTTTTTTATCTTCAAAGCAGTATCAGTGATTATACTTCTGAGAGAAATAAATTGATCCACCTTTGTTTTTTATAAATGCTTGTGTGATGATCTACATTGATCAGAAATTAGTATAACTGTATTTTGTAATTCCTTTATAATGTCTTTTATTTTCACATGGGAAAAAGGTTAAATAAGTCATTTCTATAGAGAATAAATAGAAATTATTTATATCTTTTGAGATGTGTAATTTATGCCAACAAATGCAAATATGAATTCATTTCCCTGTTCATTCATATAGATGGTTGTGTAGCAGTGTCTTCTGGACTAAGTGGACAGGTCATGAAAAGTTGGGAAAAGTGATGTTCAGGAAGTTTGTGTTAGTGTTGTGGTTTTGTCCAATGAATAAGAAAGGAAAGTGTATGGAATATTACACATCAGCAACCTGCAAATCCACAACAGGCAGCTATGTTAGATGTAAGTGGGACCAAGACCTTTGTTTTCATGGATTTAATGACAGTGAAATTGTGGCAGAAGCCAAGAGACTATCCAAGATAAAATCTTTATCTTTCCTATTTCACGTATTTCATATGCTTTTTCTAAGCACACAATACTGATTCTGTTGAAGGCTTGATGGTGTCTTAAATGCATCTTTACTGTGACACAAAATTGTAACTGCTATGTTAGTATATATGTATGAAATATAATAACATATTCTTCACACATTAAACTTCATAAAGCATGAAGTACACCTCATACTAACCAGGAGAGAATATCTCTAGGTCTAAATCTTTCAACCAATAGTAAGCTTAGGTATACTGACCTATTGCTAAGATTTTCTTTATTGTTCATAAAATGTTCTCAGGTTTTATCTATTTCCTTTAAAAGTTACTCTAAGAACCACAGAAGGCCACACAGTGAGTTACTACTTAGCTGGGGAAAGGAATTTTCAGTCACAGTGTATACCAGGGGAGACAGAGGTACACATCTTTAAGGCAAAGGATGAGTCTTAGGAAGCACTAACAAGAATTAAAGTGTTAATATCATGCATTACATACAGATGGATTAGTAACTCTTTCGGGGGCACCAGGTTTTAGAAGAAAGGATTTTAACCTCCAAATGTAGTGCTTTTCCTTTTTAGGTTGTGTTACACTTGTAACATTGTAAATTAAAGAAAAGATGTCCCAGACTGTGACAACATAGCTCAATTATGCCTAAAACGAAAGTAGTTGTAGTTTGGGATAGATATATTTTTATATATTCAATTTTTTTATTTTAATCTAATTAATTTTAATTATAAATAATTTTATTTCTTTATTTTGTCAGATTAATGTACTGTGCCTTCACTTTTAAAATTTTTGGTTTAGACATGCTTTTGAGAAGAATGAAATCAGAATCATAGAATGATAGGGATTGGAAGGGACATCTGGAGATATTCCAACCCAACTTCCCTTTCAAAGCAGGATCATCTAGAACAGGCCATGTAGGAAGGGCTGCAGGTGGGTTTTGAAAGTGTCCAGGGAAGGAGACTTCATAATATCCCTGTGCAGGACATTTCATTTAGAGGTGACATTTTATTCTGAAAGTCAGAAGAAAAAAAATACTGCAGAAACTTCCTTTAATGTAAACTATGAGGTTTTGGTTATTATTTAGTAGCAAACAGCTCTAAGACTGAGAAGCACTTTGTCTTACAATTCATGCTTTTATTTAGGATACAGGGAAGGCAATTAATTTACACTAATTTCAGGTTGTACTACTAGTAAAGATTGCCTAATATTTACAGGAAATAGATGTAGACTATGGGGAAAGGAGAAAATGGAGTCCTTCATGTTGTTAAACTTTTACCCCTTAAATCATATAAAATAACATATAATAAACACTACATAACACTGCCTGAATGCTATAATTAGGTAATACATTTGACTCCCAGCTATATCCTATTACTACCATCTATTAGAGCAACTGAGCAAATTTATTCTACAAAAGTCTTTTTTTGCTATGGCAGGAACCTTAATTGAGCAAGAAATGTTTATGTCTTCTGGGATTTAAGGAGTGAGAAGCATACTAAGCTTCCAATTTTCTCTGCAAGACAGTGAAATCTCCCATTTGTAGGCATTTCATGTCCAAATTTGATATTGCTCTGACAAGTTACTCTACACTTATTTCCTCAAAGATACATGCCAGATTTCTAAGCATAATCTCCAAATTAGCAGTGTTAATGAATGAATTTTATTACCATGTCAAATAATTTGAGAGACACACATATGTTAATGCAATAATTAAAAAATGTTATTATATCTGCGGTTCTAAACAAAAATTAGTTCTGTGAGTCTAAAAGAAACAATATTCAGAAGAATTATATGTATTCAAATAAGACAGAAAATGTATGCCATTTTAGATCAAAGTTGTTTACAGCACATCTACGTTCTCTGAACTTACTGCCTGTTACAGAATATAATATCATAAAGTTATCATGCATTAAACTATTAAAAAATAGAATAAATTTAGCAAACATTAAATAATATATTAAATTGTGTAGTTTAGTTTTATTTCAATCAAAACATTACTTTCTTTTCACTTTCAGAGTGCTTTGTTAGTCTCATTCTCTTTTACATAAGAAGAATACTTTATCTCTTCTCCCTGTAAGGAAGGAATTTGGTATGTCACATAAATTGATCTTTATCCAAGTATGTTGGGGAAGATTTGGAGTGGCAAAATATTCTGGAATCAACATGTTACTGCAGTTGTTATTTCCATAGATCCTTGGAATCTCAGCCTGAATGCATCTGGAGGGGGCTTGTAGATGTAATCTAGTCCAAACTTGCAACTGGACACAACACTCTAGGTTTGCCCTTACTAGTGCAAGGTTAAAGACATCCCTGCTTTATGTAGGGGACATCTGAACTGGATGCTGTTTAAAGGTTCCTTCCAACTCAAAGTTTTTGATGACTCTGTGGACTGAAGACCACATTCTTTTAATGAGATAAAGGCTTGCAAAAGTCTTTTTGATCTCAGACATTAAACAACATCAGAATTACTCGGATTGCTTCATTGATTCCCTCAGTGGATAGTCAGCCACTACTGTACTGTTATTCTGTTTATACAAAAAGGAAATAATCCTCCAAATCATATGAATAGAGTAAGATCAAACATTGGGATATAGTTAAGCATATGTTATCCTATACTTTCACCCAACTGTCTAAGTCCATTTTACAGCAGTAAAAATTACTGAAATTAAGATAGTTTCAGTTGTCATGCATCCCTGTAATTATGCAGCTCTTATACTCCCAGTAAGAAGATACTGTATTTTAGCATGTGTTAACTGTACAGATCTTCCCCTACTGCTTCAGCTTGGCTTTTCAGAAAGATTCAAATGTTTACATTGTCTGACCTGATTAAGTAATAGCTGGTTCCAGTATCCTCCTGAGCCAAGACTGTGCACTGGTAAACTACAAACCCCTAGAAAGCCACACTGCTTTGTGCATTTGTTTTTGAAAGTAACATTATTTATTTTTAAAATAGAAGTGTATAACTGAGTTTGTTTAATATATGGTTTAAGTTAATTACAACAATCAAGCTACATGTTTATAGCAGAGACTAGACGAAGCTGTGGGGAAATTAACTGCAATTCTTTCAGAAAATTAAGAGGAGTAATTTGATTTTCTTGCTTTATTCTGCAGTAAACTAGTTGGGAAAATATGCCTACAAGGGTGTATGCTAAAAAATAAAATATATGAAATGACATTTAGTTATGAAAATATTTGATTTTATGTTTATCACTAAATTGTTCAATCAGTTCATAGTTAATGGGACAAATCCTCTGGAATATAACTATGTACAGTACCATATGTTAGAAATATTTCATTAACCTTAACATTTTGTTAACATTTTGTTGACATGTTTTTTGTTTCATATCTTACTTGTCCTCATTTTGTTTGTATTTACAGTATCATTAGTATCATCCACAAGTTATCAGAGATTTCTTTCCTCTTTAAGCCTTTGTGTTTTTGACTCATTGGCCACTTCAATATGTTTTCAGCTGAAGCTTTGCAGATCAAGATATTTTTATGCTCCATAAGCACAAATTATACTGAAATGTATTAAAAAAAGAGAGTAAGCCCTATTCTGGAGACTCTTGTAAATTTATCGTAAATATCAATGTATCCAATGGAGGTTGGATATTAACTGTGCTTTGAAGCCCTACATAGTTCTTTATGACTGTTAACTTTTAATAGTATATATTTCTCATATGAATATGTGAAGTTTCATAAACATGTTTATAATAGCATTTTTATTTCAGAAAAATTGTATTTGCTTTACCACTTCATAATAAGATTAATGAGCATTGAATGTGTGAAAGGGGATATTTGGTTTAGTGAATACCAAGACTTTTGAAATTCTTTCTAATGTAGTAATAATCAGAGTTAAGTAATTTAAAGACTTTTAAGGATGATAATGTTTAGTTCTTTCATTTTAAGGCATTGTCCGCTGAACACATCTATATTCTATAATCCAGAAAAAACAACAAACCATTGGAATCTGATGGAGCAGTTCTTGTGAATTACCTTCTGTTTTTTCTTTTACATGAGCAGTTTATGAGTTGATGTTATAATCACTGTATTACATGATGTAAAGGACACCCCCTTCTTTTTTCTCCGTCTCACTGCTGGCAAGAAATAATGCAGTCATTTGCCATTAGCTGAATGAAGACATGAGGGTATTCTAAATGGCTAATCAGCATCCAGCATCAATCAGAATGAAAAATTTTGGCATACATAAACGCTGACCAGGCAGCACCCAAGTTTAGAATCTGAAATTAGCATTTAGTTGAGCTAACAATGCAACTTTTTTATTTTTTATTTATTTGGATAAAGGGAGCTCATAGAGAATTCATTTTTTATTTGGGGAGAGAGTATCTGTGTCCTAGGACCAGTGAGATCAATTGTTGTATAGAGATGCACTCTCTAGTTTCCAAAGGATGTGGTTACAGGTCCACCATGCTAGGCAGCCTGAGACAGACTATCTGTAATTATCTAAGTGCTAATGAACCCAAAATAACATGAAGGGCTACCATACCACTGATGTTGTACAAATAAAAGAGAACTTGACTCAGGAAAAAAGAATTAGTTACAATAAAACCACATTTCCCAATGCCTCATAGAGAAAACAGAGAGGAAATAAAACCCATCAACAAAACAAACAAAAGAGAGCAGATAAGGAACTCTTAAGTACATTCCAAACCCCAGGTCTGTAACCTGCCTTCCTTCAGGGGAAAACCCAGAGTCCTTTCAAATAGCATTGTGGTGATCCCCACATTTCCCCAGAGACAGTCTCTATCCAAAACAGGCAAGGAGGGTTCACTTGCACAAGGATCACAATCAGCTGCTACCAGTGCAGGTCTTTGCCAAGGTAAGATAGCCCTTTAAGGACTTCATTGCTCCATCACTGCTAGCTCTTCAAAATGACAGCTCTTCCTGGATGTACGACCACCTCTGTTTACCTCTGACTTTCACCACATTCTGAGATTCGGGCTGTCTAAGAGATATTTTCCTTCCTTCTTCCACAGAGCTGGGGTGGTAGCATGTCTGTCTTTTCCCCACCATTCCTAAATAACTAATATTTATCATTACTGTGATAAATAGAGGGAATCCCGCAAAACTCCTAAGCAAATGAAAAAAATCAGACCCAAATCCTGAAAATCCACATTTCCTTACTAAAATGTATTTGTTTACTGAGGGGCTGAGCCAGAGCTGAATTCTGCCTGTAGCTGGACAGTTTTATTCTGTTTATTTATTATTTATTATTTATTCTGTTTATTTATTATTTTTCCCAAAAATTCTTGTAGGCATATTTTATGTCCTATTCTCATTACTGTACTCCAGCCTGGCTCAAAACATGACATATTCCTACACACTAATTTCAACTCATTTGCGTTAATGTAGCTTACATTAAATCTAGTTAAGGGACATAATTCCCAGCAATCAAAATTGCTGATAAGAAATGAATTCCATCATAATATAAAGAAAAACTAGAAAAACCTAAAGAGAACAGAAAAAATGTGAGATAAATCACTCAGGAAAAAAAAAATAGTTTATAATCATTTTGGTACCAAGCTGGCACATTTAGTTCTATTTCCAATTTGTTTACTTCTTGGCTTCTTGCACTCTTTGCTAGGTGGAAATATATTGCTACAGCTAATCCCCTTCCAATAGCATCTTGTTTGTTGTTGGAATATTATTGTGGATTTTTCTTCTGGTTTTCTTAATCACTGCCATTTCTCAAATAATAAGCATTTTTTTAGATTTACTATGCTTTTTGCCTTTTCACAAACGTACAGTGCAGGCACAATTGTTACCTACTTATTCCTTGTTAGGCTTTGATAATGGAACCAAAATAGTAGAAAATACCACTAGGGACTATCACATATTGTAAGAAGGGAACTACAGGATCAGATGTTCCAGATAATGCAGTGTGTATACACTGCTCCATTTATGGCAGTTCTTTACCAGGTCATAATTGAGAGATGGAAACATCATTTTAGCCATAGTAATTAAAGAATATATACATGTAAATACTTTCACAGCTTCACAGTTCTTCACAGCCATTCTTCTGAATACATGAAAGTGATAAAAACCATAGTATTTATCTTTCAGAAGACAAGCATTTTGAATGAATGGCAAATCTATAAAACACTTTTCAGTGTCATAGAGTTTAAAATGGTATTTTGTAAGTACTTTCAAATTTTAAAAATTACAGAATATTTCATTTTCTTATTTTTTTTCCTTTGTTTGGATTTTTATTCTTTTAATAGAAACTCACTGTGAAATTTAAATAATGATATAGCATGCCGTCAAATGTCAAGACGTATTTCTCAAGCAAAAAACTATATTTATCAATTACTTTAAAAATTAAGTGTTGTAATTTTTCATTTCACATTACTTTCTACTCAAAAAAGCAAATGTAGTTAAAATTAAAGAATTAAAATTTATTTAAATGTAATGATTTCATTTAATTACATTTAGAAGATTAGAATAAAAATAGATGCATTACATTGATTTTTTCACAACTGTTATGTGCTTCAGCTTGGCAGAAACATTTTTTATTTTATGACATACATTTCATACACTGAAGAGAAAACTATATGCATATCAGATGCTATTTAAGCTCTACCTTTTCATTCAAGTTGAGTTGCTAGATCACATAAGAAGTAATGAAAGAAAGTGGAGATTACTTGTTAGTTGAAAATTATCGATTGTATCTGATGGTAAAAAAGTTTAGAGATTATACATCCATAAAGGTGTGAAATGGAGAGAAAGGAAAACTGCAATGATTTGTTGCAAAATGACTCCAAATAAATATATTCAGTGTTGTTTGCATGCCATTGACCATCTAATGTATGTCCATTAATACAAAAGGCTGTGAGACTTTTATTAAAGCCTGTGCCATACCTGAAAAAACATTTAAGTTGTTCTTAGACATCTCTCTAAAACCATGAGATGTCATTTTTATAAGGAATTTAATTGAATCCCAAAAGACTGCTCATGGGAATAAGACATCCATGGAAGACAGATGGGAAAACTTTCAAGGAAACAAGACAGCTATGTAGAATTATCTGCTGAAGCTTAATGAATAATTGAATTCAAGCCTGGAAAACATGACTCTGTCCTGCAAAGATCAATGTTACAATTTTTTTACGGACTATTTAATTTCTATGTGGTTACAATTTCATATATAGTCTAAAGAACACCTGATTTTAAACATCATTGACCCTGTTGGAGGAACATACTGTATGAAAACTGTGATGGTTTTACCACTATCAGTGAATAAACTCATTAAGTACCTAAGATTACACACTGTCAGACTTATGTAGCATTGTGTTGACCTGAAATGTTTGGATCTTCTTGCAACAATTGGATCTTCTTGCAACAATTCTCTAGGAGAAGGCTCCAAGTTTGACATACAATGGTTGAAGCCCTGGATACAAAATATGTGGTAAAGATCTGAAACCCCAAGGTGATTACTACATAAGAAACAGTAGCCCTTTGAAAAAGTAAAGATGACGAAGTCTGATGTGCAAGTTTCAAACTTTAGTTGAGAATCAATATAACAGAGACAGATTAACTTAAGAAAATGCATGAAACCCATAATCAATATTCTAAAGCTATTCAGAAGATGGAAATGAAGAAACTAGTAACAAAACAACCATGGGCATAAGTGAAGTCCTCTGTGTCCTGACAGCTCATTGTAACCCTCACCAAGTCTACTTAAGGAAGACTGATGTATCAATCCTAAGAATCCAAAGAAACAGTCTAATCATGAATCTCTGTAAATTCATGCAATTCAGAGACAGCTAGACTCCATTGGTCTGACAAAACTGGGAAGAAACTCCAAAGAATGCTCAGTTAAGTGTAAGGAAAACAATAAATGAGAGTAGTTCAGAAACAAACATAAGAAATGGAATTCTTTTCCTGAAAAATTCTGAGAATAGACTAGACAAATGGTATTCTAAAACTACTTACAGTAGGAGTTAATAAAGGAGAAAATTGTTTTAAGATATTATTACATGAAGAAAAGTGACCTGTGGCACTATTTTTACAGCAATAGAGAACTGGATTTCATGTCTTTTGATTCTACGCAACTGTGCTCCATGAAAGCTCAAGATGAGATCATCTGGTATCTTCTAGTCTAAATAGTAATCTCTAATGGCAGAAAAGCAGGATTAGTTCAGGACCACTGTATTGGAGACTATTTCTCAAGGTACAAGGATGAAGAACTGACACAAATTGTGGGTCTTCTGTAATGTCTTATGAAATATAATTTCTATTTTTTGAAGCATGCTATGGGAGAAACACAATGCACAAAGAAACGTTAAGATAGTAAGATAGGGTGATTAAAAGCTTTAAATAGAACCTCAATTAAGCTCTTTTCAATCCACAGTCCTGGAATTTGATACACTGTTGATTTCTTTTTACCCTCCTCCCTCCTTTAAAAATAGGGATGGATATGAACCAGTCTCAATGAAGAACTGAAATTAAATAGATGAAAGAATCAAAACCTGGCACATGTACTCAACTCTCAATTTTCCTCTAAATGATGACTGATAGTGGCCATAGGTGAGCTTTGTGACAGTAGAACAATTCATGGTATTGGATGATGCAGGTATAGCAAGCAACAGAGGATGAGTGTAGCCTGTCTTTCTTTTTTCAGTTATTCTTGTTAGCATAATGAGGTTCTAGACCTGAAAAGGAAAAAAAAAAAACGAAGAAAAAGAAAAAAAATAAAGAACGATTTATAGAGATAAAGAGTGTTATGACTTTGGGAGTGATAGTGTCAAAAGTACATTTTGACACTTTTCTTCATTAATGAGAATCAATAATAGTGACAGGGAATCACACCTCTCAGTACAGTTAAATAGGTTGCGTGAAAACCTATTATTTTCCACATGTACTCATCAATCAAAGCACTGCATGCGCTATTTACTATGTTGTCCCAGAAAATAAAGCTTTTTTCTACATAACTTATACAGCTGCTAAACAAACTGTTCATCTATATTAAAAACCTGAACTATTTGCTTAAATATTGTAACTGTGAAGAAAATCCTAGAACTGTTTATCTAGCCCATCTTGGTACAGAAAAATAGCACAAATGTCTCAAATACACTGACATCAATCAAGAATTTAGGGAATCTTGGAGAATATTTATTGGGATGGGGGTCCTCTTATAAAATTATGCTGCTGTTCAGTGTTTTAGCAACTCAGATATGACTTTTCAGTGTTCTATCTGATAATATACAGCAAAGGACTATCAGAGGTCTGAATTGCCCCTTTCTAAGAAGACAGGAAGCTGGGGTTGTTCAGACTGGAGAAGGCTCCAAGGGGACCTAATAGCAGCCTTCTACTACCTGAAGGGGACCTACAGGAAAGTGAGAGAGGGACATTTACTAGGACATCTTGTGATAGGGGAAATGGTTTTAAACTAAAATAAGGTAGATTTATGATTTTTGGAAGAAATTTCTCACTTTGAAGTGGTGAGGCACTGGAACAGGATGCCCAAGATGGCTGTTGATGCTCCATCCCTGGAAGTGTTCAAGCCCAGGTTGAATGAGGTTCTGGGCAAATTGGTCTAGCGCCTGCCTGTGGCAGGGGGCTTAGAACTAGGTGATCTTTAAGGTTGCTTTCAACCTAAGCCAGTCTGAGACCCCAGCATATAATAAATATTGATATCCATACTAAAGGTATTCCACAAAGTAGAATCAGTGTTTCATCAATTGCAATAGGTTTCAACAGCTTACTGGTCCAGGTTCAATTGTATCTTTACTATATGGGAAAGGAACCTACCCCCTTCTGTACTGTATATCCACACAGGGAAAAACCCAAACACCTACAGCAAATGTCCCAGAATAACAGTGTGCCCTAGCTAGTATCTGAAACCAGAGAGGAGATCCCTGCTTTGAAACATTCATGCCCTTGTGTTACATGTAATCAAATCTGCTGAAAAGATTCAGTTATTATGCTTGAAACTTCTGAAACTGGAAAAGTGAAATCCATAATGCTGAATCTTTCAAGACCTTGGGAAAAAGGTTTTTCAACATGTGTCCTGATAAAGGATTTGAAGCAGAATCTCACTCCAATTTTAAATACCTAAATGTACATGTCTGTAAGTGGCTATAAGAGATCTATATACCTTAAATTCTCTTTATAGGCAAACGAGTTCTGGATCATCTTTTAGGGACTATGGAGTTACACATGATGAAACTGCTGGAATTCTATTAGACTATTTTAATAGCTATATATATTCTATTTTTTACACTGATTAGACCTGCAGATACTGTGATGGAAACATACAGATAAAGTTCATATATAAATATCTGATTGACAGCTAACTACATTTAGACCCTTGAATTTGGACCTATGTAAATGCTTTAATCATGCTATATTAACTTCTTGCCATAGTTTAATGACCGACAACCTTCCTGTTAACAGCCTTGCAAATGATAACTCAATTAACATTTAATTCAAGCATCTGCACAATCTTCAACTCAAACCTTCAACTTAATAAAAATGTAAACTGTTTTAAAATGGGGTCATATAATGTCTCTAATTTTCTAATCACCTGTTGTGTACCTGAAATGGATTTTGCTGCTTTTAGGCCCAAGTTTACTGTGGACAAAAAAATGCAAGCAGATCAGAAATCAAGTGAACTTTCAAACTCCAAAAGAAAATCTTAAACTCATAGAAAACTCTAGATTGGGACTGATATCGCTTGCTGCAAAACTAGAAGTCACAATTTCAGAGGCATCTGTTCTTCAAGTACACCACTTTGGGAACATATCTAGTTTTCATTCTACTGAACCTATACATACAACAGAATATCAACTACATATTGTGAAAAAAAGAAATGAACATAACTTTAGTATGATTTGAAGATTTTAAGAAAATATTAGATTATTTCTGTTTACTCTCTGCTCTTTCTAACACAGGAAAAAAAGCCAGCATTTGCCACCATGAAGTGTTTCTTTTCACTTGATCTTAAAAACAAACAAATCAAGTGGAATGGAAACAAAATTATTAACAGCCTGCACATTGCTTAGAAAACCATAGTTGTGATGTAAGATATGACAGATGAGCCTCACTCCTATTTTTAATTCTATCAACTATATAAATTAGTAATGTCATCAATATGATTACTACCTGTTCACTCACCTTCTGCAGCAGCTGTTGCTTTTTTCCTGGCTTTAGTCCTTTGATCACTCCATCTAACTCAGTTTTACAAGTCAATGCAGGTAAAAATACATCAATGTTTGGGGCAGAGAAATGAGTTAGAAAATCATTGATGCTATTTCGGTATCTGACTTGAAGTTTAATTGGGAAATATATGTTGTTCATTCTCACAATGTTTTCAATTTTGGGGTTTTATGGAGTTGTTTGCTGGGTTTTTTGTTTGGAATTTTTGCCTGCTATTGTCCATAAGTCATTCACGATGTGAGGTCTGTTATACCTCCAGTAGAAAAATTCATGTTACTGTAATCTCAGCTATTTTTATAGTTTAAAGAGAGTTATTTTAAATAATGGTTTATAAAATATCTAGTGAAAATTTTCTTCTGTTAGTTTAGTTTGAACAGATAAGCATTTAGCTCTGTGACACTAATAGATGTACAAAAACCTCGTGGCAGAGGGTTTGCCTCTGATCTGATCTATGGTTATTGATAGTTCCACAGTAAACAATGTTTACATCATCTAGGGAAGTCACTAGATGTATCAAAGATACTTAATTAATTCTAAATATTCCAAAAAGATAAAAAATAACACTTTTTAATTTCTTCCATGTGCCCATCTGACCTAGGTTAAAATGAAGGTCTAAATTGTTGCTGGGTTGGTGCCTGCAATGCAAGCACAAAAATCAACACCTGAAAATTTGACAATTTTCAAACTACACCACCATCCCATGAAAACATCAGAAAATAAGTTTAAGATTAAATGCATTTAATCACTGTAAATATTTTGTGGGGTTGGGACTAGGCTGTTAAATGAAGTGTACTCATTTTTATGAAGAATGTTGATATTTCCAGAGAATTATATATATTTATTACTTAACATAATGATATCCTGGTCCATACACCACACTTTAAATACATGAATTAAAAAAATTTACTGCTAGCACTTTCTCAAAAAATCTTAATGACCACATATTTCATTTTAGTTTGTTATTGCTAAAAATTCATTAAAGTACATTTATGCAATGTACCAGAGAGCATTTAAGAGCAAGCCATGATGGTTTATCATTAATAGTTAAAACTGAATGGCAGTGATCACACAGATAAGGTACATGCTTCCTTTTAACATTTTTTTAGCTTACACTTTATTTGAAATGTTCAGAATCTGAATTGTTTTCTGAAAAACTAGTACAAATCTGTAAGCTTCTTCGAAATATAAATTTGTAATTTATAAGAGGCATATATAGATAGGTGTTCTTAATAGCTTTACTAATATTGTAAGTAAGAGGGATTTAACATGAGCACTTTACAGGCTGAATGTTTATCTCTCTGCTGTGTTCTGGTGAGACCACACTGGAATATTGCATTCAGCTTTGGAATCCTCAGTACAAGAAAGACATGAACCTGTTGGAAAGGGCCCAGAATGTAGCCACAAAAATCGTCAGAGGGCTAGATTTTTCTCTGTTATGTTTACCCAGAAGAGAAAGCTCCAGGAAGACTAGTGCAGTGTGGGGCTACAAGAAAGATAGGGACAGTGTTTTGGCAGGGACTGCTATGACAGAGCAAGGAATGATCATATTAAATTAAAAGTAGATTTAGACTAGGTATAAAGAAAAAACCCTGTTACAATTAGGCTGTTGAGGTGTTGCCTTTAAGGTCAAACTGAACGAGGCTCTGAACAGCCTGATGTGTCTGAAGATGTTCCTGCTTACTGCAGGGAGACTTGGAGTACATGACCCATGATGGCCCTTCCAACATAAAACATTATGTTACTATTCTATGGTTCTAGACACTTTAACTACAGTAATAAAAATTAAGCATTCTCAATATTGTTCACACTATGAAGAAAGTCTCCCATGAACCCCAACCTTTTTATCTGGACCCCATTCTATTTTTAGTTGCTATTCTTCTAAATAATATCAATTTTACTAAGAAATTGTTTAGCAAAGGTGAACAATAAACAATTAGTTTATATGTGCTGCCTGTGTCTGATCACTCTTACCAGAATACATTTATGAAATCCCATTGGAGAAATGGTATTACAAAGCTGGAGTTACTCAGAAACTATTACATATCGTCTTTCCAAGGGACCTAGACTTAACAGATTATTTTCCTACCTGAACACTTCTGGAAAACTGCTGCAATTCAGAATGAAATAGAAGGGTATTTATAACAATTAAAACCATGAAATGAATGTCAAAGAGCTATAGCATCTCAATTCACCATTCTGAAATAAATGTGCTCTTGACTCTTGTCCCAAAGACAGGAAAGTCTTAAAATGAGTAGAACATGTAATTATGAGAGGGGAAAAAAAAGGTGACAAGATCACATTTCCTTAAATTACCCAGCTTGTCAGTTTTCATGACAGAATTCTGTGAGTAGCATTTAGCAACTGTAACCTGTGGTCTCAAACTAAGTGTGATATGCCTTTCCTGTTCTATTAATAACTACTTTAGGTAGCTAGAAGTATGTTTATTCAGTGAGGTCTTAACTTGCTTTGGCAGTATGTACAATTTTAGGATGAGTAAAATAATAAGACCTTTTTGAAAAGGTGAAGCACAATATATAGTTTTAATCTGGCCTATTATTCTGCACAAGAATAATACCTCTGTAAAGGTGGTAAATACACCTCTGTAAAGGTGTAAAGGATAAATGACGATTAAACTAGAGAAAAGAAACACACAAAAAACCGAACCAGAAAATCCCTCAAAAATTAAAGCCTATTTTTATTTTACCCCCAAGTCAAGCAGAAAACCCTTGCCATTTACCTTTGATACCTTATTGCTTTGACTTTTACAAACTATGGCTGCAATTTTGAAAACCAGCCTCTGGTAGTACAGTAGAGAAGTGAAATATATATATATTTATATTTATATAGGTTTGAATAACTTGCATCCTTTCTATTACTGCTTGGACTGCAACATTTTTCTAAACTAGAAACTCTCATTTTCATTATAGATAGTAAAGTTCCAATACACTGTGGATACGGGCTAGTTCACAATTGAAACATCACTCTGAATACTCTTTGTACTTAAAAGGATTAATTTAGACAAAAATCTGAATGAAAGAACTCAATACTTGCTGTAGAAAAGCCCTGAAGTGGAAAGGTATTTACATACAACTCAGAAAGCTAATTAGACAGAATCTAATGCTGTCCATTTTACTCTTGCAAGTGTTTGTCTTCAGTGGAAAAGTACAAAATAGCCAGAGTGGACCAGTAGACCATTCTTGTAATGAGATGGATGAACTTGAAGACATTTTGCTAAGAGCACAAGAATATTCATTCTTTTTTTCAGAGTGAAAAAGTACACTGTGTATATCTACCTCTCTGTCCTCAAAAAGTGCTTCTATTTGAATTTCGTGATGGCAGACACTTCATGCTGGGAAGCACTGAGGCTGTTCGCATCAAAAGTCTTTCATGTAATGTGTTATGACTGACTGCACTAGATGCTTTGCATTGCAGCAGCAATGTGTCAGCAATCAGAGTGGGACATTTAAACCCACTTACTCTGTCTTTTCTTTTTTGTGCCATTTGTGATAGTATCTGGTTTTCCTTTATTTTTCTGGGTTGTAAGTGATTACAATAAATCAGTGCAATCATGTTTGTTTCTTGCCACATTAGGATGCTGAGGACTGCTTGGCTTTTTCTCTAAATAGTTAAAACTAAAGAAATTGTGCACTTATATTCATAAAAGTAATTCCTTAGAGAAGCTTGGCATACTGTTAATCCTTATTTAAATGTCATTTGAATTTTATCAGTAAATATTTAAATTACACGTGGGTACTTGAGAGTCATTGAAATTTAAATATTTAAACCTATAAAAATTGTAAAATATGCAAATGTCAACTACTATTTATCATAGTTGGTATTTGCATATTTATTGTAATACTATATGTATATGACACACATATAGACATGTGATGGACACGTGATACATTTCAGATTGTGCTAATTTCCTGTTTAAATCTTTGAGAGGCTTGTGTACAAAACATCTTAACTCTGCATGCTTTTGAAGTTGACTGGCCACCGTATTTAATGATTCTCGTTCATAAAACAATGAAACCCAAAAATTTTAGAGATTACAAGGTATCCCTGTGTGGATGTTGGAATGCACTCAGTCTGTTTAGTATTGAAAGAGGCATTATGAGACTTGACAAATTTTTCATATTTGCATAGTTCAAAGTAATTTTCAGATTCTATAATTTTCTGGCTTGAACTTTACTCCTGAAACCATATAAGAGTAAATCTTGAAAAGGAACCCCCTAGGTTATTGAATCAAATGTCAAGTAGTGAAACTATAACTACTATCTTGCCTCATTTGTGAACCAATCATTTTGATGAAGGTTACAAATTTGCAATGCTATTTTTCCATGAAGATTTATCAACCCTAAATGAATCAATCAATCAATCAATATGAATAGGTTTATCTTTTCAATGAAATTGTGCAAATCATCTAATTAATTTTTATTCCTTATCAAAATTGGTCTAGGAATCATGTAGACCTTTGTATATGTGGGTTAGAATGAAGTAAATGAAACACTAGAATGAGCAAACTTACATTTTGTAACAGAAATAACTTCTTAACATTACATTTTGCACGTTTTATAATGGAGTTTGGTGGAGATGCTTTGTATTGATGTTCTGTTAAATTTATGTTAACAAGAACTTTAAGGCAGTCTTCCACTAAAACAGAAACCTATGGCATCCTGGCCTGCATCAAAAATGGTGTGGCCAGCAGGGAGAGGGANAGTCAGGCAGGGGTCGGTCTTTTCTCCTTGGACACTGGAGACAGGACAAGGGGTCATAGTCTTAAGCTCCATCAGAGGAGGTTTTGACATTAGGAAAAGGTTTTTCACTGAAAGAGTGATCCAGTTTTTGGAATGGGCTGCCCACAGAGGTGGTCGAGTCACTGTCCTTGGAGGTGAAGGCTAGTGAAGTGCTGAGTGGCATAATCTAGATGTTAGATGTTATGTTTACTTGGTTTATTTGGATTTAGGTTGGACTGGATGATCTTTAAGGTCTTTTCCAACCTTATCATTACTATGATACTGTGGTACTGTGATACATAAATGTGAAGGAAAAACAATATCTCAGAATCTTGGTCAGGAGCAATCACTGAACAATTCTAAATATGTTTATATATTTAAGAGCAAAATTTGTACAGAGATGACAGGCAAACAGGTGAAATTATCTGCAGTAGAAAAAAAGGAAGATTGGATTGTCTTTCTGTTAGTCTTTAGAAGCTGGATGTTTGGTTGGGAAGGGAAAATAAAACAAGGTCCTCAAAAACCAGCGCCTGTTTTCTAGACAATACACTGCATAAATAGCATTCACTATCACGCCAGAACAATACCCTTATTTAATGATATTTTTCTTATCCAATCCAGGATATCATGGTTTAAATCTACAACTAACATCAAAGTATAGAAGCAGTGATATACTATATCTTTCCCATTTGTAATACAGAAATCTGTTTTATTCAAGGTATAACAAGGTTTACAATTGAATCACAAGTCCTTTCACATTCAAACAAAGCTGCAGGAGTGGGCCATGTCACAAGAAAAATGAATTAACAGCAACCACTGTGTCTCATGACACGTGGTAATACGCCGAACCATATATCTTGCACTTTTTTTTTCTCAAAATACAATGGACACATTGTGTGTGAGGACCTAGAAACTGAAGAGCATTCATCAATCAGACTGGCATTTCATAGTTCTAGTAGTGACTTTGGTAATATCATTGCAGAGAAGATTCTTAGTGAGAACATAGTCACATTCACATCTAACATTTACACAGGATCTGATTTTACTCTTATCCTGCATAACAATATTTATAGTTTCATCAGCTTTTCAAAGTAAAAAGGACATAGAGAAGCCTATTAGTTTTCTATTGTCAAGGTGCAAAGGAAAACAAACACACATAAATATATATGTTTAATTCCCAATGACAATTAAGAAGGTATTTTACATTCCATCTGGCAGGAGGTTATTTAAGTATTTCTAAGCAAATAAGAGCAAGGGAACCAAGACATGTTTGGAAGTCTCTACGGCATGCATGTATGAAAATACATTTTTTGTTGCCTCGGTACTCGTCTAGGTATCTGGAATACAGTCAGACATGGTATTAACTAAATGCATGAGCTGGACTGGGTATTCTGTGTGTGACATAGACCAGAGTGATCCTAAAGTGTAAGATTATCATATCCCAAGCTGAGCATTCAGAACTACTTCCTTAGAAACAATCTTTCTTTCCTCTAATTTTTTTTCACATATCCATAATATTTGGACTTGGTGTAATAAAAAACTGCTCTCAGCTTTCCCACAGCATCTCCAGATTATTTGAAGTTCATATTATTTGCCCATTTGAAAGCTTTTCAGTCCTATGTAACTTCCCTTCTCTTGTCTCACAAGCATTGCCAATAATAGAAGCTCTAGCGTTCCTGTGTAAATATGCAAAATTTTGATGTGTTATACAAGTAAATATAAGCATTTTACTAGGTCCACATTCTTACCAGCAAATAAGATCACATTTTTTTCAGAGTTGAACACTCTCATACAGCATACATTTATAGGAACAATTTTGACCCTTCATTTTAAAAGACATATTCAGACAGAATTGAGTGTTGTTTTCATTTTATACTTTACTTTTCATTCTGGTATAAAGTGAGCATAGATTTAGTCTTTTAAAAAGCTATATTTCTTGGGAATGTTTTCTTCCTCTTTTTACCAGAAATGTAGTTATCCTTTTATCATACCATGGAATTCCTTGATGGTAAGTTGTTGAAATAACATGAAATATTAATAACAGTTTCTGAGATAATTTTCTTGGAAAGCCTGTAATTCTCAGAGTACTTAGATATTGATGTGGTAGCTGGATATATAAATGGGAATCTACTGCATATAAGATAATATTAAGACAATCTGTTGAATAAGTAAGCAAGGAAGGACCTTATAAATACACTGAGCAGATGATAATTTTTTAAAAATATCATTTACCTTGAAGTATCAGCTGTATTAAAAACCAACTTTGAATCTATGTGACATCAGATGAAAGGCTTTAACTATAAAACAGAAGAAAAAGCATTTTGAACATTCTTGTAACACAGAGACAGAGTAGTTTCATTCCATACATGTGAGGCTGGGCATTTGAAATTGTCTTTTGTTCAGGATAGCAGTTAAAAATATTTTTAAAGAATTTCAATATGGTGTTATATAATAATGTCAATGTCTGAGTTATTAAAAATTAGAAATTCTTTCTTACCAAAAAGTATTAACAAAAGATTGCAAGGAAGTCATAGCATCTACCCCAGGTACCAGTATAGGTTGGGGACTGACCTGTTGGAGAGCAGTGTAGGATAAAGGGACCTGCTGCTTCTAGTGGACAGCAGGATGATTATGAGCCAGCAACGTGCTCTTGTGGCCAAGAGGGCCAACAGCATCAGAAAGGCGGTGGTTAGCNGTTCTCGAAGTCATCTGGTGATAGGACAAGGGGCAGTGGGTGCAAGCTGGAACACAGGAGGTTCCATGTAAATATCAGCAGGAACTTTTTCCCAGTGAGTGTAATGGAGCACTGGAACAGGCTGCCCAGGGGGGTTGTGGAGTCTCCTTCTCTGGAGACATTCCAGACCTGCCTGGATGTGTTTCTGTGCGACTTGGTCTAGATGATCCTTGTGTGGCAGGAGGATTGGATTAGATGATCTTTCAAGGTCCCTTCCGATCCCTCTAAATGTTCAGAGCTCCATCCAGCCTGACCTGGAATGTCTCCTGGGATGGGAGTCTCTATAACCGCTCTGGACAACCTGCTCCAATATTTTACCAACCTCATTACCAAAATCGCAGAAAAAAACCTTACATATCTGTTGAAAATATTTAAAATTGTCCTCTTACACCATCACTGTGATAGCACAAGAAATGTAATTTTGTCTTACATTTAATACTTCCTGAGCTATAAGGAAGTACATATTCTAATAAGAGACATAAATAACATGCAAGTGTAGCAAACCACTTAGTTCTGCAACTTTGATAAATGTTGTGGGAAGTGCATCTCCTACCACCCTGTGGCAGTTCAGAATCACTGCATACCTCATTAAGCATATTCAGCTTAATTCATACTTCCTTAATGAATGTACTTACCAAGCAATATGATAAGAGCCCAAACTAAAGAATCTCTGCCCAATTCAACATGTATATGTATCTAATGAATGGAATTAAAAGGGTATGATTTATTGGACATGATGTCTTTTTAGTAAGAAGTGTCATTCTTAGAAAAATCAACACGAAGAGATATAGAGGCTTGTGAGTAGAAATTTCTAAAAACAATTATATTGCTACAAAAGTCAAAAGTTTTGTTCTTTCAGTATCTAATAATAGTTTTCTTAGTTTGTCTTATACTTTTAAACACTGACAGTCTGAAGCAAAGTTATCTTTCCTTTTTACATCAAATCTAGTCTTTTTGTTCTATTCTATGACAATATTATTTTAGAATGGGCCTTCCTGGCATACATTTTGGTTTTTGAAGCTATTTACTCAATGTAATGGTCACACAGGGAATGATATACTTAGTATTGTGTTCATTTTTCTACTGTAAGATAGCACGTTTATAAAACTTACTATATTCAGCTAATACCATTAGATTAATAACTGTTTTTCTTTTCAGCAAATATTTTTATGCAGTTTCATTTAAATGTATGGCTTTATTTCACATATGCTTTATTTCATAGAATCATTAGGGATCGGAAGGGACCTCGAAAGACCATCTAGTCCAATCCCTCTGCCACAGAAGGATCATCTAGATCAAGTCACACAGGAACAGATCCAGGCGGGTCTGGAACATCTCCAGAGAAGGAGATTCCACAACCCCCCTGGACAGACTATTCCAGTGCTCCACAACTCTCCCTGGGAAGAAGTTCCTGCTGATGTTTATATGGAAGCTCCTCTGTTCCAGCTTGCACCCATTGCCCCTTGCCCTATCACTAGATGACCTTGAGAACAGCCTGGCTCCGTCTTCCTGACACCTACCCCTCACATATTTATAGACACTAATGAGGTCACCCTTCAGCCTCCTCTTCTCCAAGCTCAAGAGAACCAGCTCCCTCAGCTTTTCCTCATAAGGGAGTGTACTACTTCCTTCAACATCTTTGTTGCTCTACGCTGGAAACCCTCCAGCAGCTCTGTGTCTTTCTTAACTGATGGGCCCAGAACTGGACACAGTACTCCAGATGCGGTCTCAGTAGTGCAGAGCAGAGGGGGAGAAAAACCTCCCTTGGTCTGCTAACCACCCCCCTTCTGATCCCACCCAGGATGCTGTTGACCCTCTTGGCCATAAGAGAGCATTGCTGACTCATAGTCACCCTGCTGTCCACTAAGACCACCAGGTCTCTTTCTCCTATACTGCTCTCCAACAGGTCAGTCCCCAACCTAACTGGCCCCTGGGGTTGTTCTTGCCCAGATGTCAGACTCTACAATCACCATTGTTGCACTTCATTATATTTCTCTCTGCCCAGCTGTCCAACTTGTCCAGGTCTCACTGAATGGCAGCACAGTCTGCTGGGGTGTCGGTGACACCACCCAGCTTTGTGTCATCAGCAAACTTGCTGACAGTGCACCCTAATCCCTCACCCAAGTCATTAATGAATAAATTGAAGAGGACTGGTCCCAGTACTGATCCTTGTGGGACCCCACTAGATAGAGGCCTCCAACTAGACCCTGTCCCATTAACCATCACTCTCTGGCTTCTAACGTGCATCCCGTCCACAATCCACCTCACTAACCAATCAACCAGTCCACACTGCTTCAGTTTGGTCATAATGATGCTGTGTGAGACTGTGTCAAATGCCTAACTGAAGTCAAGACAGACCACATCCACTGCTCTGGATCATCTATCCACCTGGTTATGCCCTCATAGAAGGCTATCAGGTTGGTCAAGCATGACTTCCCCTTGGTGAAGCCATACTGACTGTCCCTCATGACTCTCTTGTCCCTGATGTGCCTAGAGACAGCATCCAGGACAAATTGTTCCATCACCTTTTAATCCCAAAACATTAAAAAATTTACTTTTCTCCTACTTTTGTGAGGAAGTACTGATCACCTCAGCAATTTTATTACAAGGCTAACAAGGTTTACAGTTTCGGAGATGCACATCCATAAATATCTTTCACTGTCAAAAAGTGCTAGAAAACTGATAGCAAATCAGTCAAACCTCTTCTGAAAAACATACTCCTGTTCTAGAAATCAAAAGTAGACAGCACATGAGGCCAATTCTGAAAAGAAATTAAATCAGTGGTTGTGAGCCTGAAGGTGTACTACCTGCATTTCATCACACTGGAAGCTTTGAACCAAAATGTTGTTGTCATTTTTTCTTGAGTTACAGGCTATCTGTCTAAATATTTTTAGTAAATTCTGAATACTTTCAAAAGGTTAAGTCTTAAATATACACTGCAATGCTTATAAGCTTAAAAAGTGAGATGAGATGTGAATTTCACATGATTGCAGGACTGTGCTTAGAGAAAGATAAAGATTTTATTTATAATGAAAGCCTGAACTGATCCCATTTAAAGGAAGAAGTTACAATGGTGTTGAGTGATATTTTAGTTAAATGGTATTTTAGTTAAAGGTAAACATTTATAATGATTTATTTTATAGTTATAAGAGTAATATAGATTATTATAATATCATTCATACAGCAGCACATTTATATTCACTGTAGACAAAATGAATGATCAGGTGATGGATGTATTTTCTGCTAGAATGAGTTTGTAGCCTTTTCCCCTCTGCCCAGTGTGTTCTATACATCGAATTTGGTTTGAATTCACTTAAATATTTCTGTATATTAAGTAGAATAAGTTCAGTGATTTGTATGCACAGGGAGACATCTCACTAATGGGTAGCCTGGCTCAAGCTGGTGGTTTCTGTGTGTTTCTGCATTTGTAGTACATATGGTGTGAAACTACCCATGTGTTAAACTGCTGAACAATGTGACAAATTACATTTACCATGCACCTGTGGCTACCTCACCTGTTTTGTAACCACTGAACCCTGTCTACCAGGATTTATTCTCACATTCCAATTCTCTAAGCAGTTTCACACAGCATATAAAATACCTAAAATCCCTGACAGAGAATTGCTACCATGTAGTATTTCCCTCCTGATTTATGTTGATGGGATCTTTAGAAAAGACATGGAATGGTACCTGTTAGCTAATCTGGAGTATAATAGGATGTCTACCACAAAAGGATGAATTTCATTTTTTCATTTCCTCAGTGAGTTATTGGAGCATAGGTTGGAATGAATATTGCAACACGGTTATCTTGACATAGTTTTTTTTCCTCTACCAATTACTCTTAAGGGATGGTTGCAACCTTATTTCACTACTTTATCCAGATTTTTCTCTGCATTAAGTACTAGCATTCTCTGCAATTTTGATTTCTGCATTAAATCCTCTTATTCATACCACACTTTGCATTATTATCTTCATGGATGAGAACATTTCTTGAGACTTGTTGGCAATGCAGGAAAACTTGTTGGAAGGAAATCTGGTTTTGAAGTTTGGAAGAACGATGTAGAAAATCCATTTTTACTGATGCACTCAGAAAGTATGATGCATGTTGAAGCAAATAAGATACTTCTGTTTTCTCTCACCAGAAGTAGAGAAAAGGCCATTTATTTACCTGAGTGATTATTCCATTTGATTTACAAACATTGTTCAGAAAGTTAGAATATGATGAATAATGAAATGAATGATTCTTGATTTTGATACTTGTGATAAATACAAGGTGGAGTGAGTGCCTGTGGGGGCTAGGGAGGGGAGCTTAGGATGGTAGTTTATCCCTGCAAACAAACTCTGCTGAACTGAAGACTGTCATATAAAATCTCCCTCTTTGTTACTGCCATGTCCCAATCAATCACAGCAGGGAATGAATCAGGTTTGTGGATTTGCTTGGGTCAAATTAAGGAGATTTTATACCATAGGTCTGCAAAGAAATGCAGCCTACTAAAGTTAATAGGTGCTATGGTCAAAGAGTAGAGAAAAAAAAAGGGAAAAGGGAAAAAGGAGAAAACAGATAATAACACAACAATGTATGGTATGGTTGGTTCTTCCCTCACTCCTCGGCTTCACAGATCTCCCATGTCTCCAGCTGCCTTCGTAGTCAGCTGCTCAGCATACTCAGCTCACTAGAAGGGGGGATTGGTGTTTGGGGGTGACTGGCCATCACTGTCCTCTCAGTCTCTAAGCATAGTTGGATCCATGGACTGGGCATTTGGGGTGGTGATTGGTCCCTCAGTTTCTGTTTGAGTCCCCTTTTTATCCCTTGATGTGAGAGGTGATATTTTTTTCACACCCTGTGACATGTCCTGCATCTGCGTTGAGGCAATGCCAGGAACAAATACAGTCTGGGTGGTGTACAGATTGAAAGCAGCCTTGAGAAGAAGGACTTGGGGATGTTGGTCAATGAAAAACTCAGCATGAGCCAGCAATGTTCGCTTGCAGCCCAGAAAGCCAGCCACATTTGTTTACAATAAGGGTGCTAAGACACTGGAACAGGTTTCCCAGGGAGGTTGTGGATGCCTCCTCCCTGGAAGCACTCAGGGCTAGATTGGATGGGGCCTTGAGCAACCTAGTCTAATGGGGGGTGTCCCTACTCATGGCAGGGGGGTTGGAACTAGATGATCTTTAAGGTCCCTTCCAACCTGAACTATTCTAGGATTTGATGAGGGAAAGTGGCATTTAATATTTTTGGTATGATGTAAAGAAAAAACTTTTCTTATGGTTGACTTAGACAAAAAAAAAAAACTGTGAGTAAGGCCACTTACTCATTATCTTGCTCTGTTCTCACTGCAGAGCATCTCAGCCCTGGAAGTTGCAGACTACTCTCACACCTCTGTTCATTATGTTTGAGCCATTCCACTTGTTGCTAACCATTATCTGACAGTTATATACTTGATAGTCATGTGAGACAGATTAGTCTTTGCAAGTGCTCTAAAAGTGATGTTTCTCTCACTTATCTGCTTAAAAGAATGGCCCTGAGGAAAACCATCTGAAATTATTACCACAGCGTTTCCCTATTTGCAAGTTGCTGTAGACCTACAACTTGAATTGTGGTTCATATTATGCTGAAGAACATATTCTTCCGCTGCCATTACATGTATTGGAGGTTTTACTGGTCTTGACTTGGGTAAACTTAATTTTTCTGAATTAGCTATTATGGTGCTATGTTTAGGGAGTAAAAGCAGTTAGAACACAGGTATGGTTTAATTATTGCTGAGCAGTGCTTAAATAATAAATAATATAATTATTTAAATAATAAAGATATTAAACAATATCTTTTCCATTTCTCTCACTGGCCCACCAGTGAGTAGACTGGATGTGGAAGAGATTGGGAGGGCACATAGCTGTGACAAATCACCCTAAGTAGCCAAAGAGATATATCAAACTGTATGACAGTGCTCAGTAATGAAAGCTGGGAACAGTAGGAGGAAGTGGAAGGACATTTTGAAGTTACGTTGTTTTGTCTTCTAAAGTAACCATTATACATGAAGGAGCCCTCTTTTCCTGAACATGGCTGAACATCTGGGAACAAATGGGAAAGGGTGAATTAATTCCTTGTTTAGATTTGCTTCTGTGTGCAGATTTTGCTCTGCCAATTATACTGTCTTTATCTTAATCAATGATTTTTGTCACTTTCATGCCTCCAACTTTCTCCTGCAACCCACCTAGGGTCAGTGAGCAAGTGCTTGTGTGGGCCTGAGCTTCTCATTGAGGCTGAACCACAGAAATCTTTGTTTTCATATTTAAAAGTTATAGCACTGAACTGTTCATTACGAGACACAAATAGCTATATCTACCAGAAATCCCTGCAATTAACATTGTTACAGTTGAATAATTACCTATTATTTCTGAGATCTTTCAAAAATAAATTAGGATGACGAGTTATTTACATAACTTAAGTAAATATATAAGTATTTGTTCTTTGACTTAAGGATGACTTTTAAAATTACATACCTTTGTGTGATTGATTTAGTAACTTCAAAAATGTTTTTCAAATGAACATTTTAAGTGAAAAATTCAACTCAAAAGGAGAACTTACATGGAGAAATTCAAGAATAATTTCAAATGTAGGCAATTCAGACAAGTTTCAGTTCCCACATTCAGATCAGAGTGAAAATCAGGTCTGTATTTCCACACCAGAGGATGTGTTAAGTTTCCTGCAAAGGGAACAGGCACACAGGTGAGTGAGAAATACTCTACTCCAAAGGAATACATAACCATGTTTCAAGAGCACCTGTAATGTATTTCCACTGTAAACATGGTCAGGCATTTCTCCTATTATTTACTCATTGTTCCCCTGTTATACTTGGTCTTCTTCCCTCTTCCCTTCCTGTTGGCTTTGTCTCTCAGCCCTCTTATTCAATTGTCAGAACCCAAGAAGGACTCTGTCCCTTCTGCCTTTGACCGTAATCTATGAGTTCCTGAATCCGTCTCCTGCGTTTGACTCATATTTGTCATTGATTCCACTCTGGAACTTGCCTAGCATGTGAATCAATGGTGATGGTGTTGCTTTGGCATTGTTTTTATATTTTTTTCATATTATCAATTTTTTTCCATGAAAGATTTATTTTCCAATACATAAGTCCTTCTCCCTTATTTCTTTTGTCTTCTTCTTTTAGAGAAGTAGGGTTAATACAGAGTATATGTCATTTGTCTCGTAACCAGCCCAGCCTTATCCCATGGCAATATGCTTCTATGCAAAAACTGAAGACAATTAACAGAACATATATCTTACTAGAAGATATATATCCTGTCCTGATCTGAACAAACTTATTTAGTGTTACCATTCAATATTGACTGATTTATATTTTTCTTTTGGAATAATTGGTTAACCTAAAAAAATGTCATGTGTCAAATTAGATATTGCAAAGTATTCATGATCAAAGTATGACTTCCAAGCCACAGGCAAAAATCAGTTTCAAAGATCATTTTTCTTAAATATTCATAGTATGTCAGAATTACTGTAGATTTTCTAATTATATACTAATTATGTTAATTGATGAAAGAACTAAGATTGATATCAAATATGCTACAAGTGTATTCAAACTGAATGTGAAAGAGAAGTGTAATGGAAGCAGTGGTTCAAGAAACACATTTATGAAGATTTGGGTAGGGCTTAAGGAAGCTAGTTCTCTACATAACCATAGAGAACAAAAGAAGACTGGGCATAAAAGAATCTGTTTCTTAATGCCTATCTTTTCACTAAATAAGCAGAACGAGTTGTAATGAAAAAGCATTAAGAAGCTTAAAACTGTAGTGTCTAATAACCCCTATAACAGTCCTGCACTCGTTTGAAGGAACAGTCCTTTTAATCCAGAGTTGACTACAGTATGTTCCATTTTCTGTACAAGGAAAAAAAGAGATAAGGGAAGCATATATGATCTACTTGTTAGGAAACTTGGAAGATACTCTGATCATTTATGATTGCTAAAATCCTTAAAGACCTCCGTGTTGCAGACTTAGCATGGCACAGGTTTGATATTTGGAGTAAGGTGCCGACATGTTCCTTGTATGAAGTTTTATAAAATAAAATCCCCTAAGCTCCAGGAAGAATCCACCTCTGGCTCAACCAATAAGCACTTCTGCAAATGGATATATTTTGGATGGGAAACAAGTTTGATAGGCTTTTGGGTTTTCAGGGTGTTTTTATCCCTTTGGGGTTTTGTATCCTGGAAGTTTCCATTTTTATTTGGGGAAAAGGATAGGAGCCCTCACCCTGGAACAGTGCAGAAGTCATGGTGGACAGAAGGGTTTAATCTGCAATACAAAGAAGGCCAGCAGGCAGAAGAACAGGAACTAGTGCTTCAAGGAGCTTGAAGACTCCTGTGGTGGAGCACCTGGCCAGACTTAAGCCTATGGGAGCCCTACCCTTACATGATGGTGAGAGAAGTAACTGAGATGCAGGACAAAGGATCATCAGTTTCACATCTGGGAGGACAGATGGTGTTTTGTGTGATGAGGTTCTGTTGTATCGAGATAGGGAGTTTTATAGTTAAAATTGAATTTAATTTTCTTCCCCAAGTCAAGCTTATCTTTTGCCAGTGACCATAAGTGGTGAGTGAGGCTACAAAGTTCTTTGAGGATTAGGAAGACTGTGCCAGGGCTGGCCAGCACAGACAACTATTGATACTTCCTGTGGGTCTGCACACACAATGACCATTTCTACTTGAGGAAAACTCTAGATTTTTTTCCCTGATTAAATAATTTTCCACGTTTACCAGAAAGTTTAAGAAGTGAATGCACTCTGAATCTACTGTCTGAGCAATTTATACATCCTGAATTGAGTACAGTAGCTCAAGGAAAATATAGAACAGGAATTAATACTTAAAAGACTAGAAATCTCAGTATTCAAGACACTGCTTATTTTATGGGTCTCTACTACATATGAAATCTCAGAAAAATGCTTTAGTGACTTACCACAAGTTCTTTCAGAAAAACAAGGCTGTGTGACTTTGCACAGAAACTTTGAAAATTATTGTGAAATTGCTTTGCTTCTTATACTTGTAATTGCAGAGGGGAATTTGCTGACTATGTGGGGAAAAAGTTCTAGAATCTTATTTCTGTGATCAGGTAAACTAATAATCATGTTGTGTTAAGTTGTTAAGTTTAAGGTCTTACCAAACTTGGAAAGTAAACTGAAATACGTATTTTAGGCAGAAACTGTGTTACAAATGTCAGTATCTGCTGCTCATGTAATCACTCTAGCCTTCTTTATAGTAACAGAAAGAATTAGATGATTTTAAGATGGGATTTATCTCGTCCAAAAGTAGGGATGGGACCAAGCATCTAAAAATGTCTACTTGCCTTCCATGCCTATAAAGGGTGGGCTGTAAAGGTGTCTATCTCAAGGAAAAGACATTTAAACTGCATATACAGAGTCTGGAGAAATGAATTATTCCACATGCAACACTTTGGGGAGCTGTTTGCTATTTTACTGCATCTTCCTAATCTCGAATAGATAACCATCCTTCATTGCCAACCAAAGAATGGCCTACATTCATTCTATTCTGGCAATCAATCACCAAGGTAGAGTAACTACAACTACCTTGCACAGCACCCCTCTGAACTCTGTCTGATGTCCCTCTGCTGTATACTATATGCATTACTGTGAAAGAATCCAGTTACTTGGGCACTGCTCTTGTGTTTTTCTAACTTATAAATGTGCATGTTCTTACTGCATTCTTCATGAGTGTTACTTTCATACAGGGCTGTTTCATTTAGGTTTATTTTACAATGAACAAATTTTACTGAAAGAATATTAGTGTTGTAGATTTGGAGGCAAGTAACTGTAGAAATCGTATTAAAAAGTTGGTATGAATGACACTACAGTGAATTAATGTCCCCCACAAATGTTAGATCTACCTTATTCAGCACTGTAACTTCTGAAACCTCCACAAACTCTAACACCACATATGATGACATGTAACACATCTATTCTCTCACACTGTAAAAACTGCTTGCAGACCCTCAGGTCTGCATCAAATTTTTCACAACATTGCAGACACAATGAAGAGTTAAAAAGCAAACAAATAAATGCAAGCATTAAAAAAATAATTATATAATTATATCCCTGGGCCATGAAACCACCATGCTGTCTCAAAGGATATATACATTCAAAAGTCATGATCATCAACTTTGCTTAATAGGTGACAATCCTCCAGCAAACACATACTGTACATTATCACTGTACTTTGGTTGAGCCAGATTGGAGCTGACCATCGTGTTGATATCTCACTATGCTATGTTTGTGGTGGTGGCTGGAGGGGTGCTGATATCACAACAGTGCTTTTGCTGAGCAGTGCTCAAGGCTGTGGTATTTTCACTTCTTTTCTAAACTCCCCGACTAAGGAGGTCTGAGGGATGGGCCAGGCCAGATAACCCAAACTGACCAAAGGGATTTTCAATATCATATGACATCAGCCCAGATACAAAAGTAGAGAGAAAGAAAGAAGTGGGGGGAAACTCATTGATACCTCTGGAGCAACTGCTATGAGTGTCGGGCTCTACTTCCTAGAATTCCATTCTAGGAATATCTACTGCTGATGGGAAGCAGAGAATAAATGTTATTTCTCTGTTTTATTAAACTGCTGCTGTCTTCACTCACTAGCCTGTTGTTATACTTTTTTTCCTCTGTCCATCTTCTCTGTCTATCTAAGGTGCCCTTTGGTGGGCACCTGGTCCCCAGGCAGAGCCAAGCCACTAGAATCAATCAGTCTCTTGTCTAGAGAGAAGTTGTGTTGATATATCCCATACAACACAGAAATGTTATCCCTCTTAAATAGATGCTGATACGTATTGTGTTGTTGACTCTGCTGTAGCTTCTCCTGATCAAAACTAGATAGTTTTCTTCAGAATGAAGCTAGGGGAAAGTATCATGTGCTTAATGCAGATAGTGGTGGATCCTTGCTTCTGAAAGTGAATTTGACAGAAAGTCATACACACCAGCTTCACAAGAAAAGACAGACTATTCACTTTTCAGACTCATCTACAGTATAATGGCTAGTTTTCAGGAAGAATAAGGGTGAACCAGGTACAGGGTGAGCCAAGAGTGACCTCAACACAAACAGTGGCTCAAATGATGTCCACAGTTCCACAGGATCTGAACACACCTGTCAGAGTCCACTGACAATGTGGACAACCCAGGGCTGGAGTGTGTGCCCAGTCAGAAATTAAACAACTCAAGGCCACAGACAGGGCTATAATATTGATGTAAGATTCATCCAGAATGCAGAGACAGAGATGGGACTGTCTCTCTGGGACAAGAACTGGTGGCTTTGGATGGTCTGAAAAAGGGGTTCTGGACCTTGGTCAGGGTAGAAGGAGGCACCTAAGAATCTTGAGCAGGAATTGTGAAGCCTGTGGGTGCTCTCAGGACCTGGAGAAATAACAAAGTCATTCATGATGCAAGACCAAGCCTTCCCAGCCTCTGTTGGGGGACGAAGTCAACTCTCAACCTCTAGTTGTCTTTATGAGTAGCCTAACTGCACAGATTTTGTGTAAAACCTGGTCTCTCTTAATTCCCTTGTCTTAAAAATAACAAAGTTTATGTACTTGCAACATAATCTAACAGGTTTTATATACTAAACCCATAAGTCTAGGCTGTTGACTGGCAGCAAATCAGGCATGCTGTCATAGCTAGGGTTTCCTTTGATATCTTTAAGCATCTATCTTCCTGCAGGTTTTCTGTTTTCTTCTGTAAAAATGTTTATCTCTCTCCAGCTTAGTTCGAAACCTAAATTTAGCAATAATGATCTTTTTTTTACTGAAGATATTACAAATTGTGAATCCTTCTATAAAGTTACTGAAGGCAAACATAGTCTCTTGTTTGGAATCCTGTTTCATAATGAGTTTTTTGAATGAGCAATGATTTGAAACCTCAGATAATATGTCATTATTATAAGAAAATTAATTGGCTGTATCTCATTGTTGGAGACTAAAAAAACCCATCATTTGCAAGGCAATATTGTAAGAAAATGGTCATAGTCACACCATGACCTCTTAAGCGTGCCTTGCTCTTAGGAATTGTACATTTCTTTATCATTTCTTTACACTTATATAGACCTATTTTGTGAAGGATTTTCTATGCTGTCTTCTTTTTATGTCCCACTTGTGTGCTATGCTAACCATTATCATTGTTATTGTCAAAAGCCCGTCTATGTAATACAGCTGCTGCTTCCACTATCGCTACAACTTGCATTGAAACTAAGGTATAGTTTGGAGTTTGCTTCAGGATCATTTACTTTGTCTCCTTGCAGCATTGCTTCTTATGTCTGCCAGCTTGTCTTTCGATCATTATGATATAATCACTGCTTGTGGCAGTTCAGTAGATGTACTTGTCACTTACCTCCCTATTTTGTTTCAGTCATACTATCCATATTTTTTTCCCACAGTACTTGTGTTTACTTCCCACAGTTACAGTTGTCAAAATCTCTTAGGCTTGCTGTTCATCAGCTTTCTGGTATTTATTTTATTTATATAATTTTTAAATCTGTTGCAGTACCTAGAGAGGATACTAATTTTAGAGAGAGTCCAACAAGAGAGAAGAGGATGGGAGGGGATGGGGGGGGGTTTGCCATGCCTTATATCTAGTCACTTTCTCTTCACCTTGTGGCACCTCAGTAATCTTTGTCATGCATTTAGGCTGGGCTGGCTACCAGACAAATGACAGATTCTTTCTATTAACCCTTCTCCCTCCTCAAAAGAGAAAGAAACACGGGAAACGGAATTATGGACTAGAAAAGAAAACTAAAACAGCATAATTGAAAATAATGACAAGATGAAATACAAGAAGAACAAATATTGAACTCAAAGTCCCTGCTGGCCATTAAGTCACTGACACCACCTAAGCAGATGCCGAGCATTACTCCTCTTCAGAGTAAATAGCTCCAGCTCCCACAGTCACCACTCATAAGGCTTGTTCTCCAGATCCTTCACAAATCATGTCACCCTTTAGAACCACTCCAGCAACTCAGTGTCTTTCTTGTACTGCGGTGTCCCAGACCGAACACAGCACCTGAAGTGCGGCCTCACCAGTATTGAGTACTGGAGGACGATTACTTCCCTGCTCCTGCTGGCTACACCATTTTCATATAAGCCAGGATGCCATTGGTCCTGTTTACTTATGATCTGGACCATCAAGATATTTGTATACTTTTTTTGTCAGTAAATTAAGCCAATACTGTGGGAATGACATATAAACTTAATTTAAAATTAGTTATGTGCAGCATGAAAACTCTCTGCCAAATTCGAAGCTCTTTGTTTCATGCCATCTATAGCAGTGGATTGAGAATAAGGATGAGAAATCATAGAAGTGTATTTTTTAATATATTCTTCCCATTGACTTCCTCTCTGATGAAGAGCAGGTGAGAACAATTTTTATTTCCTGGTTCTTGTAAACAAGTAGACAAACCCTACAGAACTGATCTAATATGGAGGTCAAATGGAATTTTCTCATGAGCATTGTGAATTTTTCAGGTTTCTAATAATGTCCTTATACATCACGATGAATTAGCCTATATACTGTGGGTAATGGACTACTAAAATTTCATAAGTAGCCCTTCTTTTTTTTTCCTCCCAAGTACTCCAAAACAAGGTCTAACAAGTTCTCTTTAATTCTTTAAAGTGAATCTTGCCCACATGCCTACATTCAGACTCTTCTGAAAGAAAAAAGTCAGCTATTCAACAATAAAGTCTTATAATTTCTGTAAAGTAGTAATTTCTGTAAAGAGAATTTCTACAGACTTCTGTGTCAATTATAGGTTTTAGTTATTTAAAAATTATAATAATGCATTTATTTATTTAATATTAAAAACAATTTTATACCATTATAGAGAACAGAGTACTACTTACAGTTAAGGGATGATACTTGTTACTAACAAATTACCTATAGTGTTTACAAGATAAGTTTTCTTTAAAAAATATTTTCTAATATGAGATAAAAATACTTAATATTTTTTTCTGAGACCTTGGTTTAAAATAATTTCTATGAGTATTACATATGCACAACAAAAGTAAAAAAAAATGTGGCTAGTATGTATATTACTGAAGAAATTTTTGGTAATGGCTTGCTCACTGAATTATTATATTTAGCCTTCAAATTCACCTCATTTTCATGTTAATGTGTTTAGAAATGTCAGTTCAGTACTTCTGCTGTTACAAAATTTTCAACAAGTGGCTATAAATAATAAATCAGTGGCAATATTGTTCTAATAACTTATTTAGGGAATAATTATTTCACATCTTTAGGCATATTTAAAGACTTGTCTGCTTTTAAGTTTGTAGCTTCCAACTGATGTTTTCTGAGGCTGGTAAACACAATCTGGAGGAAAGACAAAAAACAAGACAAGTAAAAAAAACCCCACAGTTTCTGTAGTCTCAGTTTGGAAAGCCTAATCTATAGGAAAAATGATGCAAAATAAATTACGTGAAATACCTGAGCCCAGACAGCAAACCTCTTCAACCCTCTCCTTAATTTGCTATCAAATTTATAATATCCATCTCTGGGTCCTTCTTTGTTATTCCCCAATCCCTGCTTTTCATGTAGAGGAGTTAATGGGATTATAATTTCATAATTAAACCAGATAATTTTAATTTCTCTGATGACTCTTCAGTACAATAATCTTGTTAAGATTGTGGTGTTCATTTGTTGCTGTGTATGATAATTTGGGCTTTTGTGGCAACAGTCTATGCTACTGAGCCACTAAATAATTCAACAAGCAGAACATTCTAACCATCAATGCCTAACTCTTAATGTAAGACTGAAGTCAGAGTTAACTCTAAACCTATTAAGGGATTCAGACAGAGAACATAACATAGATTTACTGTCAGTCATCAAATATGAGATAAAGCTTCATTCATTGCATATCTAATTTCTCATTTAATGAAGAGCTGGCCTTCAAGATTGGACCATGGCGTAGGCTTTCCTAAGACAACAAACATAAACCAAAATGCTTCTAAACTAATTAGTTCAGTATGGAAAGATGAATGTGAGTCCCAGCAAGGAAGATCCTGGGAAGCAATGCCTGATACATAGTCCTGACTAAAATGCTGCCTCAGTTGCTTTAGCTGTCTTCTGCAGTACAGAATAATGTATATTTGAGTTAGTCTCTTTTATTCTGCTCTTTGCTGAGTTTAAGTGCACATGGCTGGCTTTTACACCAAATCTTTTAGTTAAAGAGAGTTGAAGTAATATCTAGTACTTCACAATGTGACAATATATGTCTGTAATATACAGAGAGAGACTTGGCAAAAATTGAATGTATGGTGTCAGTGCAACACCTCTTATTCATTTAAACGCTTTTTTGAGGTAAATACATAGGTGATTTTTATTAAGCTGCTTTTGCATTTATGGAGGCATAAACCATAGAAAATTCAATCCTTTCCAATGCATTAGCTTCTCAAATATAGGGTGTTTCAGATGGGTCAAACTTTCATACAATCTAAATTAGCCTGTCATTCTAAAAATGGGATGGAGGGACATTTGGGACAGGGGGAAAAGGACATAAATCAAGAAAATTCATTGTAATAGTGAATATTTTCATCTGGAAAAGCTTGTCAGAGTTGAAATAAATACTTTAAAGTCTGGTAGGAATACAAAATAATAAAAATCCTAAGAAGGCATTTCTGCATTTATAATAACACTGTTGTAATTAATGAAATTATTTCTTGAAGTTGTATTTATCCATCAAGACTAAATAGAATTTTACTTACATGACTTTTCTTATAAGTAGATAACAAAATTAAATATGTTGCTACTTAGAATTATACAAGGTAAACACATTTTTAGGAAAAATGTGTCCTTTGATACTAGAAGAAATATACACATTTTACATCAGGAACAATGAAGCTGCTTAGTGAGAAGGCTGTCCTCTCCTCATATATTAAGTGGATGTAGTTTTCTGGTTTTGCCAATCAGCACTAGAATTACAGAATAAGATAAATACTGGAATGAGTTTATAAAGCAAAAATATTCATATCACTGTAAATTATATAAAACTGTTCATATTACTTTACATGTTATACACATTTATCAAAAATATTTATTTGTGGACACAAAATATGTAAAATTAAATAAAGAAACATACCAGGAAATACTGAAGACAACAATCATGTCCTTTATCTAGTGCATTTCTCACAGACCAAAAGGAATAGCACAGCACATACATAGAGAAAACTGGATGTTAGCCATCGGATTATTTCCACATTGGATTTTCTACACTAAATGATGCATGTGTAGAATATTAGCATATTTCTGACAACTTGTACCCTTTTTTTGATAGGGCATTGTATAAAATGACATATCCAGTCATAATGCCTCACTATCGGGCAATAAATACTTTGCTGTTAAAGACAGGTTATGACACTGCTATTCACAGGATTTAGAATAGAAATTAGGAGGAATTCTCAAGATGTGAAGACAATTCACAATATGTAAGTGAAACAGACTGGGTTGTGGATGATACATTCTCCTGTGCATTAATTAGCATGAAGAATAGTTCATGGAAAACAGACTTGATAATTTTTGAAATTAATTATTTAAAGTCATACAGATGATTAACTATTAAACTTTATTAGCGTGTGACTGCAGGAAACCCTGTGCCCGTAGGAACAAATAATCTGGAATTATCACTATGTTTCTTAAAAGGCCCCTCGACTGCTGCCTTTCAGGGCTCTACCCACTTCTTTTTAGGCAACAGTTTATGGTCACAACTCTGAACAAGTAAACTTACATGTTGTTTTTGTAAAGATAGACAATGGGACAATTACTTTGAACATAGGGTAATGGGTTTAGGTCTGCATTACCTGTGAAAACAAACATAAGATATAAGCATTAAGGCAGTAACTAGACAGAAAGGAGAAGTCAGTCACAGGTTAACAAGGGAGTTCACTGCAACCTGGATGCTCTGTAATCTCTTCTGCAAGCCTCCCTCCCACCCAGAGGTTTCATGGCTGTTTGGCTACATACAAGACTCACCTCAGACATAGCACAGCTGCATAACATTGTGTTGACAGATAAGAAATGCAAAAATTAAAAATTGAGGGATAAATAATCTTTATGTCAGGAGAAAGTATTAGGCCAGATCACACATCCCAATAAGTGTGAGGTGTGCTTCAGCCGCATGGATAAGTGGATAACACTAGCCACCCAGTAGTCAACTTCCCCTTGTGTTACCATTAGATGAAAGTGCACACACACACTTAAGGGTTTTGTCATTTGATATCATCTGGCTCCACAGCCTTGTTGACAAGCTGGTTGGGACTCTTTTTGTGTATGCAGTAGGCAGCTCCTTCCATGACTTTGTCCTTAGAATTATAAGCAATTACCTGACTTCCAGGTCTCTTCACTCTTCTACTGTGGTTAATCCTGCTTTGTCATCAGTAGCAATATAATGCTCCCTTGCACACCCAGTCTCCCTTGAGTATGCTTTGCTTTCCAAACTGTGCATTACTGTATTATAACTCAATGTGAGATAAGAAAACATTTCAGGTCTTCCTGAAGAGATTAAATGTGCTCTCCTAAAATCTATTGGTGATGTAATCCTGATTTTCACTTCTTTTTCTGTCTTCTCATAATTGCAGCAGTGAAGTCTGCCCCAGTCCTCACTTATTCAAGTAGTGCTTCTTTGCAAATCTGGGGTCTGGCAGCACGTCTTCCCTCATCTGCCTCTCAGCTATTTGTGACAGGAAGCTCTTATGAACATACTCATGAATGTCTTGTTTTTCTGTGTTGGCGCTCCAGAAGAATCCAACCTGGTTATGGCCACATGCAAGGGCCAGGGTTTGTGGTTTTGAAACATCTCACAGTTGTCTAGAAAATATCTTATTTACTTCATCCTGATTGGGCAGTCTATAGCATACGCTTGAAATGCCACCTCTGTTGTACTTCTTGCCAGTTGTGACTCATAAGTTCTCAGCTGGCTCATCACCAGTCCCGAGGCAAAGCTTCATACATTCCTACTGCCTTCTCGCATAAATGGCAATGTCCTCAACTCACCCACCCAGCAAACCTTTCTAAAAAACCTGTCTGTATCCGTTGCAGTGATCCAGTCACTTCAAATGACTCACTATGCCTCCATGATCCCACTGGTGATGTCACTTTCTAACTGCATGCGGCTTTCCGGTTCCTCTTTGTTTCCCATGTTGTCTATTAGTGTAAAAATACTTCAAAGACATAGCTGGTACTTCTTACTGACACCTCATCCACAACCAACAGTTCATCCACAGAATCTTTCCTCTCCTTCTGAAGCCCTTCCCCCTTCAGTGACAGGATCAAGTTGAAATACTGGACTTCAATTCCCAGGTGGCTCAAATGCTTTTTTTATGCTGTCAGGGCACTGACCCTGTTCTGTAGTAGTGGCTCTGATAATAGAGCAAAAGCCATTCTCCTGGTGCCAAGAGTCATGAGTTTCCAGACTTCACTGTCACAAAAGTCTCCATTTCTGACCCCAGAGCTCTATGAAACCCACTATAGCTAGAGCTAAGACTTTAGAGAGAACAGTCTTAAAGAAGATCCAGCCAATTTGTTTCTTATCATCCCTAATACTGCAGTCTACTGACAGCCTCCCACAGCCCCTTTACTTGGTAACACAAACCACTGACACCTGTAGCCTGTAGGAAGGAACACATTGAGCCTGGTCATGAGTTCAGCAAGAAGCCCCAGGAGTCCTTGCAGCCCCAGACTTGCAGAGCTGCACTCATCCTCAAGAATTCCAAATGGATCAAGGCTGCAGGTGTTATAGGGTCAATTACTGCAGTAATTGTCTGTTCCCTGTGCTGCACCACTACCAGAAATCATAAGCACTCGTGACACAAATTTCCTGCGTACCCTTCTATACAGAGTGGTGCACTAGCTGCTCTAAGTTTAAACACGTGTTTAACTTTATCCAGATGACCTCTAGAGGGTCTTTAAAAAAATAAACATTATTTAGCGCTGTGATTCTTTATCTGCAAACACAGTTTTATCCACCAAAGTGTCCCTGCTCTTCTTGAAAGATTTCTTATCTAATCATCTTGATATAACCGCATGCTTGGGATTTGTAGATTGCTTTGTGGGCTCAAATTTCAAGAAAAAAAAAAAACACACCAAAAAAACCTGTAGCAAAATCTGATATATTGTGAACCTTGTATTTTATCTATATTTAGCAGAGGGTGGGAGAGAGAGAAAGGACTTGAAAATTAATAGCAGGAGAATATGACTATATCATGCCAAACAACTGCAAATGTGCAACTGGATAATTGATACTGCAAAGAATGAATAGTCAATACATTTTGAAACTTTATTTTTGCATAGGAAATGTGTATTTAAGAGAGGAAAAAAAGATGTTTTTCAAGGTTTGGGGGAGGATGGTTTCATCAAGAAATATATTAGTTGAGTAAGAGAAGAAAAATATTTTTTTAAAGATGGGAAGAAGAGGCATTTTGGTTAGTGAAATTTAACGTGTCATGGAATACAGGATGCTTGACTAGTCATAATTAAAACATATAATTAAAATCTGGTCATTTTTATGAGGCTAATTTAAACATTTTTTTGCCTGATTCATCAAGATTTATTTTGTTAATTTTCTCAAAGTAGATTTTATTTAATCCACATGACAAAATCTTACCACATACTAAACTGAGAAGTTAATAGACAGAAATGAAAGTTTGAATGAGTTCCTCAATAAAGACATTTCACCTTTGGAAAACAAGTCTATCACCTATCTTGAATTATTAAAAAAGCACTAGAGTACGTACTAAGATGAAGTTAGAACCTATATTCTCCTTCCCGGATAAGTATACATTTTTAATGTATACTTAAAACTATATACTATAAACTATACTTAAACTTAATGTATAATTAAACTATATTGATGAACTATAGGTCTTTTCCATCATAAACAATTCCATGATTCTATATGTTATTGATATACAGAAAGCATACATATATTCTGCAGCTAAGCAAAAATGCTTCTGCTTTGCAAATTGTTTTGTTTGTGGAAAATACTTGTAAACTTAAACAAAAGATGTTAGCAGCTTTTATTGTTAATGGATTTGCTGCTACATAGATATTTTGCACACACAATCATGTAATTATGTCTCAGATATGATCCATGCACTATTAAAACCAATTCAACCTTTTATTACTTTAGCAGATTTAAAATCACAACAAAGCTGCAAATAGAGAGGACTACAGAGACATACATCATCTGCAGTTACTAAAGAAAATGGACAGTAAAAAATACAAACTATAACAAAGAAACCCAGTGTTTGGATAACAAACTCACTGGAATATTAGAGCCTTATTTTATCACTGAGTTTTTATTCAATGTCAATTTACTCCAATTTTGAGGTCCTACTTGAGGGAACAAGACTGCATGGTACTAGCTGAGGGACACCTAAAATTTAACCATTCTTGAATATGGTAGATTGGATTTTGAAGATACACATTCCTTCAGAATATAAGATTATTCTGTACATTATGTCTTTTTCCTACTATTTTATTACTATTTTCCCCACATCAATAATGCTCACAGATGTAATTTGATTTTCTCTAATTATTGCTTGGGCTTCAGTAGAAAATTATGTAACGAATGTACTCAAGTGGTATTGGTCAAATAACAATGGCAAGGAAAACTCCGGACAAAGCAGGACCAGCCTAGGTCAGGGTGTCTCTCAAACGCTAGAGATTCCAATCTCTTTTCTGTCAACTTGTTCACTATTTGATTTCTCTAAAGTTTTACTCTAATCTAATTAGGACTTTCTAATCTTGCAATTTGTGTCCCCTGCACCTGACCACATCTCTCTGCCTTTCCAGGAAGATCTGGCCCCATCTTCTTTATTAGGTAACTGAAGACAGCAGATCCACCTTTAGCCTTCTCTTTTTGAGGTGTCTCCCAGTACCTCCTTGTACATAAATACCTGAGTTGTGTGAGAAAGCTCAAACATTGTCACTGCACTCCAGACGTAACGTTACAAGTGCTGTAGAGAGGGAAAGGGTCATTTGGTATCTTCTGTGTCTACAGTCTTGCTAATACAATCCAGAATACATCTCTCTGTTTCCATTCTCTCAGCTGCTCCTGGCTAGTGGTCTTGTTCAGCTGCCAGGCCATTTTCTGAAAAGGTGCTTTCTCATCAGTTCGTTACAGAGCAGTGGAACAGTCTCCCCAGAGAGGTTGTGGAGTCTCCTTCTCTAGAGACATTCAAGACCTGTCTGGATGCATTTCTGAGCATCTGCCCTAGTTTTTTGGTCCTGCCCTGGCAATGGAATTGAACTCAACAATTTTCAGAGATCCCTTCAAACCCGTAATATCGATTCTGTGATTCTGCAACTCCAGCATGTGCCGATACACTGGGTTTTTCCTCTCCAGGTATGGTAGTTTAGAGTTCCCTTTGTTGAACTTTACATTCCTGTGACTACATTTGTCAACCTTATATCAGTCACACCCCTAGTTCGCTATAAAATAAAAAATCATAAACTTGCCTACATAATCCTTCCTCCTCTTTCTGTGGATGCATGTCACATTAGCAAGCTTCCAGTCATCTGGCACCTCCCCTGTTAGCCAAGAGTGTTGATTAATGATAAAGTGTGGCTTGGCAAGCTTTCCCACAGCTCCCTCAACTCTCTTACATGGATCCCATCTGGCTCCAAAGATTTGTGAGTGTTGAGGTGAATTTGTAAGTTTTTAAGTGCTTCCTTTTGGGTTATGAGAAGTGTAACCCACTCTCCATTAATGTCCCTCTCTCTAAAAAAGGTCTGTATAGAGCAGTATCTAATCCTTAGGGCACCACTATTACAAATCATGTAGATATATTCTGTTTTCCACCTGTATAGCACTATTCTTATTCAGACTGTAACTCACCAACCTGAGTCTAAGTAGGCTATGTCAGATTATGTCAAAGGCCTTTTCGAAGTCAAGATAAAAGATATCTACTGCTTTCCCCTCACGCTTTGAACCATTCTCATTGTCACAAAAGACAGTCACATTGGCCAGATTCTATTCGCCCCTAGAAAGTGTATGCAGACGGTTTCAAATCACTTTCTTACCCTTCATGTGTTTAGATATGTCATCTGTGAGAATCTGATCCATTAGCTTCCTAGGGATTGAGGTTAGGCTGAATGGTTTATGGTTCTCCAGATTCTCTTTATTTTCCTTCTGTCTTTCCATTGCCACCTAACATTGAAATAGAAAAAATAAATAGTAGTTAATTTGCTTAAGGGTCTAAATGTACAAGCTACATTCAAGTTATGAATATGCATTTCAAGTATGCAAAGGAGTAATATACGAACCCAATGGCAAACTTCTCATTGGCTGATTTTAGCATTTTTGTAGTGTTGTATCCCAATGAAACCTCACTTTTTTCATTCTGCAAGCTATTGTCAGGTCACTTTTTTTTGAAAGAATAAATTATTGAACCCAAAAACCTCTTCAACCTCAAAATGGTTTACTAAACTCATAGACATATTCTGCATGTATTTTCTACCTGATGAGTAACAAGATATATGGTATCTGCAGAGTACTTCAAGACAATAGTCTTGCAAGAAAAAAAAGGGTGGTTAGAGTACATTTACAGTAAATATTAAGTAATATAACAACAACGATCTGTGAACTTAACTGTAAAGTGATTCTTACAGCCTGAGGTTTTGGTTAAGAACTCATTGCTTGGTTTATTGCATGAACTAACTAATCAGTGAAAAGGGTTTTCTTCACACTACAGGACAACTATGGCTGTTCTTACTGTGAAAGAATTTGTCACTGTGAAAGTACCATGCTGACCACAAACAGTGTGATAGCCACATTTGATAGCCTACCAGTTTTCCACAGATTCAAAACAGTGTGGGTGAAGAAATCTACACATTTTATAGTTTTCCTATAGTTAATGAACCACAGAAAGATATTGTTGGAGGCAAGGATGCTGGCTGTCATAACATCATTACATGTGTAAAGGCGAAAAATTGCAACAAGCAATGTTTCATGCGGTGGTGAAGTTTGTTGTTCAAAGTACAGTTATGAAATTTGTAAGCCCTAAATTCTTTTTAGATGAAAAGTAATATTATGAACTTGCACACATGCAAATGAAAGTAAATACTGTTAGGGCTGCAAAGATAGGCTACAGAAATAGGCAAGTGACTAGGCCACTGGCCAAGACCTGACCTGATGTTAACTGGGCCCACACATATTACTGAGTTCAACAAGTCCAATAGTACAATCCTATGTCTAAGTCAGGGTAATCCCAAACATAAACAAATGCTAGGTGGTGAATTGATTGAGAGTAGTCCTGAGGGGAAGGATGTTGCAGTGAATATTACATGTGCATAATACAACATCAGGACTTGAGGGTCTTTATAGACAACAAGCTCAGTGTGAGGTGACAGTGCGTGAGTTCATCCAAAAAGGCCAAACATATTCTGGGCTGTGTCAAAAGAAGTGTCACCAGCAGGTCAAGGGAGGTGTTTCTCCCATTCTACTCTGCTCTCATGCCTGGAGCCCTGCATTCAGTTCTGGACCCCCAATACAACAAGGACATGGACCTGTTGCTGCTAGTCTGGAAGAAGGATGCAAATAGATTAGAGGGCTGGACCACTTCTGCTATGAAGACAGGCTGGGAGAATTTGGACTGTGCAGTCTGGAGAAGAGGATGCTCCCAGGGGACCTTAGAACAGCCTTCCAGTACCTACAGGAAAGCTGGAGAGGGATTCCAGTGATAGGACAAGGGGGAAGTTTTCAAGCTAAAAGAGATTTAGATTGGATATCAGGAAGAAATTCTTCACTATGACAGTGGTGAGACTCTCGAACAGGTTGCCCAGGGAGATTGTGGATAACCCTTCCCTGGAAACTTTCAAGACCAGGCTGGATGAGGCTCATAGTCTAGTAGAATGTATCCCTGGCCATAGCACAGGGGTTGAAGCTAGATGATCTCTAAGGTCCCTTCCAATGTAAACCATTCTGTGATTACTAAACAAATACAAGGAAATATATGATATAACTACTGAGAAATACTTTATCTGTTGATGTATATGTAGTTAGCATTTCATGTTTGTCCTTCCATTTCCTTGTAATTGTTAGGTCAATCTTCATTCAGCATGAATTGGTACGATATGAACTGAAAATTCATTACATTTCAGCACATATTAATGTGGTGAAGCAGAACTTCTTCACTGATTTATCAGCAGGACTGTGTAAGATAAGATAAAGAGATTCATATGGGATTATCAATAGCACGACAGTGAAGAGTACATTTATTTTCTGTTTGATACATCTCAGTAAGAGCCGAATACACAAAACCCAGATTTTTCTATTTTCCTGTCACCAGCATCAGCTTTATTTTTTTTTAATCCTCTTGACTTTCAAACACAACCTGTTAAGCAATAAACTTTCTTACCTTCAGAAAGGTGTCCTGAAATTAGGAACATTTTTGCTGTACATTATTGTAACCTTGAAGGCATTTTATTCGAGCTTTTTCTTCTCCCAGACTTTAATGAAACAGCTTCAGAGAATATCCATTAGTCACATTAGAAGCATTTTTAAATTTAGGCAAAGAAATAATCATGGTTTACATCAATGCAAAAAAGAAAGACAGTTTTCAAAATGGTTCCTCAATGTCCTTCTGGCATGAAAGCCCTGTTAGAAGAATTTCAGGGTGATACTAAAATTGATATGATTCCAAGAAAACTATTATGTAGTTTTTAATTAGTTCTTGAAGATTAGTAGCAAAGGCACCAGTTACAATCAAATGATAGAATAAAAGTTACATAGGAACAGTAGCAAAGGCACCTGTTATAATCAGATTGCCAACAATTTTTAATTTCTTCTTTTCCACTGAGATTTTTTAAAACAAATTTTATCTTCAAATTCATTTTTTTTTTTATAAAATTTTTTAAGAAGCAATTGTAATGGTTTAGCAAGAGGGTCTAAATCAGTTTGGGTTGGTGCCTGTAAATCAAGCACAACAAACAACTTTCACTGAGAGTTCAACAGACAGTGAAGAAACCTTGCTAGAAAGACAACAGTTTAGTGACCTCATCACCAAGAAGAAAAGGGAAAAACCCCGAATAAGTAAAAGACTCAAATAAGTAAAACAGAAACTGTATCACAATGTCTTTACACACATTCTGAGAGACATAGGAGACAGCTAACACATTGGGTTTTGGCCTTAAATGAGAGGTCTGTGGTAAGAGTGTACACAAACACTCATAACCAACAGCTAAGATCCTTTTCCTGACCCTCATGCAGACATCATGCACTCTGTGATGTCTCTGGCATATTTCTAGCTCCTGTCGGTTTGGGGTTCTTCTTTGAGGCTACAGCAGAGTCAAATGTGGAGGATACAATAGAATTCCAGACTTTTTCTCTGTTTGCCAAAGGCTTAGGAGATCAGTATTTGTTATCTCTCTTTCTCTCTTAGTAGAGGCTTCTCTCATTCTCTCAGTGGCAGAGTATGCAGGATCCTTGCCAGCCCGGTGGAGACAGCCAACATGGCGATGGTTATATGGAGCCATTCCTGTTATGGAAACAGGCTTTTCGGGGTCTTGTCCAAGGGCTTTCTACAGGCCTTATGCAGAGCCTTTCTTTCTTCTCCCCTGTGATCAGGCACCAAGGGAGGTAGAGAGTTAAGAGCTCACCTCTGTCTGACATCTTCAAAGGCGTTCGATTTTTTTTGAAGAGGCAGCTATCTGGAGGNCAGCCAAAGATGCCAAAGAAGGCGATGAGAAGAGAAAGAAGGGCACAAAAAGGAGGAAGTACCTTCCCTTTATGGACTCTGTCCACCAATCACTTGTAGAGTTCACACACTGAGGCAGGAGGTCTGCTAGGAAAGCTGCCTCTAGCTTCAAAATAAAATGCATTTTCAGCATAAAAGCACCACAACTAATATTTGAAAAATTGGTAATTTTCAAACCAGAACAGCAACTTCCATGTTGGCTCTTATCACCTAGGAAACATAATCAAAGTCAGTTACTTCTTAGAACCTGCAAAAACTGTCAGCATTGTTCCTTCCCATTAATGGCTCTTGTTTAAAATTTGTTAGTGGTGGTGAATTGTTCTCTGAATCCTTCATAAGTTTTTTGTCCATTCATTTCCTTTCTTAAACATAGAAGTTTCATACATCTTTTACTGCCTCTCATATATTTGCTTAAATAGTAGTTGAAAGAAAGTGGTCCCTGTGGGTGACAGCAAAATTGATGAACCAGGTGCATACATGTGGAACAAATTCCTCTCATGTCTTTAGAATCAACAGCATACGGTTTTTCAATATGGCACTTCTTTAATATTCTTGCAGTTTAATAATGAGTTTTATATATATCCTTTATTTATATATCCCCCCCCCCCCCCCCTAAGGCAAAAAAGCATATGCTGGAGAGGAACATTCTATCAGTTTGTGTGTGGTTTATCTGTGCTTTGGGGGCTTTTTTTGATGTCGTTTTTTTCTCCCCCCCCCCCCCCCCCTTCACTAAGAGTTTTGTAACCTATGTAGGAGACATGAAATTGAGACTACTTAGTCTGAGAAGGTTAAAACTTCAGACTAAATAAAATCAAAACAGTGTTATTTTTCTAGTGATAGCATACAGAGCTTAATTGTGTTAGAGTATTTGGATCTGTAAATATGCATTTCTGCATTTTTGATGCAATTAAATATACCATATTTATTTGCAATAATATTTCCTTCCTCTTCCCACCTTCATGAGTAGGTCCAAATATCTGTGTTAAAACTGTTCTATCCAGAAGACTGGGTACATATTTTCTTAAATGATTTCTATCTCCAAAGACTTATACAGCCTTCTCATTTGGTGACAGATGAGATTGAGTTAGCTTTATATCCAGTAGCTAATATAGTGCTTTATTTTGAATTTACAATGAGAATAATGTTGATTACACTCTGATCTTTTGTTGCTGAGACTTGTTTACACCAAGTCAAGGACTTTACTGCTTCTCATACTGCCCTGTGTGTTGGCTGGGGGTGCACAAGAAGCTGGGAGGGGTCACAGCTGGGATAGCTGACCCAAACTGTCCAGAAGGTTATTCATGTCATGCTGAACAATGTATCTGGGGGAGAATTTTGGGAGGAGTGACTGCCTGCTGCTTGGGGACTGGTTGGGCATTGGTCAACAAGTGGTGAGCAGATACATTGTGTGTCACTTGTTTTGAATATTATTTTATAATTATCATTAATTTATCTTCCTTTTCTGTATTATTAAACTGGCTTTATTTTAATCTACAAGTTTTACCTTTCTCTGATTCTCTTCCCCACCCCATTGTGGAGGAGACAGAACAGCTGTGTAATGGTTAGCTGTCAGCTGGGGCTAAACAATGAGTAATTTTTGTCACTGAATCTGAGGCATGAAACATTGAGACAACAACAGATACGACCACAGTACCTTGAATTTGTTATAAACAATCCTTATATTAGTTTAATAGTCACTGGTCACAGTGTTTATTTATTTGCTTTCAGAGTTGCTCTGCTTGTTCTCAGATATGTGTTATGAAAAACCATATGTTTCTCTTTCACCATTTATCATCTCTCAGGGTCAGATTAAAGCTATTTATGCTGTCCTGGGTAACACTGCCTTATAATACTTTAAAATTACTAGTAATGAGAACAATTTGATTTTCTTATGTATCACTGGCATAATCTCCATACTTTGAGAAACAATACTCAAAACCCATTAATAAATACACATTGTTCCTTCTGTCATAAGAATCATGGAATATTTTGGGTTGTTAGGGACCTTTAAAGGTCATCTAGTCCAACCCCAACCCTTCTTGCAATCAGTACAGATATCTTAAATATATCAAGTCATCCAGAACCCCATTGAATCTAAGCTTGAATGTCACCAGGGATGGTGCATCTACCACCTCTCTGGGCAACCTTATTCCAGTGGCTCAATACCCTCACTGAGAAGATGAAGAGGCAGCATTCATAATTGAGGTGGTAACCACCTATGACTTGTTAGCTAAGGCTTCCCAGTCCTGGGATGGGATTTCTCCAATTAGATAAAGGCTTGAGAGCCGAGACAAAAGATGAGGAAGGCTCTCTCATCATGAAAGAATCATATTGGGGAAAATAAAATCAAATTTAAATTAAACAAAAAACCCCATTACTAAGATTGTTTATCACTGAGAAAGCAATACAAGTGGTTCTTAACTGTAATTTCCCTCAGAGTCACATTTATCAGGATCCATGTCCTACTTTATACATTCTCTTCAGCTGCATTCACTCTTTTCCTCTACTGAGCTCCAGTGTCTCCAAAGGATCACTCTCTCTCCTTTCACCACAAACTGAAGGGAGATGGCTGTCTTGGTGTATCTCCTCTCCTCTTCAAACTGAGTGATCACATGGTGCTATCTCTCTCCCACTCTAAAAAGACAGCTTCCCAAAACAAAAGCCAGAAGTGGATCTCACCAAGAGCTAGGATGAGGTTTAGTAAAGCTTCTTACATGGACACTGCAGCTGCAATTTTACCAGATTCAAACTACACTACCATCCAATTCCTAGCTCTGAGTGATTTGCCAGGTATGCAGTTTTCATCTGTGTCTAGGCAACCATACTTTCACCTGGCTGCTCCACTACTGAGATAATGGGGCCTGTAGTCTGGAATTAAAGGGTAGGGGAGCAAGCAGCTGGAATCCCCTTCTAAAGAAGAGGGCATTGAGAAAGTGATTGGAAAAGGGGCACAACACCTCCATTTGAAAGAGCTGTGTGAGATTTCAAAAAATAATTCTTTTCACTCTTCTCAGGTGTAGAAAAAGAGAGCTATAGAGAAAACTATAATAATCTGCATGAAGCAACTGCAAAGAATAGTTAATTCATCTTAATTCTATCCATTTCATAAACCAGTAGGTGCTCTCCATCTGGAGTCCACCTGTTTTGTGAGGGCAAAAATAAAACCCAGATACTTGTTACAATCATCTAGCACAGCCTTCTATGTAGAAAATATCCCATGCTTTTTCTTACAGTGTCTGTAAATAACTTGAAAATAAAACTGCAAGCTATTGTTCAGAATGAAAGGCAAATCAAGTGTGAACCCCATGGTTAAGAAACTTATTAGTCTAGTGTAAGCAAATGCAGACACTGAGTAGGAGAGCCAATGCAAATTCATATTACGAAAATGCCTCAGTCACTAACAGACAGCAATGTGTCCAGGCTTAAAATAGTGATTCATTCAAGAATATTTAACCTTGGTTTCTCTGTTGGCATATTGAATTAACAATATTTTGATGCTGAGTTTTATGATTTATTCTGGGAAATGGACTGAGACTGCAAATTCATTCCTCATTAATCACGGAAAGGTAATTACTTTCAGTTACTATCATGTGGACTGGACTTGAACCAGTGTCATTACATATAAAAAGGAAAGTGTCCTCTAAACAAATACTAGGTTCAAAATTTTTGCTCATTATTTTCTACAGGTTTGTTTTTATCACACACATATGGCACCTGTGTAAAATGATAATAATGCATTTTGAATTACATAAATAAACAGATGAAATATGATGATATAAAAAAGTAATCATATCTAGCCCCAAAGGCAAAGTTTTGTTTTTGCTTTTGTTTTAAATAATTTCTAATGTCTTCATTTTAGGTCCAGAGAGATATAAGTATTTTTACACTATCACAGACTAGAATAAATTACTGTGTCTCATCTTTTTTTTGTCTTCAAAACTTTATTTCAGTAAGTTCTGTAGTCTATTTTGAAACAAATTTTATTTAAGTTTGTGTCATATTCTTCAACAGAAATAACAAGACACTGTTGCTATTACACAAAGGTAATTACTATGGCAGAAATTTCTTGGCCTGTTAAATAACATTCCTGATATTTACAATGATTAAATAGATCATGATAAATTGCAAAATTGAGAGTTAATTCTACTTTAAAAAATGAAGTGTCCAAGTAATTGATTTTGCACTAGCATTACATAGAACCAGTTAGAAAAAGAAGATTACTTTCCTAGCAAGGTGACACACATCTTGTTTCATTGATGATAACTTGAATAAAATGAAGAATAATTTAAATAGTTAAGTGGTTTAAAATCCTATGCAGGAAAATTCATAAAATCCTATGTCAATGACAATCATATTCCTGAAATGTTTGGACTTGAGTGGAGTTGTAGGAGTCCCATGCTCAGACACCACGAATATTGAAATGACCTTTTTTGTCTAAAAGGCATTCCACTTTCAGTGTTGTTTCCACTTACAGTGCCCCAGAGACTTGAGGATAGTATCTGTATAAAGAAATGCAGTGCTGCCATATGTCCAGCAGGCTTGAAGCTGTTGAAAACTTGACCTGTGGAATTCATTAGAGTAAAACTTGCTTTAAACCATCCTGAATGAATAGCAGCAATAATAAAACAGCTATGGTCTCAAGATACAGAAGTGCAATTTTCTCTTTGTTATGAAATATAAATGGTGAATGTATTAGTATTTGCCATTTTACAATGAGGAGAGATATTGCTTGATATTAGTTTCACAAATATTGGTAACTGCTTTGCATCTTTCATTTTCATGAAAGTTTTGACATCCAGGTACTATAGACTGTAAGGAAAGAAGTATGATATTATTCTTAGAAAACCAAATGTTCTCCAAGCATGAATGACTGCAGTCAGGAATCTTTCTGAAGTGTACAACTAGAAATGCATACTTACTTATCCATGAGAGCATTTGCTATAAAATGTAGCTTTTCTCTATGGGTGGCACAGAATTCAATTAATTAATTCCTACTATTAAAATGGAGCAACATTTATCCAAGAGATTAATAAATGGCATGCTGACTCAGTGATTGCCAAAGCTTGCTTTAGTTTATGTTTGAATGATATACCGCCTTTTCGTAAATACACAATCATTAGTAAATAGCATTAAACAAACATACAGAAATTAAAACAAATCTGTTCGCCAAATTGGTTATGCTTGAGTCAAACACAAGGGCTGTATTTTTGGGTTTGTTTCTAATTTTTAAAATAGAGCAGCCACAATATTGGTTTGATTTCATTTTCATTTAAACATTTTCCTGATTGCCTTCTGCACTATATTTTTATAAGTAATAAGGAAATGTAGTTTTAATAATTGCTTTTATGATTGATGCAAAAGGTATTTACAGTAAAAGAGTGTATTTAAAACATGTTTTTCCTTCTTTACTTTCCTCTGTACATCGGCAGTAATTGGTGGTACTTTTATTACATATTCTCTAGAATATTAGGAAAGGAATAGAAATTCGGTTTTATCCTAATACTCAGCTGGCAACAGATTTCATGATTATGAAGCAAGTCCTAATCAGAAAAAAAAAAATCTAGCCCCAAAGGAAAGCAGAAAAATCTCACCCTTCAAAATATTATACATGCATCTATTCTGCTCATTATATTAATGAGGTTAAAGTGTTCAGAATATATAATTTTAAATAAAGCATAGAAGTATTAATCTGCTGTGTGTCCAGGTAACCCCCATGTTTCTTAGCTAACAATCCACAAATTGCAGAAATTATTCAAAATCTGTAAAATAAGAATGAAACCAAACTCAGACCTGCCAGGTTTCCTTCTTAGCCCCAAATGGAAAGAAAATAGTGAAGTAAAGGACAAAAATATATAAAATTACAAACTTTGGGCTTTTAATTCAAAGATTGTAGACAGAAGCTGCTCTAAACCTGCTGTGGAGAGGTAGATCTCAGTGTACAGAGGGGCTTCTGAGTTTTTTCTGAGGTAGGGAAATGCTGGGGGATTGGAGAGACCAACCAGGACTCAGCAGCTCTTGTCAGAGCTAAGGTGGTCACACACCACACCCATAAAGAAGCCTCAGGGAGTTGCTGCACATGGAGCCCAAAGCAGTGAACAAGGTGTTGTCTGCTAATTTGAGTAGCGATTTGTTCAGGAAGGCGCTGAAGCTCTGCCAGTTCTGACCAGGGAGCAATGGTTTACACCCAGCAGAAGGCCAAGACCTCTCAAAGTTTTGCCATGTCTGACACAGCTTCCCAGATGGAGCTCCAGAGAAGACGTACAACCTCACCAGATTCAGGCTGCAGGCTGCAGGGTGTGGAGCGCAGTGGTCAGCTCATCTGTGGGACATGTGCCTGTGCAGAGGAACTGCTGTGCTTAGTGATGGAGTTCCAGGAGGATATGAGTAGACTGAGTCACATCATGGAGTGCAAGAAGGAGACAGACCATTGGGAATGCATCCTAACTTCCCTAAAACAGCAAAACTGTCAGACAAATTCCACAACATAGAGAATTCCCTATCCTCTACCTGGCTGAACACAATGACTTAGAGGATAGGGAGAAATGGTGACAGATTCTGGCCAACATGGCATGTGTGTTCTCACAGTAACTACACCAACTTCACAGGTACCCTTCTGAAATAAGTATGATGCTTTTCAAGGGGAACAGAATAGTGACAAGGATGCTGGCTCCCCTTGCTTGGAGCTGTCACTGAGGCTAAGTGCACCTTGCATCAAAACACATATATAAAAAAAAATGTTCCTTGTCACAGACAACTCTCTTCTGAATGGAACGGAATACCCACCTCTTAGGAAAGTCTGCTGCCTCCCTGGAGCCAGGGTAATGGATTTACAGAGAAAACTCCTTATCCTAGTTCAGCCCTCTGATTATTATCCATTAATGATTTCTGTGTAGACAGTGATGAGGTAGCAATGAGAACACCAAGGGTGATGAAAACAGGCTTCAGGGACTCAGGACAGCTGGTAAAAGGATCAGGACCATAAGTGATATTCTCTTCTATCCTGCCAGCTGTAGAGATTGATTAGAAGGTAAATAAGGCAAGCCAGCAGATCAATTCCTAACCCCAAACCTGGAGTGCTAACAGGACATTGGTTTCTTTGACCACAAGTTGATTCATGAGATACCAGACCTGCTGGCAACAGATAGGATATACTTATTTCAAAGTGGGGAAAACATCCCAAGACAAGGATTTGCAGGACTTTTTGAAAGAAATGTAAACAAGTTTTAAGAGAAACAGAAAAAAACCCAAAAAAACCGGGAGGGTTCAAAACCATTTATGAATTTCAGGCAAAATGAAAACTAATTTGATATGGGAAAAAAAACCAAAGACACATTTAATTCACCCGACATAAAAATGGTACATCAAGACATATGGTGATTAATCATATGTTCTTACTTATGATATCAGCCAAGCTGATGTCTCCATTCCCTCAAAAGGAAAAGACTTCCACAAGTTCTTTCTCCTTGCAGAAACATGGAGTCTATTCATGGAGTCCATTGAGGGCACATGTCCCTCAGCTTCAGCTGGCATTTAAAAGTGCAGTTCTGTGTTCTATGTGTTTCGAAGACAGTTATCAATTTCCAAAATGCCAGTACCTACAGTCACGAATGAGGGAGGAATTCTCTGTTTCAGCAAAATATGGAATTCAGACAAAACCTTATTCACACAGGAGACGAGTCCTCCACATGCTTCTTTCAGCTACATTAGGGGTTTTCAATGGACAGTAGGTCATCCCAGTGCCTGACCACTGCAGGTTGGTTCCTTTCTTCAGAGTTACAATCTGTGGTTAAGTCTGTGGCTCCATCCCCTCAGAGCCAATTCCATGCTCCAGATTGTCAACCTCCACAAGCTACAAATGGGAATCTTCTTCCTTACTCCAGATCCACTGATCTCTGCTGTCTGTGCAGGCTCACTCTCTCTGTCACCACAATTCTCCCACTCTACTTTGCTTTTGTGGGACCCCATCTGGAGTACTGTATCCAGTTTTGAATTCTCCAACATAAGAAAGACACAAGAAAGACACTTGTTGGAGCAAGTCCAGAGGAAGGACACAAGTATTATCAGAGGGTTGGAACCACTGTGTTAAGACAGGCTAAGATAGTTGGGGCTATTCAGCCTGGAGAAGAGAACAAGTAGCCTTNGGGTTGGAACCACTGTGTTAAGACAGGCTAAGATAGTTGGGGCTATTCAGCCTGGAGAAGAGAACATTCTGGGGAGAACACGTAGCCTTCCAATACCTGAAAGGAGCATCTACAGGAANATTTATGCAGGACTCTAGTGATAGAACAAGGGGAAGAGTTACAGGATAAAAGAGGGTAGATTTAGATTAGGTCTTAGGAAAAAATTGCTCACTATGAGGGTGATGGTACACTGGAACAAGTTGCCCACACAAGTTGTGGATGCTCCCCTCTCTGGAAGTGTTCAAGGCCAAGCTGGATGGGGCTTTTAGTAACCTGGTCTAGTGGAGTTGTCTCTGCCCATGGTGGGGATGGGAGGAGGAGTAGAACTCAATGATATTCAAGGTTTCTTACAACCTCAATCATTCTGTGATTCTATTCTATGATTGGAAACTGAAGGACTGAAAGACATCTGCTATTTACTGAAATAGCAGATATGTTCCATAAGGTACAACGATCAATTTACATTTTTAAAGAAGCAACCCTGCTTCTGTTTGCTAAAGTATTCCAGCTAAATTCATGACAGACTGCTATTTAAATAATTGCTTTCAGCAACCTCTTCCAGAATAGACAAAAAACCTTTCTATGTGTCTATGATTCTATGGGATTCAAATTGCCCATGTGCAAGGTGAGACATTTGTAGCAGCATGTGCGATGCATCCGTTGGTACATTCCAAAGCTCTCATAAGTAGTCCTTCATATATATGTGTACAGGAAAATAACTCCTTTCCTTCAAATGGGCATAGAATTTTGTATATACTTTGACATCGCAGAAATATAAGAAAAATAATTATCCTTTTACTAACCACCTCCGATTAAAATCTGTGACCATCTAACATGTCTTTGGCATTCATTTTGAAAGTCTTTCCTACCCAATAGTTCTCATTAAAACTCTATTAGTCCTCAGAAGTACAGGATAAAACACTAAAATATTTATAGTTTTTGTTGTACAGCAAACAGCTGAGTCTATTTTGTTTTATCTTTAATACCTAATAAAACTCAGAACAGCTTTTTCTTGTCATGATATCCTGTTGAGCACTTAGGAGTAAACAATCTCTAAGTGAATTAAAACCCCCTAGAAGTCAAAAAGCTTCTTAGTTCCCAAGATTTTACCATTCATAAATATGTTTACTACTGTTTGTTTATTGAAATGATGTGGTATCAAATGAAGCTCTAATATCTTTAACATTTGTTATTGTTTAGTGATCAAAATGACCATTTGTTTTCTTAGTAATATTTTCTTAGTCAACAGGAATATTTTAGTTGACAAACAAGACAATAGGAAAATGAATAAACGAAAATATTTCTGAGCATGTCCTCCTTATTCAGCAACAAGGACAGGGTATCTGAAAATGTGTTTCAGAGTACACCCTTTTTTGTAGTCTGTGAATAATTACTCTAGTGCTTGTTTGAATAACTTGATAATTTTTTTTCTGAAGTTTGAGTATAGATAGGAAATAATTTTATAATTAAGCCATCAAGCTATAAAAAATAAGTATTCAAATAAGATTACAAATTTTCCTTCAATTTAATGTAAAATCAATGAAGCTGTATTTAGAGTAGGCCATCTGCAGGACAAACTCCCCATAATTAGCAGTGGTAATGAGCTGAAACAAAAGACAAGACACTTAGAAGTTGCAGGCAAAAAGGCACAGACTGGATTTGGGGAAAAACAAAACATATTTAATTTACACAACAGAGGAACCCCACCACCAAGAAAAGAAAACAAGAGATTGACATGGTTCTTACATCTTTCTGAATCCAGCTCTGCTAAGTCCTTTCCTCAGGGGGAAACCCCTTAGTAGTCTTTTTGTCCTCCAACAACCTGGTATCATCCCTCACAGGAGATAAATCTTCTGAGAACTTTCTTTGGCTAGCATGAGGGTTTTAAAGGGGCTGTGGATCATTCAAGGACCTGATATGTCCAGCACTTTGCCATTCTTCAAAATCACAGTTTCTTTAAGGATCTATCATTGCTTACACACACTCTTCCCAATTCTGCAAGCACACTTCTTTTCTGATCCTGAAGGTTTCCAAAGGTGATAAGTTCCTCCTCTTTCCACAGTCTGAAGGACAAGATCCCTTTTTTTTTTTTTTTAACCTTAAACATTGTACAAAGCCTTTCCTAACTAACTTGACTGCAGAGAACTTCTATGCCCTTTATGAACATGAACCTTTATGAACCTGCTGACTATTTGCAAGAATCTTACATGCTTATATGGTATGTTCTGCAGCAGGGGTCACATAGGCTAGTGTCTAGGATGGTCTCATACTCTACAGAAAATATTAGTCATCACAGTGCAAAAAAGTGGTACTGGTTGACCACAGACTGGCATAAGTACTTGTGACCGATAAGTCCGATGATCTTTTAGGGTGCCTTAAGAAGAACATTGCCAGTAGGTCAAGGGAGGTTCTCCTCACCCTCTACTCTGTCCTTATAAGGCTGCATCTGGAATACTGAATGCAGTTCTGTGCTCCTCAGTTCAAGAGAGACAGGGAGCTTCTAGAGAGAGTACACTTCAGAGCTACAGAGATGATCAGAGTTCTGGACCATCCTCCTTTATGAAGAGAGGCTGAAAAAGCTTGGTCTGGTTAGCCTAGAAAGGAGGAGAATGAGGGGAGAACTTAAAAATGCTTATAAGTATCTCAGGGACTATTGTCAGGATGATGGGACTAACCTCTTCTTTCAGTCAGTCTGGGCACAGAAAGGACTTGAGGACATCTCTCGGACTGTCTGAAATTTCCAACTGGAGAGAACCTATGAAATACCTAAATGTGAAGATGTCAAGGATCCACATAATAGCTCCTTTTATGTCAAAATATGTTCTGCTCTGTAGAGACAATAGCTAAGGAGGTCCTGGACCAGCCAGGAAATGAAAGAGTAAGTGCATTGGCTGTGCATACCAGCAGGGCCCTGGTGAGCAGTCACATTGTAATTATAAGATGAACCTGAATTTTAACCTTATATATATATATCAAGTCAATTCCCATCATTCTCAACACAACACGTATTTCATTGCATGGAATCTGTTATTTTGGTACTCTGGCCTCTGTACTCTGCAGTCTCAGATGTCATTAGACCTTGTGTTTATGAAACAGTTATGAATGAAACTATTTATATAAGCATTTGAAGAAGGGTATTCAGTAAACTATGGCCTTAGTGCCAGGGCACAGTCTCACTGCACCTGTACTACCAGAAAAGAACAGAAGTGTGACAGTAGTAGCTCACATCAGTGGCCCAATGATTTGTAAGTGAAAGCAAGATCAACAGCTCAAGCCTTATACTAGCTAAGGAAATCCAAATAATTCAGGAATGAAGTGGGAAAAAGCTCTTCTACGAAGAACATAACTAGGGCTATGACTGACAGCTCTGGGCTGAGTAAAATTGTTGTTCTGGGAACCTTTTATGACAAGGCCATCAAGGCCTAACGATGTCCTCAATGTCTTGAAAAGCAGATAGATTATCACAGTACATTTATGATCAATGAGGAAATAAAAGCTTAAACAGAAGGCAATGCAGAGCAGAAACTTACATTCTCTACACCACTTTCTGAAGGAAACATTTTTCTTCACTGACTCTGTAGGTAATCTAGCAATAACTCTTAATATAAGCACCTACTTCCATTAAAAAAATAGCATAATTATTCTGTAACAATTCCTAAGCTAGGTCTTAACAGCTCCCACCATAATATTTAATATAATTTATTAGCCCTATGAAAGTTTCTAGGCTTTTTGAAAAGTCACCAAAGACATGTAATCACTTAACTTCCACATTTGCTTTCCTTCTAAGAAAAATGTTTGTCTTTTCTGAAATTATAGAACACCCAGCTATGGTGTATAAGAAAAGATGTGTGGTTATACTATGAAGAGATTAGAAAGAAGGATAAATGATTTTGAAATTTAAATATAAGCTTGTCAAAAACCCTGAACATCCTTAAACACATTTGTATGTGCATTCCTATCAGCTGTCTGATGTTTTCATCCTACTTTCCGTCTTTAAGATGTTTCTGAAAAGAGTGGGGTAAAAGTACTGATGAAAATTTTATGTGGCTTTGTTAACTTCTTTCTGACTAGGTGTCTAATTATTGGTTTGTTAAATATTGCAAGTACTATCTGGATACATCCAATTATATTCTCAACTCATCAGTGGTATGATGAGGCATTGAAGACAAGCCTTCCAGATTTATGCCTGCACTACTGAGTAAAATAATTCTCAGAACAGGGGATTATTTAGGTGCCAAGCACTAGCAGTACTAACACTATAAACAATGATTGATTGGTATCTGAGACTTGACATTGTCCTAGACAACAGTTCAGAGCTCATGTAGGAGATCCAAGTTTTTCTCACAATGATACACACTTAAATTTTTTTGAATTTTTAGCTAAAACTAAAATAATCTATTCCCATTCTGACAAGCAAGAATTTTTTTCTATTTATAGAAGAAAATGAGTTTTCTTCAATGTTTACTTTTGTAATGAAGCTTTCCACAACATCTCTCCTATGTCACTTAACAGCAGATTGTCATCTCTCCGTCTTCTTAGATGTTACTAGATATTACTTAGATGTTATTACTTCCAAGTATGTACTGTAGCCATAACATTCATACATTATTAAATAATAAATGCTAATTGCTATGACATATTGCTTCTTCCTTGGATTAGTGCCTCCTGGATATACTTTTATGGGTCTTAAAATTTCAAGACCTGTGCCCAAGTCATAACAATGTCTTATGGAAAAGGCCTAGCAATTTATAAAATCATTACTGGTTTTGCAAGAGTAATGAATCCTGATAAGTGATCATCTTCTTTATTTTGGGCATTATAACTCATGGCAGGTGGGAACACTTCTTTTTAATTATTTTAGTATATCTGTGTTGCATCTAACAATTCTGATTTCAAAAATGTAGCCTTTTTCTATGCTTGTTTTGGTTAAATTAAGGGTGCATGAACACAAAAAAATGCTAAAAAACTGAATACTGTGTATTTCCGATGACCACAGAAAATACCAGGTATAGGAAATAAGAAAGTTTTAGTCATAATATATTCCGAGTTAATTCACTAGTACTCTATGGATGTACTGATTCACTGACTGTTCTGTTACATCCACTGCCTACAAACTGCTTTAATTTTGTTATTTACATAGGTGCCATTTCAGATCATTCAGAGATTATTTTTGTTTACATTATCTTATGTTCTCACAAAATTGGCTCAGCTCAAATAAGAGAGACTAGTAGATTGCTTTCTAATTAAAGATATTAATGAAGATGTTAAGTGATGGAGAACACCTGGCCCCCTCCTCCAGCCATACTGGTCTAAGATTGATCCTGTCCAGCTGCTGGCATTTCCATGGGCTCAGCACATACTTCGGGGGCACACAGAGGGTATGGACATGGCTGGAAGCATGTATGGCCGTATTCCAGACACTATCTCCAGACACACTCACATTCAGAAGTCACACTAGAGAACGGCACAGACAGCTATGTACCCTCCTCCTCTTGGGCTGTCACAGTCTGAAGGTCCCTCATGCAGGACACGCACCAACTCTCAGTCCAGGTTCACAAGCCTGTGCGCACATTCATGGTTCCCCTGAAACAGTTAAAAGATGATTTAACAAGAAGATATAGGAAGACAGGAGGTAGCTCAGCCAGACAAGCATGATGACCAACCTAATTTTTCATGCATAAAGCTTATCTTCTTCTACTTTCTGTCTACCCTTGACCTATGTTCCCCTTTTTCCCTCTTGCCTTGCTAGTCCTTGCATTGGTATGTACAGCTTTATCAACTCTCATACTCCTCAAAGTCCCAGGTCCTTCTGGTTTACAGTCTTATCAGATTCAAATTCCAGGTTGATGTTCCTTGAAGTGAAACGTGTATTTTCTTGATAGCCCATCAGTCAGTGTAGATAGATAGGTTTGCATCTTAACCTTGTCTTTAGTTTTGCTTTGTAAAGTCTGTATCTCTCACTGCCTCCCTTATCATTTATCCAACATGTTTATGTATGCTCTTGTTTATGGTTTCCTCCCTATTTTGCTATTCCTTGATGCAGTGAAAAAGGTCCTTGACCAGATACTCTTAAAGAAGGAACAGGTGCTTATTCATACTTGCACAAAAGAATTTTGAATAATGGGACAGAATCTCACCAACAATATATCACCATGATTTTATAGAAGTACAGTAACATTGATTTACATTTGTTTGAAATTTTATTCAGTATATTCATTGCATGTATGTATAACAGTGGGAGAAAAACCTAACATTTTCACACCAGTTAAGCTTTTTTTTTTCAGGAATATGACAAATTGCTTATTAGATCGCTCTTGAATAGCAGAGCTTTTTTAGTCTTCTACCTATTTGTATTGTGGCTATGTATTCATCTTGCTCGCAATTGAAGCAAATATACAGAAGTCCATGATTATTAGGCTTTTCAGTAGCTGCTGTCAGTCCTATGGTAATGATGCTTAGGATACATAGGTGAAAAATATTTATCTATGTGAGCTACACCCAATTCTTCACCTACAAACTGCAATTGAAATTGGAACAACTACAATTGAAAATGGAAAATAAAGTCTTCTAAATCTTATACTGTGAATTGTATTGGATTTACATAAATGGGTTTATTATCAGGACTTCTTGTTTATAATTGTTATACAAAAATGTATTAGCCTATGCATAATTATCAGATTACTATTCCTTCACACTAGCTACATCTCTTTCACTATTTGTGATTTGATATGAGGCTGATGGATTGCATCACCTGGAATTGTTTGACTTCTTGACTTCCAGAGCAAAATTGTATATGCCAAGTTTACAAAATTGCATACAATTAATACAGAACAGCAATTCGCATTATGTTCAAAAAGGAAGGATCTTCATGATGGCTTTCTTTCCCAAATTAAGAATAATAGTCAAAACACATACTTAATGATAATACACATCTTTAAATACAAATCTATAACCTGATTAAGTAATTGCCAAAAATAATTTAATTTATGTGTAATTGAGTTTGAAATGTAATATAGTATTTCAAAGAGAGATTTTGGTCAGAGTTTAAGAGTGAAGTATCTATGTTACTTAATATTTTTGAAAAAGGATGTGAAAAATAGGTTAATTATAGGTGTCTTACTGTAGGTTTCAGACCATGTATAGGTAACTAAAGATCTCTAGCAAAATCTGTTTCATATATATCTAAAGATTGTAGTGGTATAAATCTAAACATTACGGAAATATCATAATTCTATTCTATTGTCTGTCTTTGTTTTCTTTCAACACACCTTTTTTGTTGGATTTATTACTGTTACATAAAATATTTTTATAAACTGCTATCACTGGTTTGTATAACAAGTAAACAAGTAATAATTTTGGAAGCTGTATGTAACACTTTTTATCCTTCCATGTTATTTTTTCCCCTTCTGGTATGCAAGGAAGAATAAATGAAACCAGTAAGATCTTCAGACTTGTACTCTACTTCTTCCTGCTAGCTTGTAAGCAGTGAAGAATTTGCAAATCATATCATTCTATAGAAGGGAAATGCATCTGTTAAGATCTATTTTTAAAAACTAATTATGTGAGAACATGGAGCCACTACTGTAGAAATGTAGCTCATGCTGCAAATAGTAGTAATGAGAAGCAGACTTTATAGCAGTACCTAATTTATCCCAGCTTTTGAAAATGCAAGCATAGCAGATTTGTAGAACAGTTTTTGGGTCATTTTAACTTGCTGATAAACATTGACTCTCAACTCTTCTTGTTTTCAAATTTGCCTATATAGATTTGTCAATTTTAGAAGAAACCACAATTACAATGTGTTTATGTAACTTCAGAAGAATTTTTACGCTATGCAATTGTCATGGGTTAAAAGGCTTTGCTTTGGTCTTTTTGGTTGGTGCTCACATTCTTCAATGCACCAACTCAGCTCTCAGGTAGAACTTCCCAGGCAATGAAGTATCTTTGGGAAAAGGAATGATGTTATTAGACTCTCACCCAACAGAAAGAAAGGAAAAAAACCCCAAACAAGTAAACAAACAAGTAATCATTTCTGGAGGTATTTAAAAGACATGTAGGGGTGGAGTTAAAGGACATAATTCGGTGATGACTTAGTGATAAGATTATCATTAGACTTTGTGTTCTCACAAGTCTTTTCTAACCAAAATGACTCTACATATCTAGTGACTCTATCTCTTCTTTTTGGTGACCAGTTATTAAACTCAAGGAAGAGGAATGAAGCTGAGTCATCGTAAGTTCAGTTTGGTCATCAGGCAATGGTTCTTCTTTGAGAGGGTCTTCATTTACTGGAACAGGTTCACCAGCTCCTAGCTTTTCAGAGTTCAAGGAGAACCTGGATAATGATCTTAGTTATGTTGTTTAATTCTAGGTTATTCTGAAAGGAACAGGTAATTTACCTATGGGTCCCCTCAAACTTGAGATAGTCTGTGATTTTATGAACTAGACATAGTTTCTAACCACCAATGTAATGCAACCTTGAGAGTGGGATGGAATTGTTCTTACTGCTTAACACACTGAAAAATAAGAAAGAAATGAAAAATCTGAGCATTTTCTGTGTATATGTATGTATTTTATATTTTGAAAAAAATTAAAGCTGTTAGCAAGAAGCTATAAAAGATAGCTACATACTCTACAGAAGCCAAGAAAAATGAAGATCAGAGGAGTTACTACTGTAGTAGTAACTGTAGTTGTAGTTGTACTACTACAGTAGTAGTAACGACAGTAACAGACAGTTAAGGACAATATACATTATCAATACTGCTGTTTAGACACCAGTAGGTCTCCCTCTATCTCAGCTGAAAATTAGCTTTGGTTTTGATTCTCCACACACCACTGTGTAGATAAGTCTACCACTGGGAATGTGGTCTTATTTTTATTAACATTTCCTGTCCTTGATATTGTTACTTTCCAAAAGACCAAAATCCTGTAACCTTTCCTACCCCAAAATAAAAAGCTGTATGATATGTATTTAAGACTAAGGATATAAAACCATTGTAGGAGTAGTTAAGTCTTAAAAGCCATCTTTAAATTCTTTTTCCTAACCTAACTTAAATAACAATTTTGTAAGTAATTAACACATATGTATTAAGGTATCAATTATTTTGTATATCCAGTGAGCATAGTAGGAAATGAAACTATATTTTCAGTAAACAACAACAAAAACCAACTCCAAATAATAATGTTTCATACAGCTACACGTAAAAAACTCTATGACTTATAGCAGAGATCAATTTGTAAAAACAAATTTTATTTGGGATAGTATCCCCATTCTTGAAGATTTCTTATTCAGTTATTTCTATATCTAACATTTGAGAAGAGCTAAACAACATACCACTGAGATAACTTTGCGAGTAATAACAACCACAAGTGTGTTGTTTTTGAGTTTCTAGTAGCTACTCTGAAGTACCTTACGTGGGAACTCTTGCGACACCTTGTTAGTATAACAATGCTTGGTCACCTAATGTTTGGCAACAGTAGCTTCACCTACAGATAGTACATTGGTAATTCCCATGTGTGTTCTCAATTTATATACATCCTTCTGAGAACAGAACACAAACATTAACTGGTATAATGGCAACTCACACAACAAAGTATTTCTAATAGACACCACTAGCCAGTACTGACAAAGGAGAAATTTGACAGAGGATGGGAAGAATGCCAGTTTTACCATTTCATCACCTCACAGAGTGCTGGATTTGTTTCTGTGTCTTGTGGCACATAAATGGATGTATAAGATAAGGATGAATCTCCCAAGCTATTGGCTTTGAAATTTATTACTTTTCTGCCTAATAGTAAATGCTGAGAAGCATCCAGGAAATGCAGTAATTCTGAGATAAGATTTTGTTCCTGTTAAAAAGAAATATTGTGTCCCACTGTGAAATTAATGCTATGGGCTTTTGTGCTTTATTAGTAGTTTTTCTCCAAAAAAAAGTCTGTTTGTAAAGTCTTTTAAAATTGTGCTGGTCATTAATGAGTGGCTAGGATTTAAAGATCATTTTTTGCTGTGAAATGAAGAGACATACCAAGATAACACTCTTAAAGTAGAAAAGAAGAAGAAAATCTGCTCAAATAATATGCATACATTAGACATAAACTGGATGATACAGAGCAGCAGGTGTATAATATTATCTTGCTGTCTTTTCCCCCTCCTTCCCCCGCCTTGCTTTTTCTGAAGTCTGACATCCAGTTCCTGAGACATCGTTGATAAGATTTGGAAATTCTGGAGAGCTGTTGACTTATCAGTACAACATAGCTTATCATGTAAATGTGATTCATGCAAATTCCCAAAGATAACAAGCAGACAGATTTATAATTGCAGTGAAAAAGACTCAATAGTTAAGATGAGAAGCCGTTGAAACTTGGTTATATTTATTGACTTGCAACAGATATAGAAGAATATAAATAAGATGGGCTTATGTTTAAAGGTTTTAAACATAGTTCAGTCATAGGTTAAAACAAGTTTTATTTATGATTACATGAAATAAATATATACTCATAATATTTAAACTTCTGGCAGAAGTCTGATAATAACAATTACACATCCCAGGTTGAAAAGGCAGCCTCAATTGGTCCTTGTGTGTTGCCTGCATTCTACCAATTGTAGTGAGTTGAAAGAAAACTGGGCTTGATTTGGTCTTTTTGCATTGATGCCTGTAATGTAAGCACACCATACCAGCTCTCCAGTAGAATTTACTGAGCAGTTAAAAACCTTTGCTGGAAAGAAAGGATTTACTGAACCCACATCCCCCCAGAAAAACCAGTGGAAACAAACAAAACAGGGGAAAAAAAGAAACTGCTTCCTAACGCCATTACACACATTCTGGGGAAAATGAGAGACAATTATGTAGTGGTCTTTGGCTTCGGATGAGAGCTCTGAGAAAGAGTATATATGGTAACAAAAGGGGATAACAACCATCCTTTCAAACACTTGGAACTCAGAGGCTCTCTCTCTGTTCTATATATTGTGGAAAAGTCCCTTTTGCTACCATCCACAATCTCTATCTCTCTCCTTTTGCTTCCTGTGAAGTCTTTGGGAGTCAGCATGGCTTGGCCAGGAGATGTTGCTGTGGTCCTCATCTGGTAACAACATCTCTGTTGCAGCAACATACACTTCAAAACCCCAGTTTTTCTCTTTTGCCAAAGGTTTAAGGAATTGCAATCCCATGTGCTTCATTGTCATAACACAGTCCAGCCAAGCACGAAAGAAACCTCAAATGCGCCTCTGGGTCTCTTTTCTCCTGTTTACCCAAGCATTTCTCAGTTCCTCTGTAGCAGATGTGACATAGCTTCTCTGTCTGTGGCCAGAAACAAAGTCAGCATGGCACCTGCCGTGTGGCTGCTGCATCCACAGAGAGAACAAAGGCAAGATAGCTCTGATCAGTTCGGCACCACCTCGCAGCAGAACACAGGTGGCAGCCATGGCTTAGCCCTTACTCCAGGGCCTGGTCTCTGTCTACCTTCCCCACTATCACAGGTGGTGGGGGAAAGGGTTGAGCTCATCGTATTCTGGCATCTTCAAGCAGGTTGAGATACAAGATTTTTGGATCGGTATGGCAACGTATTCCAGCAGCCCCAGTTTGAGCTGTGCGAACAGGTGGTGGTGAAGCAGGCACGGCACCGGGCCCAGAGTTGGGGACAAATGCCATGTGGCAGTCAAGGCAACTGCAACCATGGCAGCAACAACACAGCCAGGGGCTGCACAACTGTATCATGCTTGGACCCAAGCAGGGCTGTGGTTGTACAGTCATGCAGCCTCTGTGGCCACGGCTCGGCTTGCCTCAGTGCCACATTATTCCAACAAAAGACAGGGATTGGTAGTGGGGCAGTGACTTCCACCACTTCTGTCCTTCTTCCCCACAGCCATTAGGCAGAAAGAGGACACTGCTGAGCAGAGCCACTGGCAATAATCTATGCTCATAGCTCTATCGAAAGAGAGAACTCTTAGAGAGAGAGAGAGCGCAAAGGTGGAAAGTGCCCCAGCTTTATGGAGGGCTTTTCCCTGCCCCATCCCACTTGCCAAACCATTCTGGCTAATGGGATAAATGTGTTTTCTGCAGAAAAGTACCAAAACAACAGAAACATCAGAGGCTCAACATGTCAAACCATGACATTATGTTACATGATAAATGAAGCAATTTTGCGACATAGATATTCCTCCCCCTTCTTCATAATCATAATAATTACTATTAACGTTATTATTATTGCTATTTCCTTACCTCTGTGATTTCTATGTGCTAGAAGCAGAAAAACTGAGACAAATGCTGCTAGTATTCCTTTTGTACTTCTTCAGTACAAATTTCTCACAGGACACCTCATTTTGCATGTCTAATATGACAAATATGTTCAATATTCAGTAACTCTGAGTATCTGCTCAAGTCAAAGGAAAGCACAGATTTAGAGTATTTCTAAAACTAAACCTTATGTTTTTTGGTTTTATTCACCCTACACCATAGCTTAAAACATTTTTTTTTATCTAACAAATAGTAAGTTTTAGATATTGCATACCTGCTTAAAAGACATACTGCCCTGGGACTGTCAAAATTGACTGTACCTCTGATATTTTCTTAGATTTCTAGATTAATCCATCTAAGACACTACTAGATTTACTACTGCATAATCTTGATAAAAGAGATATAAGCAGATCCTTTGTTCTTACAATTAAGGTCACATGCCCTCTCCACTATACATTTTCTCACAAGATGCAATTAATTCAAAATACTTGGGTCTTTTCTTTGAGGAGTCAGGAATGCATTTGCTTAAGACAAAGTATTAAGAATAGAAACACAGAGTGAAAAAGATCTAATAATATTAAATCTTCTATTTGTATGCAGTATAGAAAGTTTCTCCCTTAAAGTTCTCATTGCAGAGGTGAATATGAAGCAAATTTAACCCTGAGCATTATAACTCTGCTCTTTAACCATACAATTTCTCTTCAAAATAGTGTCACACATCACCATAGGTTTATCTTACCATCTATCAAAGACTAAGTCTACCCTGATAGAAGTCTTTCAAGTCCAGTAAAGGGCCACACTAAGATTTTTAACCAAATTTCTCCATGTTTTGCTTTTACAGCTTGCAGAGTTCCCGTGCCAGTGTGCAACTCCCTGATGCTCTATACTTATCCTCAGAAATTAATTGCCATTTTAGACTGTGTAAGCATACAGTAAACAACACAATGATGTAGTCACGGCACATAAATCATCTCAAATGATTGCACAGCTGTCACAGTTATTACTTTGTTGATTATAAGAAGAATGCAATTTGGCAATTTTTTAAGTAAAATTTTGTACTTTATACTATGAAGGAATAAACATTTAGTGATGCAAATATGGGACACCTGAAACACTATGAGTCTGATTCTTACAATTTGTGAGCTAATTTAGGTATATTCAGATCTGTTTGCTTCATTCTACTTCTTATGCCAAGACTGGATTCCACTAAAATATTTTTAACCTAGTTTGCAGTTGTCTGTTTTACAATTGCCTCAATGAGGATTTTTTCCCTGAAATGTTTCAGATTTCTTTCATGTTCTAATTTCCCAGTCTAGACCAAAGATCTGAACTAAACTAGAAGTCAGTTGTTCTCATCCAACTTCCTACTCAGAAAGCCCACATTTGAAAAAAAACAACTAAAAAACTCCCAAAAAATTATAGAACTGCATTCCTTACTGTGGAAATTATGCTTCTGCTTCTGTATGCAGTGTTTTACTGGCCTAGGTAAACAATAAATTCCTCTTACAGAAAATATTATCTGTATGCCTCATTAATGTGGAACACAATACAGCACTGATGGCATTTGTCTTTTCATTACACCTAGTCACTCATGAGGTCATAAATTCAAGGTTAAAAGTGATAGAGAGTTGACCTTTAATAAAAATGCAGCAGTTCAAATAACAAACAAGTGAAGAGCTTGAATTATATTAGAGTCATTCTTTTGTAACTAAGTGCCTACCTTCCTCTTATTACGAACAACATTACATGTGGGTTTTCAGGAATTGTAAAACTAAAATCTATGGGACAGGTAATGATCTCTGAAAATTTTCTCTAATGACTAATTTGTGGCTCAGTGGATTTAAAGAGATTATTGGGTTTTGAAATTGATTCTATCAACTAAAGAGATAATGGAAATCATTAGGCTGAATAAAGTTAAAGAGATTTGTTATGTGGAGCTCTATTACATGAGCCTCTATTTCCCACACAATTTAAAAGATTTTTTTTAAACCAAACTACCGTGTTACAGGACAAATTCTCATAACACAGCACTCAATGGCAAAACTTTCATTAGCTTCAGTCAAATGGAGATTCAGCCCTGAATTTTTATTGGATGGAGTGAGAATTACAGGTCCTCAATATTGTTCACAATATGTCTCTGATTCAAGTTCCACATTTTTCACATTCAAGCAGACTGAAAGGATTTTTATCTTCCTTATCAACTCATGAACAATATCTTACAGAAGTGGTGCTAAAGTTAAAATTCCAGCAGTAATTCATCCTAGTGACATTTATAGGACTTGCTCACAATCAGACTTATTAAACCAGATGCTGAACAAATTACAGAATGACAGATTCTATGTTTTCAAAATCTTCATAATTGAAAGAGCAGTTTCATCCAGCAAACAATCCAAAATGCTGAAAATACCTGGGATATAGGGTTACAAATTAGTTTTTGGTTTTTTACAGTGTCTCTGCATATTATTTTTTGCTGAAGTACAATTAATTTTAGTTTCCAGAAAATACTATGCAGGCAAGAGTAAGAGGCAGGAGGATTAGAAGAATTTCTTTAAACTAGCTTTACTTCAAGGTAAAAACCTGTTTTTGAATACCTAGTTCAAGTAGGTTAATTGGATTACCCTCTGGAGGTGTCTGTCTCTGCTGAATGTAAAACAATTTCAGATGACTAGCCCGAGTTAGCTAAAATTAAGGGAAATTAATTCCACTATGGCTCCACTGAATTGGGATCAAAATGTATTTGCTCTCAGCTATGTGTGTATTAGGAGGTAATAGCTCCATTGACGTAGATGGAATCTTTGAGGTAAAGCAATATAACTAAGCCTTTTTTATTTCTGAGAAATGCTCACAGCAATGTTGTAAACCTTAATAAGCGCTTGTATGTACAGGCAGAAATCTCTTAGTACTTGTTGAACTCTACATAACTCATATAATGAACTTCCTGTACTTCCACATATTCACATACAGATTAAGTTGTAGATCTATATAAAATGGTGTTATTAGGAATCTATTCTCAGATTATAATTTTCATTTAGACAATCACATTGTCCTTCATTGTCAAAAATAAAATTGTTAAACATGAAAGCATACTTAACCTTGAAAAATATCTGGCCTCTCTGTCCAATTTGTTTTCATTTAATAATAAGGTAATGAATCAATGTCCAGTTTTCTCAAGTAAATATAAAAATGAGATGCTGTGAAGATGTTATTGTTTGGACCTTGAGGGGTTTTGGTAGTGGAGGAGGAGGGTGCTGGCAGAGCAAATGATCCCCCCCTTAGCTCAGAATCAGACCCTTTTCTGACTCCAATTGACACAATTAGCATCATATTTCATCTTTGAAATTGTGGTGACAAGAGGAGATAGAGATCCTATGAGACTCCAGAGACAAGCAGAGGAAAAAATTACTGCAAGACTGTGGTAGAGTCTATGGTGGAAGAGAGTCACATCTGTTGCCTATGATGAAAGAAGTGACTGGTCCTTAAAGAAGTCATAATTTCTGAGGAGAAGACCCTCACTGACTCAATTCAACACTGTGAGAACCATAACCATGGGAACCCCTCCATGTTTCTTGGGGTAGGAAACGGGCCTTTGCCATGTGGAAGGAATGACAGGACTTTTTTCCACTGAGGGGAAGGAGGTAGCAGACAACTCAAAATTTACATACTATCATTATTCCAGCATGAAAAACCCCGTCAAGGATCCTTTTTTTGACACATGAAGGGCAGCAAAGGACTGTGGGACACCTGGCAAGTAGACTACATCATCCCTTTCTGGTCCTGAGAGGGAAAATTATGTGTTAATTTTGAGATTAACCTAGGCAAAAGCTGTGCCACAAACTGCAGGAGGTAACACAATAAAGAGACTGAAATTATGGGTTAGTCACTTGTTTGAACAAAAATCAATTAAAATGGAAAATGGGAACCACTTTACAGCCAGTGTCATTCAGAAATGGGCAAGGGATGAGGGAATACACTGGATCTTCCATACCCCATATCACCACAGGCTAATTTGCAGCACAATAATGGTCTCCTAAAACAGGCTGTAAATCCTCAGGGTTCCAAATGGTCACAATGGTTATGTAGTAGCCAAAGTTAACAGCCACTGAGAGATTATTACTGACTCATTGTTTTCTGTCCTCAACCTCCACCTATTTTGCTAGGAAAGAGAGAGAATGAAGATCTTATAAAACTGCTTCACTACTCTAGGCAGCCCATAGTGGGACAAGAACCCTTGATTTCAAAAACCCCAGTTAACACTTAGATTTTGATAGCTACTGATGTGCATAGGAAACAACATCATATTAACACTAGATGGATTGTTCATTGATTGGTTTTGATCAGTCTCTGCATTTTATATATTAAAGGTAATACATGACTCATTGTGGGATTTATATTCTCAGTTATTGCAGTTATTGAATGCATCACTATTAGTATTATAGGTTTAATTTAATTCAGAATACTTTTGGTATGAAACGAAAGCTTGCCCCCCCACCCCCATTCCCATCTTGCATATTGGAACACTAGGTATATAGGATGTTAAGTTTAACCACAGGGAAATGCTCCATTACTGTCTATAATGCATCAACCACTATAGAAGAGGCACATGTAAAATCTTCCAAACACCATAACTTTGCCTAAGTCTACCAAGGAGAAAAATTTTTTTCTTCATGCTATGGCAAAGATAGTAAGTGACACCTTCCCCCATGTCATGGGGAGTAGAGAAATGTGCCTTGCAGCAGGGAATAAGAAGGATTGAAATGGTGTCAGACACATGCATCCTACCCCCCCAACCCATTCTGTAGAGCTGACTACAATACAGCCAAGGACACCAAGGAACTAAAGACAGTGAAAATCTAGAGAGCTCAGGTGAAGAAGATAGTCCTACTAAGATAATGCTGGAGTCCTAGGGACTGGAAATCTCCCATCAGATCTGTTTCATCACAAATCCTTTCACTTCCACAGACCATTTATGATACTTTTGTTCTGGTGGTCTATGACACATTACCAACATAAGTTGAAACCTATTTTAACATCTGTTTTCCTTCCAGGGTGATCAAGTTATGCACACTTCTCCCAGGTTACATATTTTCTTTTCCTCTTTACATAAACTAGTGATTTCCTGACCTCTTTTGTGTCTCCATAGAAGTCTATTTTAATTTTAGAGTGTGTGTCATACCATTCATTGTATTTCTTGTCATTAGAGAATGACTGTTCCTGTCTACTCCTAAGCTTATTGGAAATACTTCTACTTGCTTTTACTGGAGGTTTTTTGGGCTCTAAACTCTCACTAGGAAGGCATGTATAATTTCAATTACCCTAAAGATATTGACAATTCTCTCAATAACTTTCATCCTCTAGCAAAAAGAAGTTTGATAATCTGTCTTAGGTAAACATTGATGTGAATTAAAATACATATTTAATTTTAAATCCTTTTTTTCTGATGTGGCTTAGAGAAGATCATTCTTTAAACCATTTTAAGCCAGGTTTTCTACCTTCTTGATATTTACTTTTAAGACAAGACAAGCATACTTTTCTAACTTTCTGCAGATCATTGAAGAGAATTAGATAATTTTTTGACACACTGAATGACATTATCCTGGCTGCTGTCTTAGTGGCAAGCATGGCTGTACATCCTGGGTCAGAAAAATAAAACAGATAGAGACTTGTTAGCCACAGGGTCTTTTCTATCCTACTTATTATATTTTGCTTTAAAAAATTTCCATTAGTACTGACTTTCTAAGCTTTTATGTCTGTGCTTCTACAGTCATGAGATTATCAGAAATTGTTAATAATGTTTTTTCTCCAGTTAGGATAGATATGACTAGTAGTTCTCATGTCACAATCAAATACCAAAAAAATATGAAAAAAATAGCAATTTTGATCTTTAATATGAATCACATTAGCAGTCAAGTCAGAAAGAAAATGTACCCTCAGCCCTAACATTTACAAATAAAACTAACATAATTGGCTTTTACAAAGTAATTAAGTGCATAAAAGAGATTAATCTAAGAGCAGTGTGATTTTGGTTAGATTTTACAAGTTCTTTTATAAGTCAAGTTAAAAATAATTCAGATAAATTAAAAGCAGATGGCATAAAGGCCGTGTTATAGCAAAATGTCTTTTCTATTTACAAGGTGAGAGACGATGTACTGGTGCTCTCACCTTCATGAAGTGTTTTCATGAAATATTCATGTATTTTTGAAGTTAAGCTTCGAGGACTGTTAGCAGGATTTCATTTTGGCTTCAAGATTTGGTCCACATTCAAGAATGAACACTCAACATGTCATTGAGCAAGGGAGAACAATATACCCTAAAAGAAAACTAATGAGGATATGTCTAATTCTAGGTATTAAGAAAATATTTTCATTGTGAGACCTTCTTCCCAAATGCAACTGACAAATGTTGCATTTATAATATCTAAATTAATATTTCTATATCATACTTCATTCCTAGATGCACATTTTAGTTCTAAACTGTACCTTACATTCTCATGAAAATGAAAATAAAAAGTTCACAAATGTATTCCTGGTCGTAGACTTCAAAGCCCATCTAGGAAAGTACCCATTCATAACAGAAAAACCCAGACAAACTGACAAAATGGAAGACTACTTTTCCAAAATTTTAGAAGCACATAATGTTCCTAAACTTTAGACTTAGATCTTCAACATTCAAATGTCATCTTTTAAATGCAATACTCATGCAATTTAAAAAATGATAGGACATAATTGGTGGAACACTTCTAATTAGTCATTTGAGCACAGAAACTTGGCATTGAACAATGCCATGAGAAAAGATCTGGTTTCCAACACAACTGACAACTTTAGTCAATCACAGAAAATCAAGGTGGTTATTTTTACTGATAAACTGATGACAAGTGACTTTATATGGATAAAGCATTAAAAATCACAACTAACATGTAGCTTCAATTGGTGTTTGAAGGTGTAGTGTGGTCAGATGAGTGATTTCCCCCCCCCAGTGGAATAATATCTTTCAAAAAGGTCTAGTTCATAGGAATCTATTCTATCATTAATAAAAATAATTTTGATCAATAATATTTAGGAACTTTTGTCTTGACTCTTCTCTTTAAAATAGTCATATTTAAATAAAATACTAGGAAAAACTCAAGCTGTAAATTTCTTCACAGTATCATTATGGATAAAACACAGCAAAAAGTGAGAATCTGAGAGGATCATCCTAAATATTTAGCTAATTTTGATCACATCCTGTAAAGTGCAGTAGTCTTACATGGGTTAATGTCAACATTTAACCTCTCCTCTGGTAAGGATATGAAAATATGCAGATTGTGTGACAAGATGACCTTTTTGATAAGATTTATTTATCAGTACTTGTGTGTTCCTGAGGAACATCATAATTATAGGATTTGTATGTACTCTGTGGCACTAAGTCTCTTGTCGATGATGTTTGAAAGGTAGACATTCTTGTAGGATTTTCATCCTGACTTTGCTGCATATGTATTTCTATGGATTCTTGTAAATTTTAACTGTCTTGCTTCTGGGTTTTGAAAACACATTCTGTGTTCAGAGCTAATCCCAGTTCCAATCTCTGGCAGAGTGATTTGATTTATTTAAGCAGAGTAATCATAAACAGCTGATTTCTGATTTTCAAACCATAACACTCTCAGACTATGGTATCTTTCAAGGATATTGATCTCAAAGATGATGGCATTAAGTATTTACACTTAACAAGAGAGAAAATGTTTATCTACTACTTTAGCTTCTCTACAGTCTGAAAATTTGAGGGTGCAGGGAATGAGGGGGCAGAGAGAGCGAGCTGCTAATCAGCTTCTCCACAAGATAAAAACTGTGAAGAGGGAGCTTCTAAGAGGCTCTTCTATATGACTGGGAGAGCAAATGAATTATCTTTAAATGCTGAAGGGTGAAAAAAATAACAATGCACTCTTACCTGTTTGATCCAATCATTTAGCAATATTTTTGGAGGCTTAATCTTGTATTTGGATGCCACATAGTTCAATATGCAACTAAATAAATAAAGGTCTATCAGTTTCCCGTGACTGGTTTTCATGTTTTTAAAGATGTAAAGATTGAAGGGGAATATTGCTCACAAGATAAACTAAGAAGCAGGGGAGGAAAAGAATAAATTAGCACAAGTGTAGAGATTCACTGTTATATTGGCTGACTTTTAGCCATCTTCAAGATCAGCTTTTTTCCCTTGGGCTTGGTTTTTTTGTGATTTCCTAATCATGATGAGCTATATACTTTAAGGATAAAACTCAGAGTAATATGCTGTAGGTGTTAATAAATATCTATGTTCAAAATAGAAATAGCATACCAAGAGTTAACTGGTTAAAGTTGGAGGAGCATAGTGGCTTACTGATTACACTCTGTGTTCTTTGTTAAATGCTAGGAAAAAAATTACCATAGGAGTAGGCTTATCATCACTTCGTTCCCATTGCAATATTTTTCTCATACAACATTGTTCTTTATTCCTGTTAAACCTATTATTACTTCTGAAGCACAGAAAAAAAAAATCCAACATTCTCAATACACAATAAGCAACACACAATCTAATTTCTATGGAAAGAAAACAGTTTTCATTTAATTTTGTAGCTGATAAGGACTTTCCTTGCCCAGAACCTTGCCTTCTCTTTTACAATTTTTTTATCTGTAAATTAACTCATTTAAGCACTGATGGTACAAAAGGCCATCATTTACATAACAAGGAAAAGCAGGTAAATTTCAGCAGTGCCCCACCTACTGTAAAGTATTAATAATATGCTTCAGCAGTCTTAATTACTTTGGTGACCTTCTTAATTTCACAGATTTGACTTTCCCCATTTGTAATTTTGCAGCAATAATTGGATAACTAGGCAATGCATGTACCTAAACAAATTAGGGCTTTTTTAATAAAACTTGATTATTCACAGTTCATTAGACAAAAAGCTGCATTTTAATATTAATTGCAATCACTACTGCAGAATGTCATTCAGAATTAAATATCATGCTCTTGGTTTTTTATGTTAAATTTATTCAGAATGGAGAAGAGGTGTGTATAAACTAATACCTCTGGAATATATTTACATTGTAAACATAATTGTATTTGTATTTATACTTTGACCCCAGATCTACTTTTTGACCTCATTCAGAAATGCCTGCTCGTTTCAATGGTAGGGAATAAGTTATTTTAAAAGTGAATTTTCTTCTAGTCATCTCTGCAGTAATTTCAACTTGGTATTGCATCTCTGAAAGTCATAATTCAAACAATGTGTTGTCCTTAGCTGTGAATATCAAGATCCAAAATGATATGCTTGATTAATGAAATAATGTGCCAAACATTTTGTATGAAGTTGGAATTTTTAAATATATTAAAAATAATTTGGTCCTATTTCCACTGATATCACTGCAAAAATACGTCTAATTCAGTAACTGGAGTAGGATGACCTATTCTTTTTTACAGCTAATTTAATGGCCCAGTTTTAAAGTGGATCACCTTGTTCCCAGGTTTTAAACTTAACTGAAATTATACAAATTTTATGTTGTGTAAAAACATTCATGTTAAAATAAGACAGGAAATAGACAGAGAAACACCCCTCTGACAGGAATATTCTATTTCACCATAAAGCTCACTGCCTTCTCTTATTCAGTAGGTGGGTTTTTTTTAAAGTTTTACTCATTGTCTGATTATACTTCACATTCGTAATGAGCTGAATCACTTTATGGATATTTTTGAGCATTTTTTAAACTTTTAAATATCTCTGAACAAGATGTTAGTAAAAAAAAAGTCTCATGTATCCTAAAGCAGGAATTACACCTGGTGAAGAAATAAATAAATAAGCATAGCCTGTCAACTTACTCTTGAGAAATTACCAGTATATTTTTTCCTAACTTCTGTGAACATTCATATTCATGAAGGCAAAGGGTCAGTCGCATATATGACTTAACCACAGGACATTTTTATCCCAGATCCAAATCTAATTGAGGCAGCTGAAATATGAGCATGTCTTGCTTATCCCTGACCTACAATTTCTGTCTCTTCTGAAAGTGAGAATTAGTTTGGTCACCCTGCTGTCAGCCCAGGGCATCTTCTGACAAGAGATTTCTAATACACCGAAAAGCACTTTACATTAAGTGGTACTAATTACTGGGGCTGAGTAATCAGTTTGACCAGAAGCTGGAAGCATAACTGCAGACTATTTGAGGATTCCAGCAGGGACTGCTGACATAGTTAACTACTGTTTATTTTCTTCTCTATGAATTCCATAAGAATGGAAATCCTTAGATCCCAAATCTTCTCCATAGTGTGCATATTTAGTTACGATAAGCAGTGCATTTTAGTTTGTATTTGCTAAAGGAAAGTCATTATTTAAAACCACTTAATAAATAAGGAGTAAAGAAGTCTGGGGAAAGATGACTCAGGAAGTTTCTGCCCCCTAAAACTCTGTCCTGAAACATTATTTTGTTGTACAGAAACAAAACATACCTATGAAGGAATGGAATGAAGACAAGCTTACACATAATTTTTACCTTCAGTCTAACTAATTTATGTTGTGATTGCTTCTCCATTGATATAAAAGGGGTGGTAGTATTAAACTTCACAAGTAGTTATGCCAGTAACTTTTTAAAGCATCCTGATTCTGAGGATAAAATAAATTATTCCTAAGTAATGTTACTGGTATTGTTATATTAATGCTGTTTACCTTGTGAAAAAGAAAATAGTGGGAAAAACTCCAGAGCTTCTCTATGTTTGCTGCCCCTGAGAGTGGCTTATCCTAGATTATTTTCAGTTTTCTATTGTTTCTACCCAATTCATATTCAATCTCTAATCTTCAGGCGCACTATGAAGGAGATTTCTCAAGGGTTCCCCTGAAAGAAGACAGAATAGTCATCTTGTGATAGCTTATAGAAGGGCTTTATTGAAATTTATGGATTTGAAGGCATGTAAAAATATGTGCTATTCTCTGCACAGAGTTCCAATTCTTCTCTGAAATGTTTTACAGAAGTCTTGGGGAAAAAAAGAATAGGTGAAAGAGCACAGTTACTTAAAAAGACTTTCTCCTGTGTAATGCAGGCTACACAGCCCTTGACTGAATAGTGTTATGATAAAGCATTTCTAAGTTAGTAGCAATGTTGTATGTGTGAAAGTGAAATATTTTTTGAATATTAGAACACATTTTTTGTTGAAGAGTATAGCATTTTGTCACCTGAGTTCACTATATTCTAAAATATATAAAATTGCTTTTTCATTTACATTAATTTTCTTTTCTAAAAGTAGCCCATTTTTTTCTGTAATGTAAGAGAAGACTAACATTTCTTTGCAAATGCATTGCTTGAAAAATATGGAGCTCAATTCAGTTTCCTAGCACTGGTAACCTAATATTTGATCTGTTCTAGCTTAGCATACCACTTCACCTCTACCCACTATTCTGGAAAGAAAAGGCTATTTTTTTTTTTCATCATGCAAGTGATTATTTAGAACAAAATTCAGCCTATCTAAAGGCAAATATCCACAAGAACCTAAAGACCTCTGTCTGCATTAAAGCTACTAAAAGACAGGTGATGGGATTACGCTGTTTCTCTAGACATAATAAAAAAGTCTGATGTATTTTAACAATGTCACAGGGGGCAATAAGAATATTAAATCTGAAATTGTGAATTCGAAGATTCTTGGTGTAGCTACTACTTCAGTTTAGAGTTATTTTAATTACTCAAATATCTACTTTAAATTTAAAGTAGAATCTGAAGTTTTTTCATGGTTACAGATGTCTCTTGGCAACATAGATCACTTAAACTTGTATCAATCCAGGTTTCCAAAGTATTCTTTTCCAGAGAGGTTTGGTGGAAAGATTTAAATACCATTAATATGAAGCAATTCCTCCACAAAATGTAGAAACATAAAATACAAGATTCTTCATTTTAATGGTGTCATATGTAAAATTGTCCCCTCTTCAAATATTAATAAAATTATTATAGTATGTGTTCAGTTCTAGTCCATCAAAGAGAGAGAAAAGCAAAAGCTTATTTTCTACTTGTAGAAACAGAATACCTAATGAACACTAGATTAAAACTCTTTTAGGAATGGAGAGTAAGAAGGTTGGGGCAGTGAGATGGTTTGTATGAAAACATGCAATGTAGTGAATATACCCACACATGGAACTCAGACACTACAATAATGCAAAACATGTACAGACCCGATATTTTCAATGCATCCAGTTTCCAAATCAAATGTATATGTACAAAATCTGTTAGAACTTTAAAGCTAATCTATTCCACCTCATTTTTTGTGATAAGATCTCCCTGATTTATGTATTTTCTATAATGTATTTTTTGTACTACATTTTTTGTACACACCTTCAATACTAATGATTCTATAAGTCTAATTTTCATAGTACTAGAAAGTTATGAAGTTTCTATTGTTTTGCTTTGTTCTCATCTAGTCTGAAATATTCTTTCTATAAAATATGTAGCTTTTTGTTCCTTTGGTGGTTCTGAAGAACAGTTTAGCACTGTCTCTTCACATTCAGAAATAATTTATTATTCCATCATTATTCTCTTTTCTTGAATGAGGAAATCTAACAAGCAGAAATGTCTTGTCCATTTTGACTTTACTATTAGTTAACTTTTAGAAAAGTTTTAATGTCCTTAGTATTTTTAACAGAATGTCTTTCAACAAGGCACTCATATTAGTATATGTTTAGGAAAACTAACAACAGAGATAAAAAGAAGCGGACAACCCAACAGTAATTACTATTTACTTATGGTACTTCTAAATCCTTGCCCTACATGGAAAGAAATCTACAGCTTAAGTCTGACAGATCCTTTTCAAGCACCATGGAAACATGTACTTCAACAGCTGCTGTTTCTCTGTCACTTGAAGATAATTCAGACCTTGGCACCCCCTGCCCCATATTGTGAGTATTTGCTCCAAGCTCTTCAAGGAAATTCTACCTATATGCTAGCCTCTCCTACATCTACCTCTTTTACAAAAAGTAAAACCCAATTTCAATATATTGAACTGTGAGAAAATGCAAAAGATTGACCCTATCTCCTTATTTGAAGCCTAAGAATTGCTTTTAAGTTGGTTGATTAGCAAGCTAAAAGGATGGAAAGTAGCAGTCAGCCTAAGAAGACAAGTACATTTTGTTTCAATTTCAGTTAGATGTCAAAAGTTTTATTACGATACCAGTATTTTCCCATAGACATTTGAGATGAAATGTGATTGTTTGAATGCAGAACACTCATATCATTTGAGGAAGTTGTAGAATCTTGCTTGGACTCCAAAATACCATTCCAGCAGTACTGTCCCATGAAATGCAACATGAACACATTACTGTGCTTTGGTTTCCCTACATTATTGCAAATGTCTGTTTTGATGACTGGATCTAATCTCTTGAAGCAGAATTTTATTCACTAATGAAATCGGAATGCTTGACACCAACTCATCTCTTTTCCTTCATTAGAAAAAAATCTGGGAAGAAAAAAAATCCTGATATTTAAATTTATTTTATTCATGTTTCTCTTCCTAAAGCCTAGAAAAGCCTGTCTTTTACTCATGAAAAATAAAAGTGAAACAAGTGATTTTATTTTTCATAAAACAGACTTCCCATATTAATGTTATTTATAAGTTAGATTTTACTCAAACTAAAAATTCCTTTTGATTTGTGGTTCTTTTCTTGCTCTTATAATTCACAGGACAAAAGCCTAACACCATTCTCTATTTGTCATAAAATGTATTTGCATGTCAGCAGTTATCTATGTATTAGTAAATTTATAATGCAAAAGAAAAAGAAAGATATAGGATGTCATGTTTATTTCTAGAGGGAATCTTGATATTTAAAAAGTATAATGCTTCTGAATAAGAAAAATATTTAGAAATTTTAGAATTCAAATATTTTAAATATTTCTTATCTTTAAATATACACGCATTTATATTATAGCCTTGTCATCCTGCTTGGGTGGTCTGTAGCACACTCCTAACACAATATCAATCTT